>CM031233.1:215466536-216056536 GCA_018340775.1 Taxus wallichiana var. yunnanensis | reverse complement strand
GGCTTTAACTTGCCAAAATTGGGGTAGCCTGTAGCCACATATATCAGGGACCCAGTAGACATGCCAACAGGATTTTAGTACTATTTTATATACAGTATTATAAGATCCATTCCTTTTTTTGTAAGATATAGGTGCATTTACCATCAAAACCAAAGCCTTTTGATTTTGGATGAAAGTATATTTGTAAGGTTCTAGGATTCTTGGTGAGAATACCCATATATTCGCATGTTTGTTTATATTATCTGTTTTAATGGTTAATCATTTGTCTGGTGCTTACTTCCCAAATCAATTAACGTAAACCTGCATATTACTATTTCAGTTGCATATTAAGGGATCTAAAAAGTTATTAATTGCAACATAACGAGAAAAACTATTTGGAGGATTTCTACAATTGCACTGGTGACTTACAGGCTAGCTCCAATTCTCTTCAGCAGCAAAGCATCATGGTGTATGTGGCTTTTTCAGCTTTTAACAGCGCATGAGATGTGATGGGCAAAGGGGCGGGTCATGGCATCACGATATTCTTAACCCTACATCTCTACTTCAAAAATTTAACTTGGGTCTTTTGATTTTAGTTCTATCCACAATCCTTCGCTTTACCTAAAATTTTGAGATGTGGAGTGTGGAGTGTGAACAATTGTGAAAGGTGAAGATTTAAAAATGGTTTCTACTTAGCTTCCTTGTGGTGGGAGAGTGGAGTGGGTAGTGCGGGCGTAGACAGTGCACTGGTTAAGTATGTGGTGAAGAAAGGGCAAGTGTTATATAAGTGATCGAGCACGCCATTCACTCATGTCATGTCAAACCTATATTTCATTCTCAAGACGGTGTGTGCCAACAATAGTAGACCTGTTTAAGCCACCAAAATATTTCTCCATTCTCATATTCATTTAAGATCATGGCTCCAAATTCTTGATTTACCTCAGTAAGCCTTCCCACACACAGTCATGCTTATGCTTCAATTCAATTTTTTTGTGACCACACAAAATCCTCCTCTACTCACAAAAATTCGTTGCAGAAAATTTGTTGAATGACTATTTCCACTATGAGACATTAGCTATCTGTTATTAATGTTTTTACTTTGCCACTTAGCAGCATCAAATATTTTCTGCCATAAAACATCACATACTTTCTCACATTAGGGCCCACATTGTTTTGACATAATTAATCATTTAACACCCACTTGAAGTGGTCATGTAACTCTACTTGTTGCTCTAAGGGTTTCTTCAGTACTTTTTGGTACTTCGTTAGATTTGGAATGTCTCTTGCTTGGTTTCAGTTTGTTGTGTTGTATTTTGTCATTGTGCTTTGTTATTCAAGTACATCATCGGCTGTGTAATCATCATTTACAAGTTCATCTACATTGTAAATTTGTTATGACTTACGTCATTTTTTATTTGATATATCTATTAAAAGGGTAGTCATGTAAAGAATTATTTTTTAATCTTAGTGACTTGTACATTATTTTGCAACATACTATTTGGATATTAGTTGTCTTGAGTATTTAACAAAAAATAAATATATAGTGAGCCTAATGCCCGCTAGGTTATGCTCTAATAACATATTATGGGCTAATGAAGGCTCGTTGCAAATAGACCATGCCTATGGTCTGATGGCAAGCAATAGGATGCAATTTTTCTTGTTGTCCACATAGGTGGGAACTACTATCTGAATATAATAAGGCTTCTTTTGGAGGAATTGTTTTCCTATGTAGTTCATATGTCCCTACTAGTCAACCACTTAGGCTGTACCATTAGTGCTATGTTCATGATTGTTTAGAGACAAGGCCAAGTTGTATCTGTGGAAAATCCTCATTCACAGCCTAGGGTATCTCAAATTTGAGTCAACAATGCATTTACATTGCAGGTTTTGTCCATACTTGTTTTACAATTTTTGTTTGCTGCTTCACTTTTCACATTCCTTGTTGTGTTAAGCTCTATATGACTCCTCACCATTTTACATTACCCCCTCTTCCTCCTATTTTTTATTTTGTTGCATCAGATCTTGCTAATTTTCATGATTCCACACATTATTTGTATCACATTTTTTGTTGTAAATCTTACTAATTAACTTTTACAGTTTGTTGATTTCTTAATATATTGAGTGTTTTCTTTCTTACATACCATTCAACATTATTTTGACATATTTAATCATTTAACATCTATTTCAAGTGTTTACGTAGCTCTGCTTGTTTCTTAAACGCTTTCTTCAGAGCTTCTTTGTGTTGTTTTTAGTTTTGTGTGTTTTGTACGCTATGTAATCATAAGTTACATGTTACTTTCCTCCATATCCCATGTCCATTTGCATCTGCATGCTGATGTAGAGATTGTGTAAAAGATTATAAAGATGGTATGAGATACTTTTCAACGTTTCTATGATGCCCGTAAAAACAACCCACTTGAGACCCAAGAACAACCTAGGATTAGTTAGGAAAATTATGGAATTTTTTTTTTTGTTTAAAAGAGTCTACAACCAGGTTATAAGACAACAATTGTCACTAACAAGTTCCAGACCAATTCTAATCCACTAGGATATAATTTTATTTTATTAACAATTATTAGAGGTCACATGGTCCAAAATTTAGGGTTAGAAAGTTCAATTAGGTTCAGAGGGTAATTCCTCACCATACCCACTCTTTAACAAGATTTAAAGATTTAACTTGATTTTTATCAAAATTAATGCATTCAAAGTTTCCTAAATCATTCCCATTGGATAGTAAATTTCCTCACCTTTCCATTGATATAAAGAATTCCTCCTAACTCCTTATATTTCTCAAGTTATGGACCGGTGGGCCTTGGGGTGAAAATTTTCCCCAAGAGCAGGCTTGCGGGCCCAGGGGAGAAAATTTGCCCTGGGGCCGGTCTGTGGGCCGCAAGGAGAAATATTTCCCAGAGGAGGATTCAGGTTAGCGGGGTGGCAGAAGATATTTTTGAAATTTACCGCGCGGGGCAAAAAACCACCTTTACACCCGTGCTCCCGCAAGTCCGCAAGTCCGCAAGGGACACATGGCACCTCCTAAGCCAATGCGGGAAAGAGGGGCGGTGGGGGTAAAAGAGTTTTAATGCCCCAAAGGGAAAAAATGATGAATTCACCCGTGCCTCCACTGACGCCTTGCAACGCCACATGGTAGCTCCTGATTGGCTGCGGGACGGCGGGGAAAAAGTAGAAAATTTTCCCAAAATTTTATGAAAACGTAAAAGGCAGAAAGGAACCCGCTCCTCTACCGATGCCTCACGATGCCACGTGATAGCTCTTGATTGGTCATGTGGGGCGGTGGGAAAATTAAAAAAAATCTAATTTTTTTTGAAGCATTAGGTTTAAAGGGATCCACCCCTCCGCCGATGCCTCGTGGTGCCACATGATAGCCTCGATTGGGTCAGGGCTAGTGGGGAAAATTAGAAAAAAAAATTCCAAAAAATTTCCCGAAGCGCTAAGGGAAAATTCGGGCCCATGGGTCTGACAAGGAAATTTTTCCCAATTTTTTTATGACAGTTATAATATTTTTTTTATGCCAAATGAAGAAAAAAACTTCATAAGGTTATAAATTTTGATAGAGAGCTCGTTTTTAGGAAAACAAGGACTTTCTGGAAAGATCTCAATGTCCTCTTTACTTAGAAATCATTAAATTTTGATTTTGATGAATTTTAAGGAGTCAATTTCAAGAAAACGTTCCGCAGGCTTTTACAGTGAAAACTTGTAAATTTTAACTTATAAGATTTGTTCAATTTGATCTTCTTCCTCTCTCAACATGTCAAATAAACATGGAGAATTGTTTTTAGATAATTTAAGAAGGATTTTAAGGTTCAATTTATCTGATTGATTTGTAATTTTGAAAATTTAAATCTCTTAACAAAGATAACGATTAAGAGGGTTGAGCCCGTTTTTGCTAAGTTTTCTAAGAAGTTCCTTAAGTATTTTTGTCCAATTAGATTTGTTTAGGGCATACTACTTCAATTTAATTGTTTAATTTGTTATTTCATTGTTGCAGGTTTGAACTATGCATTTTTGGATAAAGTATTTACCAATTTGAAAATACAAAACAAAGATCAAATTTTAAAGGATCTATTCACCATTTTCATCTTCCAAGTATTAGAATTCATTCCAATTCTAATCTAATACATTTAGTTGATTCAATTCAACTATTCAAAAGTTAAAATACATCTTTGATTTCCAATTTTCACATATTTCAAAAGACATAGTATTACACTTCCTTATAAGCATTTCTTTCTTTCAAAAGAGATTACAACTCACATTTAGATGATTAAATTCAATACAATGATGCAGTTTGAGGAAGGTTATGCAATCCTTTATTGATTCAAAAGACAACTTTACAACTTCCTTCTTTCATTCTTCAATTTCATCATACAGAACACAATTTCTTGCTTTCAAAAGAACAGGACAGAGTATGTCTCTTTCACATTTCAATTTACACTTTCATAACCAATAAAACATCTTTCCATTACAAAACATATACAAGTTCATCTACTTCAAGTGGGAAAGGTTACAATAAGATTTCATTTCGCAAGGGACTGTTAAATTGTCTTTATCTCAACTCTAGAACAACAACATGCATATTTCTCATTCTTCCAAATTGTGATCACAACAAGAGTAGGGGAAAGGCAACACTTTCCACCAAACCAAGACATTCAATGAAGAGGAGAAGCCATCCTTATTCATTTTCCCCGAGCCCCAACCATTATGCAATAAAAGATGTGATCCAACTCATGGAAACAACATGCTTCCATAAACACACAAGCAACATTTTCACAATAAAAACACAGTCCAATACAGAATGTAGTTTAAAACTACATTAAAGCATGAAAAACATTACTGAGGCTTCATCAAGCAAGCCAAAGGAGCAAGAAACTATGGGGATGCTTCTTATTCCTCCCAAAAGGGGAAATGGGTATCACCACCTGAATTACAAACTGCCAAAATATAGTATATCAAAACCTTGGCATTCCTTATGCCTCCCCAAGTATCCCTTATTCCTCACATTTCCTTATGCCTCCCAACCTCTTATGGCACCCCATAACAAGTAAAGAAATGTAAGCTATTTCTTTGTAATGTGGAACCCAAATCCCAACTCCCTCCACACTTATACCTCCCCAAAACACTTGTGCCTCCCACAAAATAAACCCCATAGTCTTCTCATACACCATTCCAAGGCCATCTACCCAACAACCCACAAACATGCCAAAACATTCACACATTAACATTTACATTCATAAAAGAAGAGTCATTTCAAGAGCCAAGCTCTTACCTCTCCATGATGGAGTTTCCCAAGTTGCAAACAAAAGTGGTTTCCAAGAAAACAATCCAAAAATCCACCAACAACAAGCATGCAACAATCTTCAAGCTTCTCCAAAAGCAAGAGCTCCCAAAACATCAAGGAATTCACCCAAGAATGAAGTCTCCAAAGTTGAGCAACCAAAATGAGGAAAGGAATTCAAAATTTTCAGAAGAGGGAAGAGAAGAGGATGAGGTGGGTCCATGTAGGATGCCACATCACACATCCTCAACCCTAACCCAAAATTTAACTTCATTCTCCAATGCATAATAAATAGGTGGGTGAATAATATGATAGTTTATTTACATACTCAAATCCAACCCACACCCCAAAGGACTGAAATTAAATCATGTAAGAAAAGTGTAATTAAAACCTACAATTTGCCTTCTCAAAAAGCATTAAAAAGTCTAATCTCAACTCTCCAACCATAGGTATGGTTGGTAATAAAATTTAAGAGGTATGGGACAAGTTTAACTTGTCCCACAAGCCTCCAAAATCAGCCTCTAAGGACAAATTCAAATTTCCAAGAAGGTGGAGTGTTTCACACTCAAAAGTTAACTTACACATCACTTACACATCTCTTACAACACTTTAAAACATGGCCAACAACTCTATTAATTACTTTCTTATGACATATTTTAATTAATTAACTTAACAACATGATTACTCATAATATTACACACCATTTAATAAATAATGAAAGGGTCAATGCACCACAAAATAAACACATGCAAACATAACAAGGGTCCAAATAAAAGAAGATACATTAAATCCCTTGGTCACATTTAAAGGTGATCCCCCCCTTGGGGATCCCTAACAAAACAACCACACACAAACAATACAAGTTGCCATGGTGACCTTGTCGAATTCATCTAGAATTCTAATGTGGTTGGTCTCTAATCCCCGATGTTTGTTGTGATATTTTAACCTACAAAACAAAAATACCTCCTTCAGCCTCGTGGCCATATCAGAACATCCAAAGTAATATCATTAAAATTCCAAAATCATCTAGATATATGGATCACAACAACATCCAAGTAACCAACAAGATCATTTGCAATTTTACTCAACAACTATATCATCATCAAATAATTTCCATTTCTAGGTCTAGTCACAATATCTAAATATCACATGTTCGAACAACATCCCTAAGTATAACCGTGTCAAACAGTATATCAACATCAATATCCAAAATGCCTCTAATAATCATCATGCATTATAACTGAATCAAGTCAACAATAATCCATGATCTAACATCTAACATTATACTATAATAAAGTCCATAATCATGTCCATAATATAATCAGCAATATCATGATTAGTATCAAAAAGGTGTCAAAGGGAAGTGAGAACTACAATTTCAATTGCAGATTCAATAAATAAATTAAAAGGGTTTTCATATATGTCTTATTCTATTCAGTAATACCAAAGTAGTTTCACTTTTCATTACTTGGATTACTTTGTAACAAAGGAGTGCTACTTTTATTATGACCTACTCAAAAAATATCATTCGTGTTTGAATTCAACATACATTTGAACTGAAATGTAAATGTTAGTTTTTATCATTGCTTCTATTCTTGTTTAACATCCATTTTCCATTTTACCCAATGCCATACTACCCTTATAACTATGCATACACTACAGTTCCTAGATTCACTTAGAACCACATGATAGCAATGGAAACTAGTGCTGAAGTCAGACAACCTGGCCTGACAACAAGCATTACTAAATTGCATCCATACCATATGTCGTGGGTGCTTGAGTGTAGGGTCATTCGTAGAGGAAAAATACATGCCTACGGAAATGAAAAAGGTGAGGTCTTGGTTTTTAATTTCAATGTGATCGACACTCTTGGTGGTGACATAAATGTAACATGCTTGGACAACGCCGATACTTATTACTATAGCAAAATCTAGGTATCTGATACTTATTCAATATCCAAGGGTACCCTGAAGTATGTGAAGCTGATGTATAAAGAATCCAACAGCCCATGGGAGGTTATTCTTAACATGGACTCTATTTTGGAACAATGTTCACAACTTATCCCTCCAATACCAAACTCTTCCTTTGAGTTCACCAAATTGGTATCAATGTAGTACAATAGGTGCCTATTGGGGTTATAGTATATGTTGTTAGTTGTGGTTACCTATTTGTTGGGTTGTTTCTATGATCACTCGTAAATATTCCAACGTTACTCAATGGTTTATTATCACTGTAAAGGACCAAACATGGTATTCCATAACTATTACCTTGTGGGGAGAACTATATATGTAATGAATCTGTATAGCTATTACAGTTGAAACTAGGTAAAACTGCACTCAACATGCCGATTGTAGCTATTAGGAAAGCCAAGGAAACAAAATTTATAGAACAAGCATTAAACACAGGGCCTAATATGTAATTATTTCTTACACCTACATAGTAGCAGAGGTGGAAGAAATTCAACTTTGGTTAACCACCCTAGAGGAAACGACTATCTTGGATGCACTCACTGCGGAGATACAAGTGGAAAAAACTATTAGTGAGATCCATTCATGTGTTACCTCAAACCCCAATCACCAGCTAGCCACTACTGGTACCATTATACACCTCAACATGGAAAACTATTGTTATCCTGCTTGTTCATATGGTAAATAGTAAGCAATATCATAAAAAAAAAAACATCCAAAGTAGCCTCTTCTTGGTACTGTACAAAATGTAACTTTGACTCAGTTGCATATAAGTACAAATATTGCTTACAAATGATGACTGAAGACCGTAATGACACTATATGGGCAAATTTTTTTGACCATGCGACAAAAATGCTTATAGGTTTACCTTCAGCTACCATCAAAGAAAAACACAAAACCATTAATGATGTGTGGCCCATTATCAAACAAGTTATTTTCCACACATACAGATTTATTCTCTCTATTTGATGAGCTACCTATAATGGCAAGGAATAACTATCTTGTACCATACATAGTACAAAAAGTCACCAACCAAGATTTGGACCATGTAGAATTGGTTGTAGCTCTTATGAAATCCTCCGAATAAAATCCCACATAATAATTATGAGACATATGTATATGTTAGAGAAAGACCCCTTGTAATATGTTGTACACATTATCAACAATGTTATGTTTCCTTGTAATACAGTGTACAAGTTGCTAACTTTTTTTTGGCAATAGTAAACTACGTGCTAAGAAGGGTAAAACAACATAACTTGACCTTTATATGGATAATGTTTTATATATAGATTTAATTTCATAAATGAAATAGTTGCATTGGAAATAACATTTCCGCTTTTATTAGTGTTATCAAACATGTGCATCAAATATTTGGAACCACTTACAACTATCCTAATATCTAACTACTCTGACTTGATGTTGTAGTCACAAAATTAGTGGGACAACCATAAAAACCACACACAATGATGGTTGGCCTACAACTAGATAGTTTTTGCTTGTTTAAGTATAATTATTTGGGAATGTGTTTTTGCTCATCAAATGTGTATTTGTATTTAGTTTACATATATTTTACATTATCATAAACATTTAGTAGTTATAGTTCTTTAGGTTTATTTTGGTATTAATATTTATAAATATGTCTTATTATTACATACACATTTATATGATAATAAATGTATTAGAAAATTGACAACTTCCACATAAAAAACTAAAATGGAGATGTAAAGTCTAAACATTTAATTATATTCCCCAAGCACTAGCATTACAAACATCATGTTGCCTCCTACACCTGTAAATGGAATGGGAAGCTGAAAGAGAACATCAGATTTAAGTTTTCCCATCTTAGGAAGGTGCAAACTGTAAAATGTCAAACATTGAACCCTCTGCCACAAGATTTAGCATTACAAACATCATGTCCCCTTCTCGCCATGGAAATGGCATTGGAAGTTGAAAGAGAAACCATCACCCAGATTCTACATGGTTAAGGGCTTATAGTTCCAAACATAACATGGGAAATCACAATAATTCATATTTAGGTGTCCGTAGAATCAAATACTAAAATTTTAAGCCGAAATCAAATATGATGCAAAAACATGATATTAACGAAAAATATTCAAGAGAATAATATGTAAGATATTTTCCCTCTAGAAGCATGTAGTAACTTCCCGACAAAACATCCACGTATTTCATAGGTAAGCATTACCATCAAGCTCGAAACCAAGTATGGCAAGGGCAAGGTATCTATAGGGATATGAAATGTACCAGATATTGGAAAATCCCATGAAAAAAACCAAAAATGGCCAGGATACAACTTGGAAGGTCTTGCTACATCTGTAGTAAAACCCAAGAGTAACTACACCATCCCGACCATTTGTGAGTATGTTTCTGACACCAACAAAAAAATAGCGTTTTAAAAAAATTACCAAAAAAACATAAAAACATATTCACCAAAATTAATAAAGAAAAATAAGCCATATCCACAAACAAATGACTGACACCCATAAGAAATAAACCACTGAAAGCTAATTTTGTTAGGCGAATTGTGTGTGTTTATAGGTTATTTGTCAGTTATGAATGGATGATTTAGAATTGCTGAACATTGGAACACATTTTCTTGGTTGCATACATTTCAGGCTTATCCTTTAAGAGAAATAAATTCTGCTTATTATATTGTTTTTGTTCTAACTTTTAAATTAACCACTTCCCAATATAGTACTTCATAATAAGTGATTTTTTCTAGTCCCATATTTTAAATTTAATCTCATTCAAAACTTGTTTGCATAGTTTGCTTTCAGGAGAATCCTTCACTTATTTAGATTATTTTGTTTTTCAAAAGTGAAATACGTGGTTAATTTCTATTAATTAAAAAATAGACACACATTTTTCAAAGAATTCCTAACTCCAACACAAAAAGGAAAACACTAAATAGGCTAAATCGTTTGTGAATTATTCTAGTCAATACACCTACATCTATGAAGAGAAATTTACAGGACATGTTAAAAATTACAACCACCTAAAGTGGAAAGCGTTCACATAAGAATGTGGATGAACATAAACAACTAACATTATGCCATTCGAGAATTGAATTAATTGGTACTCATATGAATAATAATTGCTAATAAATTGGAATAATACAAAGAGAACTCTAGATTTTTCGGTAGGAGGCGACTATGGAGAAAAAGAATGCAAGAGATGCGAGCAGGGAGAGAGTCGATGACAAGAAGGAAGATCCATAGGGGAAGAAAGAATCTACGCAGGGTGCCAACCGAGTTGTGGGAAAGGCACGGGTCGGTGAAGGAATGTTGGATAGCTTTGATGGAGAGAAGGAGGAGATGGTTTGCGCCTAACCCTAGGGCATAAAAAACTAATGGGTATCTAGATGGTGTTGGGTGACAGGGCAAGGCACTGAGAGAGAGGAATCGGGGGTGGAGATTTAGGAACAATGGCTCGAGGTATCATAATCAGGTGAATTCCTTCAAGGAGGCTTTAGAAAATAAGGGCGGACATTCTTTAGGAAAGCACACAGTAACTAACCAGGCCTACCTGGTCGATCTGGCCGAGGACATTCCATCGCTCACCATTGAAAATCTAGAAGTTGAAGAATATTACAAAAATCTAATGCGGGATGTGGTGTTTGGTAGGTTTAATGGGTTTTGGCCTTCCTCCATAGCTCTGTATCAGTGGGTTTCAAAACTGGACCAATAAATGTGAAATTTCTCTCTGTTCCAAGGGGTTTTTCATTGTCTATTTTAGGGAGCCAAAATATTACCAGTGTTGTTTGACAAATGGACCTTGGTTCTAGTGTCACGCAGTTTATTCATCACCCCATGGTTCCCATATTTTGATCCGAATACTTATTCGGTGGCCAAAACACCAATTTGGGTCAGGCTTCCTAACCTCCCCCTACATCTATGGTATGCCTATGGAAGATATTGGAAACACTTTGGGAAAATTTATAAAAGAGGATTTGGATAGAACACATTGGACCTATGTTCGTTTGCCCGAATTTGCATTGAAATTTATTTAAGCAAAGGAATACCTGATCGAATTAACCTTAAATTTGGTAATTTTCAGCATACCCAGGTCTTAGACTATGAGAATACCACATTTGATGTAGACTGTGCATAAATGCGAGACATTTGCAAGAATCTTGTCCCTTCAATAAGAATAAGAAATAAAAAAATGGATCGTCATCCTCGAGTAGATGGGGTTCTGTAAACCCGAACTTGGTTTCTGCATCAAAATTTAAAGATAATCCGTATAATCCTACCTCCGATGATAACACGATTTCAGAGAAGAATGATATAGAGATGGAATTTCAAGTTGAATAATTGATTGGAGGTGGAATAAAAAGGGGTCATTCTTTAGAAAGTTCATAATTAGATTAGGATTCTGTAATTTGATGGCCTTGGCAAAGCCAGTGACCTTGCATTGGTTATCTCGTCCGATCTCGAAAAATGGCAAGAAGTAAAGAGGCGGAAAAATAAAAAAGGTCGCATGGGCAGCATTGATGATTATTTTCCATCCCAGGGTGGGAAGGAATTTTAGGATAGCTCTATCTATTGTAAAGTTGGCTTGTAGTTATTTTTTGGCTTTGTAGCCCTCTTGTTTTCCTGAGGATTTAGCCTCAACTTTTAATAGGGAACGGGTCCCTTCAACCCGCCTTAACTATAAAAAAAAAAATTGCTAATAAATTGAGGACATTCTTCTTTACTCTTTTATTAAACAAATAATGTTTTATAAATTATAAAAACTTTGTTTTAAGATTCTTATGTTTTAGAGGAATTTTTTTTTTAAGTTGAAAAATTTCCATACATTGGACCTAGATGGATTTTTTTACATTTCTATTAGCTTCAAATACTCACTTTTTGCTCTCACAGTTTATGGGTCTGATTGGGGTGATTTACATAATCCTATCACAATGGCACCTAATTTCATATTGGAAATAATAAAGGATCTCACAATCATTTGGTTGCCAAAATTATGACTATCAAAGTTGAGATCAGTAGATAGTAAATCACTTATACACACAAGTTCCTATTATGGAAATGATTAATGCATGTAATTGAATATTTTATGTAACAACCATGCATTTTTGAAAGAACTGATAATAAATCTACATCTGAGTCATCTGGTGATTTTTTTGCATTTTAGTGTTGTTCACAAACTTGTGTAATTATAATATAAATAAAACAGTGATTGACATTAAATATAGTCTCTCATTTGATCTATGTAATAAATCGGTCCTAGCCGAATGAAATCGGGTTATTGGAAAAACTTGCTTTCCACATTATTGGAGAACTTACACTTCATGTTCAATAGTTAAATAAATTAACTAAGGAGAATATCAAATTTACGAGATCATAGGAAACTTATACCATGGGTGGAGGTAGACATTTGTTTATAGGATGTGTAAGACCACTAGTGTGGGGTTTAAGGAAAGAAGATAACTTAAACACAAAAATTGAAATCAATTCATGGTTTATGCAATAGAAAATATAAAATTTGTTTGATAAAATGTGCAGTAACCTCTCAAAGAGTAATGAAATATTAACAAAAAAATTTCCTATCATGCTCAAATCCAATAAAAATGATATTAAATGGTTACCTCGGTAGTATGCTAGGACCAACATGGGCATCCGGTGCAGGTTGGGTCAACTCCTGATGTGACCTAAAAGGATGTAAATTTACTACGAGAGTAGAAGAAAAATCATGGCATTCTGTTTAAAATGGATCATGCTCAATACATCAATTACATTTACATGGCTACTTGTTTGAATCTAGGATCTTATCATATGTATGTTTATAAATTTATAATATGACTTTGTTCTTGATACGGTTATTTCAGTGGTCTAATAAGAGCCATCCTCCAATTAGGGATGAAAATGTTCTTAGAGGAAAGGAGTCTATAAAATTTTGCAAAGTACTGATAGAAAAGGACTTAGACGATACATTATAGTGCAACTGCAATATGGAAGAGAAGATTTTATTTGTTGACATGTCTTCAGATTACTCTAAAAAAAGTTTATAACAAACTTCTCACTCCGCTAAAGTAGAACTATGACTTGTAACTACCAAGCAAACACCTTGCACCACATTCCAAACTCCAACTTCCCTAAACACGACGTAACCTTGCTCCCCTCGGAGTGACCACTAGTTTATATTATTTTAAGACCAATTTAAATTGTAGTATTTGATGTCATAGGCCTAGGTGGTTGTATTATTTCAACTATATTTACAATGTCTAAAACTCTGTGTAGTTTAATTTTGAAACTAATATTTAATGAAGTACTATTGGTGCCATGGGAGATTATATTTTCTAGAAAAATAAATATACTTTAAGAAACCATGACTATATAAATTGGAATAATCTTGGCATTTTGGTTAATGCATCAAAACTTGAATGGAAGTCACGGGAAGGACTTAGAATGAATTTTAAAGGGACAACTTAAATTGAATTGTGTACAACCTATACCTTTGAAAAAATATTAGTGTAAAGTTGTTGGGTTGTCCTAGTAGCATTTCCTTTCTCTTTCTAATGTCACAATGGAAATGAACCTATTATTAACATAATGGTTGTTTTATTGCAGAATTATAATATCTACTTGCTTAGCATTCCCATGTCCTCTTTTTATCTTCAAACCCCCCAAAAATATTGTAAAATAGCCTCTAAATATATGCATTGCACCCAAGTTTAATATGCCTCTTATTTGCGTCTACAAATTTCCTAGATATAACTTTAAAAATACTTAATAAAAATTAATCCCACATTGGATGGTTGGCTTGGTACTGAATGATATATAAACCCCAATATATAATGATCCTTATGTAAATAGAGGTGACACTAGAATGGAAGTGGCCCTCTTACTAACATAACGGTGATTTGGTTTGGGATGAGTATGTTTTCTCTCTTGACTTTCCCTTGTCATCCTAAGTGGCTTAAAAATCCACAAAAAAAACTTGTAAATTTTCCTCTAAATACATGCCTTAGTATCCATGTTAGATATGCCTCTTTAGTACATGTATTCCTTCTATAATTGCAAAAATCATTAATAAAAATTATTCCTACTTTAGTTGGCTGAATTGGTTAAGGTAACATTTAAAATATATCATATCTTTATAGGTAATTAATGATATAATAAATTTTTTAAAAAATTCATGTTCTAGATAAGGATTATATTAGAATAACTTTTGAGAATTAAAATGTGATACCATCGAACTATTACATACATAATCACATGTTTTCAATAAACCAAAGGTTTTTAATAATTATTAGCAATATTAAATGACTACATTGGGGGTTGGAATCAATAAAATAGAGACTAGTTTGTTTGTAGATATATCACATAAAATAGAGGCTTTTATTATTATTATTTAGTGATATAGGAGGAGAAGAAAGGCCAAAAATGCAAACATACTTATCCTACAACCAAACGATTGGTATGTTAATAAGAGGGCCACTTCCATTGTTGCATCACCCCATTGACATATGAATCATGATATATTGGGGTTTACATTTCACAAAAGACCAATCCAACCAACCAATGTGGAATTAATTTATTTGATTGAATGAGGATTTTAAAAGAACTATAGAAGTATTTCCAAGATGCACTGAAGAGTCATATCTAACGTGGATAGTAAGGCATCCATTTAGAGGAAATTTTATAGGATTTATTTTTTTTATTATGATTATGCAGACAAGAAAATGGAAGGCCATGCAAAAACAATTATGTATATAATTATAATATAAAATAAGTGTATTGATCTTTTCAACAATGGGCCGAATATATTTTGGAAAATTTATTGTTATTTTATGAATACTATGTAATGTTTTCAAATTTGCAATGACTCTTAGAATATGTGTTGAAAATTATTCTTAATATACCATGTTTCTTGTTCTACAATATTTTCTATTTATGTTTATAGTTTTTATTAAATCAATGTTTTCTATTAAAAATATAATAATGTAATTACATAATATCAATTAGATTAATTAAGATTATCCTTTGTTTGTCGACCAAGTCCCATGTTAGAATGACAACTAGTACCATGTATTGTAATATAATAACATTGCATCTATTTTTTATCATTTAGGGTTGAAAGGAAGAATTATAGTATATAGGATACAAATTGTTGATCTAAATGTCAAAAAAATTATCCTTATGTCCTACATGTAATATGTATTCCTTTCTCCTTTGAAAATTTTGCAAAAATGACGTGCAATCAATATGTGACTTATAAGAAGAAAGAAGAGGGCCATATATGGTAAAGGAGGGATTTGAGATGTTGGGGATTTCAACTACGCTAACCATATCCCTTTTATTTTCTAGTTATATCCCCTTCAAATCCACTCTCATTGTGCACACTTCTTGTCGGACGTGACATGATTCATTTAAATATTAGTCCATGATATAAATTCTCAACCCTTTTGCCGCCAAATATGTTGTATTTTGTGGTCAAAAGCTCAAAAAAAATTGTTTATTTATTTGAAAGATCGACATAATCATGAGAAACAAAAGTAGCGTGGAATCAAAGAATCATGTAAATATTTCTTCTAAATTATCTTACTCTTCAGTTTCACATGAAAAACCATCTGTCATTGACATATCTAGTACTGGGAAAATTCTTGGCTAAGAAGGAGGTGAAAACATTTGTGAGCTCCACCAAAAATGAAAAATAATGAGAAAAATGACATCTCGTGTGTTCAAACAATTTTGATAATTATGCAACTATCAACAAATAGGTCAACTTAGCCATTGAGGTCATTACATGATGACTTAATTTTAGATTTATTTGAAAGTATGTTAAGAGGACCACCTACTTTTCCCCATCATTTTCCCTTCTCCTTTAATTATTCTCCTTAGAACTCCTTCACCATCTCGCTTCACCCCTAATGCTCTCATTTAATCTTCTTTATCAATGTAATTTTTCAAAGTGACCACTCATAGGCATTTACTAGGAGGAGGAAAATGAATTCGATAAGGTCAATAATAAATAGAATCTAGAGAATTGGTGGTAGAGTTACATATTATTTTATATACATACATCATACCTTTAAATATGTATATGAAATTTAAATTTACTTCACTCAAAATTATAATGATAAATAGCCTAGATTTTAAAATTATCTTCCCTTGTCAAATTAAAATTTGTTAACGGCCTAGCTCCTTCATATGGAATTTGGATATAAATTCCATTTTTCTATACTTATATGTATGATTTATCCACATAAATAAAAATAAATTGTATATTTTTTGCACACGCACACATTTATAAAGAAATATTTACAAAATTATTTGATTTTCTAAATTTTTATCCTGTTATTATCGATGGGTACCTAATTTTATTACTAGTAAGCTACGGTTAATATTAGAAAAAATGATCCACATCATGTATATTTCAAGAATATAAAAATTATAATCATCATATTTTATAAGATTTATCATATTCATTTGGTTTGTATGTGTAATGTATTAACAAAAAGATAATATACAAGCATTGTGTATAAACTATATCACACACTTTGGGTATCTATCGAGTCATGATCACATACTACTATTCATATGATTCCTAAGTAAGAAAAATACTAATTGACCCATGTCTTTGACCTCTTTTCTTGCTTTTTATTTCCTCTTTTAGTCTTACACTCCTATTTTCCTAGTTTGACTTTTCATACTTCGACATTTTTCATTCTGGACACCAACACCCAACCAGAAATTTGGCATCAGGCACCCCATCCCCTCTGTGTGCCCCTGACCTCTTTGTACTTTACTCACATATTTTGGGTTGTTTCTAGCCATGTGAGAATCTTATCTTTTTGGTAGTCGACCTTTTCAGGGTTAATTATGAAATTCAAGCAAGGGAATCATATAAATATAAAGTAATTTGACCATAATAAAGGACCAAACACTAAGAATTAGCTATCAAACAAATGACTACCTACACATGCCCACAAACCAAATCAAATCTAATAAAATAGATGTAGAATGGGAGTATACCAGCCCTTGAGGTCACCCGAAGAGTGAACTTATGACCGAGCCATGCACTACATCTTAGATTCCACATCTTAGATTCCATGTGTGTGTGTGTGTGTGTGTGTGTGTGTGTGTGTCTCTGTGTGTGTGTTTTTATCTTTTTCCCAAGGTTACCCTTGTGCAAGTTACATGATGATAGAAGGATAGATATAGATTGTCCCAAATATGCAAAATGTGTGTGATGGAATAGAATAAGCTCCCCTCCTATGCAGTGTATGTATACTAATGCAACATTTAACCCTTGTATGGATGTGCTAGATATGTACTTTTTAGTGCTCTTGTGCCTTTGTGCAACCTTAGGTGGTGATAGATAATTTTTATAGTGCTTGCCCCCCTATTTAAAATAAGTAGCTAAGTATATATATGATTCCCTTGGATGAATTTCTTGATTGACAATTAAAAGGATGACCCAAAGTATTAAAAAGTGACCAAGAAGCAAAAGGGAATCAAAAGAGTAAGAAGAAGAAAGAGAAAGACAAGATCACCCATGAGGGATAGGAGTGCTTGGTGCTTTTGTCCTAAATGGGTGGTAGTGTCCGAGGACATCACAAGGTAAATCATTCAAGTGCTAACAAAGCTGTAAGATGTGCAAATAAAAAGGATGCTTATTAAAGCTCGAAATAGTAAAGTGCAAGAGATAAATCAACCAAAAGGCCAAAAGGAGTTATCAACCACTAGTTTTCTTGCTTATGAATCATGTATACATTAGTACGTGATTTAGGACCTAGAAATGTAGCCAAGTGCATAGATTTTGGAGGTTTGAATTTGTTACACAGGAAAAATAGGGTAAAAGGTTTGCCTTTAATTTAGAAACCAAAGACAGTTTTGAAGGATGTATTTTGGGGAAACAACATAGAGATTCCTTCCGAATTGACAAAATAGCTAGGATAAGTACACCACTTGAAATTGTTCATTCAGATTTATGTGGACCTATGTAAACATCTAATATGACATTCATTGATGACTATACAAGGAAGACATGGGTGTACATTTTGAGAAAAAAAAAAAAAATTGATATATTTCAGCAATTCAAGGCCTTAGTGGAGAAGTAAAGCAGATAGTACATCAATTTTATGAGGACAAATAGATGAGGTGAATTTGTTTCAAATGCATTTCTAAATTTTTACAAATATCATGGTATCCACAAGAAGTTTACTACTAGGTATATACCAAAACAGAATGGTGTGGTAGAGAGGAAGAATAGAACAATAATGGAGATGGAAAAAGTATGATAAAGGACAAGCATCTTCCAAATGAGTATTGGGTAAAAGTAGTAGTAATTTTTTACATTTTAAATAGGTGTCCAATTTTTTTTTCCAAAACATGGTTCCTCAATAGGATTGGAATCACAAAAACATAGTGTTTCTCATTTTAGAATCTTTGTTTTAGTGGCATATGTACACGTGCATGATGAGCTAAGGAAGAAATTAGAAAAAAGGAGAAAAGTCTACTTTTGTTTGATATTCATAGAATACGAAAGCCTACAAGTTATTCAATCCAGTCACAAGAAAATTCATAATCAATATAAAGTTTAGTTTGTTTAAAATGAGGCATGGAATAGAAGTATAAAGAGAACAATCAACATAAAAAAAGTTGTTTCTCATGGTGATATGACATATGAAACTATAGAACAACAAGGTATTGTATCTTCTTCCAATATTGGACATGAATCTCAAGTTGTAGCACATGCTATACCTCCATATACAACTAAGAGGTCTCCAAGATTTCAGTCATCATCATCCATGCAAGAGACATCACAAAGAACACCAGAATCTACTCCTTCAGTACAAAATAGTCCATCATTAGATAGTCCATTGCAGCGAAAAATAAGGAGTCTTAGTGAGATTTATAATGTTGATAGAACTAACTCTTTTTAGTTTTTGCATTGTTTTCTCAAGTTGTAGATCCAATATTTTTTGAAGAGGATATAAATAATGAAGTTTTGGCTCAAGACATAGATGATGAGATGGATGCCATAGATAAAAATCAGACACGGGAATTGGTAGATCTTCTAAAAGGAAAGGATGTGATAGGAGTGAAGTGGGTCTACAAGACCAAGTATAGTGTTGATGGAAAAATATAGAAACGTAAAGTAAGGTTGGTTGCAAGAGGTTTTAAACTGTAATATCGATTTGATTACAACAAAAAATTACACATGTAACATGTTTTGACACAGTAAGAATTTTTATAGCAATTGCAACTCAAAATACATGGCCTATATATCAGATGGATGTGAAATCAAAATTCTTGAAGAGGAAGTCTATGTGAATCAGCCAGAAGGTTATGAGATTGAAGGTCATGAAGGAAAGGTGTACACATTGAGAAAAGTGCTTTATGGACTCAAGAAAGAAAGTAGAGCATGGTACACCATGATTGATTCTTATTTGATTCGGGAATGACTTCAGTAGTCACAATAATGAGCCTACTTTATACATCAAGATAAATGAACTTGGTAAGATTCTGATTGTATGTTTATATGTAGATGATTTAATCATTACTAGAGACCTATCTATAGTTTTGTTCAAATCAATCATGAAGAAAGAATTTGAGATGATAGATCTAGGTCTCATGCACTATTTTTGGGCATTGAAGTTCAACAATCAAAAGTTGGATTTTTTATTTCACAAGAAAAGTATGCTAATGATGTCTTGAAGATATTTAACATGTTTAATTGGAAGATAATGCCAACACTAGTTGTAGTAGGTTTGAAGTTAAACAAAGAGGACAACGGATCATTTGTAGATCCAATTATTTTTAAAAGGTTAGTTGGAAGTCTCATGTATTTGACAACCACAAGGCTTGATACTATGTATTGTGTGAGCCTCATCTCAATGTTCATGGAATCTTCTAAAGATTCACATTGACAAAATGGAAAAAGGATTTTGAGGTATATATGTGGAACTAAGAATCATGGAATCTTGTATTCAACATTAGATGAGTTCAAACTCATATGTTATATAGATAGTGACAATGCCAATAGTATAGATGAGAAGAAAAGAACATCCAATCATGTTTTTCATTTTCCAGAACATGAGTAGTTTCATAGGTATCAAATAAGTAACCAATATTCACTCTTTCTTCAACTAAGGAAAAGTATGTAATAGCAACAAGAGTAGCATGTCAAGTTGTTTGAATGAGAAGAGTGTTGAAAAATTTGAGGCAAAATCAAGTAGACACTACACATATTTTTGTGACAACTCAACAATAACATTGTCCAAAAATCATGTTTTTCACAAGAGGAGCAAGCATATAGACACAATGTATCATTTCATCTAGGAGTTGGCTAATGAAAAAAAAATATGTCTCTAATTTTGTATATCTCAAGATTAGTTTGTTGATATTTTTACAAAGACATTGGGAAAAAAAGTTTTTACATATATGAGAAGTTATTTCAGAGTCTGTGATCAATGATATGTCAGATCCGGAAATGCAAACATAGCTACATAATGATAACATTTTAGAAGGTAAAAAATAAAGGGAAGTGTTAGAAAAAACATTTAATTTTATTT
The DNA here is from genome assembly GCA_018340775.1 of Taxus wallichiana var. yunnanensis. Lineage (NCBI taxonomy): Eukaryota > Viridiplantae > Streptophyta > Pinopsida > Cupressales > Taxaceae > Taxus > Taxus wallichiana. Next base: position 216,035,757 of record CM031233.1, on the reverse strand, counting down.
ATATCCTATATTATTAGGAAAAACAACAAGTTTTTGTTTGACATGAATCCATAGATTAAGGTTTAGTTTTAAATAAAACAATCATTTTTATTTTTAGGAAATAAAATTAAAAAATGCTTTGTATGCATGCACAAAAGCATGTGCTGTTTTTAGAATAATGTGTGCTCTATTTTTAGAGTTGTGTGTAGTTATTTTTAGGATGAAATCTCTCGTATATTAGAGGAATTTTAATCATTGAAATAGAGAGAGGAAAACATAGCTGAGAGATGAAGTTTGTATTTGATTACACACAACAATGTTGAATATAGTGGTTTATTTTCTTATTTTAATTTGCAATATTGTATTTCTACGTTTGTTGGTTTTATATCCTAATATAATTATACAGATTATAAAAGCATCCACTAGATTTTTCCTACAAAGAGAGCTCCATAAGGGATTCGACCTCCAGACCACCATCAAGGCTCTATTCAACTAAAATGAAAAAAAATACAATTTAGAGGAGTCGTACAATGCACTCTCACAGTCCCATATTTTAATAGAATTTTGCAAGGTAAAATAGGTGTCGTGCTTTATACATTTCTCATCTGTAATTTATTCACCACTATTGCCACCAAAATAATTAGATTATTCAACTATTTCTATATATTTTCCCCTTCCCTTTAAATTATTTCTATACAAGTTGGTCTACTTATTTTCTCGTGGTACATAATTTATATCTGCATATAAGTTTCTTTGAAAGAAATTGTTTTGAGAACATGTAAAAAGTTTTTATTTTATGGTTTTTCTTAATAAGAAGTTTTATTTTCCAAATAAATTATATATATTACATTATGGAAAATAGTAGAAGCACTTAAGAAGTGACATAATATGAAAAGAACTCATCCAAAATTTATATAAACCAAGTATGACCAAGAAAGCCATACGCAATCACTTCACTACAAATTTTTCATTCCATGTAACTCAAAATGTTGATAGAATATTTGATATTTTAAAAATATTTCAAATCACATTATTACCACTAGAAATAATACATGATTTGTAAACTAAAATTTGGAGAGGATAACGATGTCAATTTTGTTGGAGTTGTATTTTGCAGTGAAATGTATGCTATTTGAAATTGTTTTAAGTTTTTATGAAGGGGAGGAGAAAATAATGTAGTGTTGTTGACAAGTTTGGAAGGGACAATAGTTTGCATGGAAATGACTTTTTCGCTCATTTATATCGTTCAGACTAAATATCTTGTAAGTGTTGAGGAAACTCTTTATAACTAAGTCTACGCTCCCTACTATTTGTGCATTAACATTTTTTGTATACCTCATTCTTGCGTAATGCTCAAAAGGCATACAAGATGTGTAAGTTAGCTAGCGAGTGAACACTTGAAATTGTAGTAAATGTCAATCCTTGGTGATCAACATTAATAATGTCTATTACTACCCTATTAAATGTCATACTTTATGCCTTATGGATGGTGAGGCTCCGTGACATTTTTAGTGGAATTTGTCAATGATTTTCACGTGTGATAAGAGGTAGTGGAAAATGCGTTGGGTTGAGGATTTCCCATGGAGGGCCAAGAAATTTTTTGAAGTCAACAACAAAGGATGACAAGTGGGGGCCCATTTACTAAACCAAATTCAACCCATAAATTAGATGTCAACATAAAACTTCCATGCCTTGTTGTAAAGCTACCATTTTGACACAAGCGAGATGGACGTAGGGAAAATTTTCTAATTGTATTTATTATAAAGTTTCCAAGGAATTTTCGAAAGAATTGATTTTTTAATTATGAATTGATTATGCCGACAAACATTTGTTATAGTAGATGGAGGTAGGTTGGTATTGTTGCTTTTAGTCAACAATCCAATGGTGGAAAAAATGTAACCCAAGTTATTAGACGGTGACAAATAAGAATCATGATCTTAGTCAAAAAAGGATTATTAGAAATATAAAAATATCAGTATGTCAAGGCATGTTCATCCTCAAACACAACTACACTATTCATCTCATCTGGCTTCTCTTTGATTAGAAACCTATGACAATATATTTATGTTTAAGTTTCCAACCATCACCATTTGGATTGTCTAAATGGCATGATGATGAAAATACCATGTCATCCAACTCCTTTTTGTTTACCATTGTATTTTGGTTTACCATTTTGCGCTTATATTCTTAAAACAAAATAATATAATTGTACTAATCCCTTGAGGTAGAAACACTTAGTGTTAGTGGAAAAAGCATTTTTTTGATACAAAAGGGATGTTTCATGTAAGAAATGTTTAGCATCCGAGGGAGAAATTAACCAAACATTCTAATTCTTAGATTTTATATCAACTTAGATCCTTAATCCCCTTCTTCATCTCCCATCATCTCTTTGTTATGTTCCTCCTTTACTCCTTTAACTTTCACTTCATTTATGCCTCCCTTTCAGTGTCCCCATTGCATCATCCTAATGCAATTTCTTGTTCAATAAAAATACTTAACACGAGTGTGAGAAGATTCCCTAATAGGTAACGTCCTTTTAAAATATAAAACTCTCTAACCATTTGGTGCCACTTGTATGAAAGAGAATGGTCCATGATTCAATTAGCGCTTATGCTAAAAAGTAAAGAATATTGTATTTCTTTAATGTCAAAAGTGACTTACCTTATGAAAAATGATGAGTCACATCTCCCACGTGGCTCATGCGTGCTTGTAGGAGGGCAATTAGGGTTCTATTTGCTCAAAAATGGATTTGAAACTTTTATTTATCTCTACGCCACTTTGTTTTTTCTCTCCATTGCTTTGATAAACTCCTTTGACTTCTAACGCTGCCTTCCTTTTTGTATGCAAGTCATTTTTTATGGATTGATCGCCGCTTATTTTATTTTTTTGATCACGTTGTGATTTTGTGTAGGTCACAAGAGTATGAGCAGTGGTTGACTAAATTTTTCCATGGATTTGACCGCTTATATATGCTCTCACCATTTTTCTTCTTATGCAGGCTTGTTAAAATTGAGTGGAGTGTAGCTTGTGGATCACCGGTAGGGGGTGCTCTTCTTTGTTTCTAGGGTTCTTTATTATTTGTAGGATCAATACTTGCATAGAGACCTCAGCTTGCCTTTGCTTGACCTTCCAAAAAATAATGCTCGGCCTTGTAGAACAATGTGGGGTCATTCTACAAATGCAGAGAAAATCTTGGTAATACAATGTATAGGGGCTCAAATGTAGGGGTATTATAAACAACCCGACATAGTGTGAAGAGACTCCAAGAACCCAGCTCGAACGGTGGGAGAATGGCCCAATAGCTCGATGAATGGCTTGTCAAGAGCTCGGAATTCACTGTAACCACCTCCAAATTTGATAATACAATACAAATAATTTTATTTGTAACTAAGCAACCTTCCAAATTCGTAATGAAACCCTTATTGGGGAAAAAATGATTTTTTTAAAAATATTTAATCTGATTTCAATAAACCAGAAAAATTCTCCAACAAAAAATTTTGCCTAGTGCAAGGGTCACCAAGGCAAAAAAATTTGCTTTACGTTTACCTAGAGATCACAAGGAGATTGTGGAACCGCACGGAGTTCAGGAAGCTGCGGGGAGGCAACACGGCTCTCCCGTGAAGCGCTTTTCTTCTCCAAAAATTTTCCTTCCTCTACAACCTTCTCAAACCTTTCCATGACCTTCAACCAACTCTAGTACCAAATGTATAACAGGGATGGAATCCTGTAAATTATATTAATCAATAGAATCAAAATACAATAGAGAAGGCTACAATATTTATACATATTGGTAAGCCTTGATACAAACAGATATGGATGTTGCATAGGTGCAACAATATCTAACTTATACAAGCTTCCAAAAAGATATCCGGGAAGCATAACCAATATTAAATACAATCAAACAATTATATTGTTAAAACAATATAACAACACCGTATGCAAAATAAAGACAATTAGATGGTTATGAAGAAATATAACCATATAACCAATAAATAAATAAACCTATTAATATGCAATGCAAAATTAATATAGGTAAATAATAATTAACCTAACATTTTCTTAGTTGTGATCCCAGAGATAGGTCTTTTTCATGATACGTATTAGGAGGAGGACAACGATGATGATGAGCCAAGTGAGGATGTTGGTTTGGTGGTGGAGGCTCCAAACGTTAGTGCCAAAGTGGTCACATTGATACTCCTTTCGAAGCTCCAAAGGATGGATTTCCTACTACACCTGTGAACACATTTTCTTTGTCAGTGTGACAAGGACTTGTGTTGGTAGGTTGGAGCAAGTGCAAGAGTCATCTCCCATTGACCATTGCAAGGAAACATAGAAGAGTGGGCCTATTGGGTGGGCTAAAAATTCAAATTTTGAATCAGGTGGGTCAACACCTAAGAGCCTTGAAATGAGTGGGCCAATGACGGATGGTAGTGACTTGTTGACTAATGGGGAGATTCCTCTCGCATGCCATCTAGGGACAGGTGGTACCGTTGGTAAGTACGTGAGCTCAGAACTTGATTTGTGCTCTCCGGTGAGAGGGACTATTTCAACTAATCCATGTATTGGGATTGATGGATGTTGGAATGAAGGTTTGAGCATTCCACATGGTGGAAGGTTAACATATTTATTAAATGGAAATTTGGAAGTGTTTCTTGGACCTAGAGAAGGTTATGAATTTGAGTTTAAGGCCTCTCTGATTGATGGTGAAGAGTGGAATAAGTTTCATCGTAGGAATAATAAATTAATAAATTTGGATCGTGTCACGTCGAGTCGCTCTTTGGTAGCTTCCAATGGTGAGCCTTAATGTTTTTCGTTACCTTGTGTCGGGTCAAGTTTCCTTGATTGGACCCTTGCTTTTGCTCTCATTGGCTCTTGGATTTTTATTTTGTTCTTCATCGCTTTACCTTTTCCTCCTCTATTTCTCTCACAATTCATATGATATTTTATGGCTTCTGAGATCCACAATTCCTGTATTTTTACCTTATCTAATAAAAAACATTGTCTGTTATTAGACTTTTTTGTACGCAAGCCTTTCCCTATGTTTAGTGTGCACACTTGTTTGTTATATGCAGCCATTATGGCCTTACGTGTCTTCATGACATCATGAGTGGTGTCCCATGTTTACAAACCACTTTGGTGGTCTACTTTGTCTTCTTGCATGTTTACATTACTATATTTCTTGGTAGCTTACACATTGCTTTCTACATGCATGCTTGTTTGTACTAACACTTGTTTTTGCTAGCCTTCTTGTTTGTATGCGCCTTTGTTTCTATCAAGAACATTCCTTTCCCCCTACAGGTAAGAGTTACAAAGTTCATGTGGTTGGTCCTCTTTTGGGGCCACATTCTCCTATCAGCAACATCACATGCACCACCAAAGATGGGGGCATCATTTGGGTTTTTACATACTACAAAACGCTTCTACACCGGTTTAATTCACTCAGTTTCCACCCTTGGCATTGTGGGCTATACAACGAGTGGGTTCAGACCAGTCTACGAACCCCGTACACAATGGATTTTATAGGACATGGTTCTCCTTAGAATTTTGGGGAGCAGTTACAGGTTAGAGGATACATCGGAATTCCTCTCTACACTACTTCACTAGTGACGTCCAATACACTCGTAGCTAATATTAGGATTAAATATTATTATCCTAATATTAATTTCGCATAGTTTAAATTATTTAATTTTATTAATTAAATAATCATTGTTATTTGGTTATATGGTTAATCAACCATATTTGTCTTTATACATACTGTTATATTGTTTTCAACAATATATTTGTATCTTTTCATTTCCTGCTTCCCGGATGTTATTGGAAGCTTGTTTATTCTGGCATTTGGTTGCACCTGTGCAACTTATTCTTCCGGATGTATTTGGCTGTGCAATATCTATAAATATTGCAGCCCATTCTCTGTAATTTTTAGTTGATTGAGATTAATAAAATTACACAGGCTTCCGTCCCTGTTTCTCAATCTACATTTGGTACCAGAGCGAGAATCTGGCCCTGTAAAGGTGTGGAAGAGAGAGCAGCAGAGAGAGAGGAGATTGGAGACGTGTTTGCAGCATTTGAGAGCCTGTGCAGCCTCGTGCAAACTCCCAGCCCCGTCCCTGCCTCCCCCACATCCTCCTGTTCCTTCCAGGTGCTTGGAAGGCAAATTTTTTTCAGACCGTGTTTGGTTACACTGTGCAAAATTAGCTATGTGTATTGGAAATAATACTAATTTTTTTTTTCCAATAAGGGTTTTGTCTTTACTGTATTTGGAAGTCGCTTTGCTTGTTTTGGAGGTCTGTGTGTATATGCACCTGCAGTGAACAAACAAGCAAAAACAAAAGTGAATCAGTGAGCAAAGAATAATAAAAAAAAAAAAGGAGGCGCCCACGCTGGACCTGCACAAAATATACAGTGGAAGAAGAGAAAAACGCGGCCAAAACATCCTCCACGCATTTTTTTGGACCCTGCGCGGCCTGCATCAAGGAAACGTCTTGTTTTAAGCCAAATCCGCGCCCTTCTCCACTCGCCCGTGCCATTTGATGCCTCCATCGACCTGCACAAAGAAATGCAGGGTTAGTTTGTGCAAACAACAAAAATACAGTGGCCAAAGAAGGAAATGCAGCTCAGACAAAGGCGTGGCAAGCTAAAAAACGCGGCCAAAGGAGAAAAAAATGTTTTTTTAGCAAATGCGCCCATATCCACTCCATGCGCGACCTGCACAAGACATTTGGAAAAAACAGTGATCAAGAATCAAAGAAAGGAAGGAAAAAACGTGGCCAAGCTAAAAAACGTGGCCAAGGAAGGAAGAACAACATCCAAACACAAAAAATGTGGCCTGTACAAGCAAAATCAGTGCGTGAGAGCTAAAAACGCGGCTTGAGCAAGGAAAAGTGGCTGGAAAAGAAGGAGGCGGCTTCACAAAAGCAAATAAGAACAAATAACAAGCTCCAGATCCGGATTTGGAGCAAAGGAACCCTAAAAAATGCCTCTTCACCAGCATGCACCACGTGGAGCCTCTACAAGCCACATTTTTTTAGAGGTAAGTCAATTTACTTGTCAATAAATACAAATTCCTTCCTTTCATGTACAGCGCCCTAAGTGGGCAAGTTGGTTAGTGCATGCGCCTTGGGAGTGAGAGGTTTGGGGTCAAATCCCACCAAAACACTCAAAACTCACCTTTTGCATCAAGCGGAAATTTTGCGAATCGCTAAATTTAGCAGATTTTTTTTGAATTTAGTTACAACTAACTAAATTTAGCTGAGAAATCCCTAATTTAGGGTAAAAAAATTTCTCCCATCTGGTCTGTTTTTTCATTCCAGACATTTTTTGCAAAAGGAGACCCATCTAAAAATTGCATTTTCAGCTATTATTTTGCAATTTTTAGCATTTTGGGTCGTATTGGGCTGAGAGGCCACCAAGACCCAAACTGAAATTTTTGCTCACATTCAAATTGTACAATTTTTTTAATGTAAATTGTATATTGCTGCATATTGTACTAATTTGCAGGTTGCCATAGTCAACTACAAAACTTTGTAATTGCTCGTAAACCGGCGTAATTGTAATCAAAAACAATAAAATTGGTTCTCAGAACACTCACGAGATCCTAGATCTCATTCGCAGCGTTCGGTATATACAGTGCCTCTGGGAAGTGCTTACGGGTAAATTCGTCACGACTACTACTGCACTTAACGCCTAATATAGCTGCAACAACGTCATCTGGGCATCGTCCCTATAAATCGACGGGAGTAATAAGGTCACAAAGCACACACTATGAACCATCCCATCCATCTCGTGAACGATCGAAGACATAAATCCGGACTGAGAAATTATCCGAGTATATAGCGAAGTTACGCACGCGTATGAGGATATTTCTTTGAGCCGGTGTCAATAATCGCATAAACCCCATCAGTAATGTCTTGGTACCACGTATTGAATTCTTTCACGTACGTTAACGCCTCTTTCACGCATCCGGTATATAGAAAGGAGAGCTTCTTCCACGCACCGACGGGTATATCGAAAGGGTACGTATATAGAAAGGTTCGGTATATCGGATTGACGGTATATAGATTGGGAGACCTAATACCTGGAGTGATAAGAGCCAAACCCTGTCAGTGATCTCTGCAAAATGGGCACCAATGCCCCCAAATTTTTTCTTCCGGATTCACAATTGCTCGCAGAGGAAGCAACTATGTCGCTTGAAGACAAAAATCAAGACACGGCTTGAGTTTGAAGAAATTTGGCTGTTGTGGACTCGGTACTCTAACCAGATCACCAATCGATGCAACACAACAACGCAATTTGATAGAGCAGATCGTAAAGCAAAACTCATCATCTTGTTTGGAGTATCCGACGATGTGCAAGCCCACATTCGAGATGCCACATCAGCAAAAGAAGATTGGGATAAGTCGAGCACAATATATGAGGCCAAGAACAAGAATGTCATACTAAATTTGCAGAGTCGAGCTTACATACATTGAAATTCAAGCGTAATGAAAAATTAAAGCCTTCCTAAGAAGAGTTGCAGAGTTCGAGGGCTTCACTTCTAGCCCTCAGGAGAAGAGGTCAAAGATGAATCTCTCATTCCCATTGTTCTAAGAGCTCTCCTTCTTCTTCTTACCGCATTTTTGTCACAACTCTAAACTTTTCGAGATACCACAATTAGTTTTGACAAGCTAGTAAACCTACCGCAACAAGAGGAAGCAATGCACAACAAGGATGATGAAGAGGAGCAAAGCACAATTGTCTTCACATCAAAATGGAAAGGAAAAGGTAAAGGAAAACCTAAATCCTATCGAAGTCCCCACATTAGAATCAGATAATGGGGACAATCAATAGAAGAAGCGATGTCCAATCTGCAAAAGAGGACATGACTTGCAAGAATGTTGGTTTAACACTTATAAGAAAGGTTCATCAAGCAATTCGACCACAACAACAACAAACTTACAAGGGACATTCAAACAACTATCACGGGCGTAAAAGGGGAACGGAAAAGAAGACCCCACCAAAGAAGGTAATATTGCTTTGAACAACAAGAATAGTGACAATGAAGACTTCTTGTTCACCGCTTCGATCAAGTGAACCATCCACGCCATCTAGTGACGTCCGGTATGTTGATTCGGGAGCCACTTGACACATGACCAGCCACAGACCGGTTTATTTCAATGAGGGACACGCCATCGAAAAATCATGTTTCGTTAGGAGATGATTCTTCATATACATTTCAGTGGGATTGGAAACATTTCTCTACCCCTTGGTTCACGCAAATGCAAACTATCGATGTTCTATATGTCCCCTGGTTGACAAAGAATATTCTTTCTGGTCACCAACTCCTAGATCACAACCTGAAAATTGACTTTGATAGTCAATCCGGCAAGAAAATGTGTTTGATTCAAGATAAATCCAAAGGCTCGAAAATAATTGCAAAAGCCTCAAATGTGGGACGAATGTTTCAACTTGATTTCATTCATAAAAATGATCAAGCGCTTGTGGCTAAAAATCCACCTCACCCGGCCAGTTGTGGCATCGGAGATTTGGTCATATAAGTTTCAAATATCTCAAACACTTGGCTGGTGTAATATGGTACATGGGCTACCATCTCTTGTAAGGATACAAACAAGTGTCCTCACCGCTTAGCAGAAAACAACACAGAGTTTCACTCCAAAAGAGTACTTTTGAGCTCATGGTAAACTTGACCTGGTTCATACCGATCATGCGGTCCAATGCAGCCAAGTCATTCAAGGTTCCAGTACTTCATGCTCTGTGTTGATGACTATTCACGGAAAATGTGGATTTTTTTTCTTCGCAAGAAAAGTGAAGCCTTTGAAACATTCAAAAGTTCAAAGTGGCAATGAGAAAGAAATTGGTCATCACATCGTAACTCTCCGCTCGATCGAGGGGGAATTCACCAGTTGATGAGTTTAGAGACTACCTACAAACTCACGGGATTCGCCGACAAATGCCTCCTCCACACACACCGCTGAAAAATGGTGTTATTGAGAGAAGAAATCGTACTATCATGGAAATGGTTCGATGCATGATCGATGATTCAACTGCAAAGACATTTTGGGGGCGTATGCAAAAACAACAGCAGTGTATTTGTTAAACAGAGTGCCCACAACTGCTCTTGATGGAATTACACCACAAGAAGCATGGTCAAAAAGGAAACCATCCATTGCACACCTCAGAGTATTTGGGTGCAAAGCCAACATGCACATACCCAAATAGAACAGAAAGAAATTGGACATGAAGTCACAAAATCTCATCTTCATTGGATATAGTGAAGAGACTCTTGGGTACAGACTGATGGATCCTAAGACCAAAAAAGTCTACACAAGCAGAGATGTTGAGTTTTTCGAGAAGAAGGAAGCAGAGACTCCTCCTCCGGACTCGCAAGATGTAGATTTTTCACCAGTTGTAAAAATTGAAGCTAATGTTCCCTCAGAAGATGAAAGTGATGATGGGGATGATGGTGTTGATCAGATAGAACCACAACCCATGGGAACAGGTCAACATATGCCTAAATGGTGTACAAGTACATTACGAGATGCAAGATTGGATGCTCCACCGCAGATACATCCACCCTCGGACCACGGACTCGCAGAAAGCAAGAGAAGAAGTTAACTTTGCTTTGATGAGTAGAGTCATCAATCAAATGAGCCCTCTACGAGTCCATGAAGCCCTACACCAAAAGCTTGGAAAGATGCCATGGATTCTCGAATATCAATCGGTGATGAAGAATTACACTTGGCAGCTTGTTGATCTTCCACCAGGAAGAAACCCATTGGATGCGAGATGGATATTCAAAACTAAGTACAAAGCAAATGGGACAGTGGACAAGTGCAAAGCAAGACTTGTAGCAAAGGGGTACGCATGCAGTTAAAGAAGGCATCGACTATGAGGAGACATTTTCTCCCACGGCCTAAGATCAAAATGATCGGGATGATTTTTCTCTACTGCTCGGTTTGGATGGAAAGTTCACCAAATGGACGTAAAAAGTGCCTTCCGAATGGAGATTTGCAAGAAGAAGTCTATATGACTCAACCCGAGGGATATGTTGTACCTGGTCAAGAAGAAAAGGTATGCAAACTCAGAAATCTCTCGTATGGCCTCAAACAGCACCCGGGCATGGTACATCAAGATTGATGAGCATCTCGCACAACATGGATTCGCTGGAAAACCATATGATCCCAATCTCTACCTCAAAAGCAAGGGGGAGATGGTGATTGTTGTCGTTTATGTCGATGATCTAGTCATCCTTTGGCAGTTCAAAGTGAAGATGATTGATGAAACAAAGAAAGATCTTAAGCAATCATTCGACATGACAGATCTCGGGCTTATGCACTACTGTCTTGGACTAGAAGTATGGCAGAAAGAGAATCATATCTTTGTTTCTCAAATGAAATATACCAAGACAACGCTCGAGAAATTTAGGATGATGGATTGCACACCAATTGCTACACCAATGGAGAATAGATTACAATTATCTCGTTCAGATCCATCTCCTGAGGTAAGTGCCACTCTCTATCGGCAACTGATTGGGAGTCTCATTTACCTGACCTACACTAGACCAGATATCAGCTTTGCAGTGAGCTATCTATCCAGGTTCATGCAGGAACCCAAAATTTGTCATTGGAAAGCAAAAAAGCACATTTTGAGATATCTCAAAGGATCAGTGGATCTTGGTCAGAATACAAGAAGAATGAAAACTTCTTCTTGATGGATATTCGGATTTAGATCATGCAGGTAACATTGATGATAGAAAATCCACTTCTGGATTTGTATTCTTTATGGGATCTGGACCAATATCATGGGGAAGTAAGAAATAACACTTTGTTTCTCACTCTTCCACAGAAGCCGAGTATCATTCTGCAGGAGAAGCTGTCTGTGAAGCGATTTGGCTACGTCGCATACTAGAAGGACTTGGAATACCACAGGACAAACCGACCACCATGTATGTTGACAATGAAGGTGTTCTCAAACTTGTTCGCAATCTAGTTTTTCATGAGAGAACAAAGCACATTGAAGTTCAGGTTCATTTCATACGCGAACATGTGTGAAGCACAACATCCAATTTTCAGCTTTGTCCAACTACGAACAACCAGTAGATATTTTCACAAAGTCACTTGCACGTGAAAATTTTGAGTTGTTCAGAGCATTTCTCTCCTCATCTCTTCAGACAATGCACAATTAAGGGGGGGAATGTTAGGATTAAATATTATTATCCTAATATTAATTTCGTGCATAGTTTAATTTATTTAATTTTATTAATTAAATAATCATTGTTATTTGGTTATATGGTTAATCAACCATATTTGTCTTTATACATACTGTTATATTGTTTTCAACAATATATTTTTATCTTTTCATTTCCTACTTCCCGGATGTTATTGGAAGCTTGTTTATTCTGGCATTTGGTTGCACCTATGCAACTTATTCTTCCGGATGTATTTGGTGGCTGTGCTATATCTATAAATATTGCAGCCCATTCTCTCGTAATTTTTAGTTGATCGAGATTAATAAAATTACATAGGCTTCTCTCCCTGTTTCTCAATTTTCATTTGGGGAGCAAGATTACGAAGCTAGAGGATACATCGGAATTCCTCTCTACACTACTTCAGCTAGTGACGTCCAATTGCCTAAAAACAAGCCAATATAGAGATCTCTTCACACATATTAGGGAAGCATTTATAGGTTGGAGGATAAAGTAGAATTCCTCCCTACACTTCTTTAGCTTATGGCGTTAGATCACCCAAAAAACCCAGGACACAATATCCTCTTTCTACACCCTTTTCTTTCATCACAGAATGGGTGCACATGTTCCTTTTACACTTTTCATACTTTCATTTCAGTCTTTTTATTACTATATAAATGTGTCTTTTAAATGAATTTTTACATATATACATGCGTATTTTACTACTTGATCATCTTCTCCTTGTAGGTCCGACCATATGAGAAGTAATAAGTCAACAACAACAACAACTACTACAACAAATGGGGGAAACAACAACAATATTTTGCAAAAGCACACACAATACTAACCATGCATGTACATCACACACATAGGAAACTACACACATGTTTCCACCCTAGGTTAACTCTCATCATTTTTTTGCACTTTTACATATTTAGTTTCCATGCTCCATCGTCTTTGTGTCACTCCACGCTTTGTCTAGTCCTTTGGCACACTTTTTTCATCACTCAACATGGACATCATGTATGCATCTCTATCTAATTTATGTTACCGAGATTTTATCTCACCAACATAAAGTGGGGGAAAATGTAGAAAAAATATCATGCACTTTAGACATTATTTAGTCTCAGTTTCATAATACTATTCATATATTTTTTCAATGAAGAAAATACCAATCAACCCCCATCTTTTAGTCATTTTACTTTGAAATTTTTCATCATTGCTACCCTTCACCGCATAGATGCCTAGTCCATTTTTAGCATTTTTCATCATTCTAGCCTTGATTGGGGTGCCCGGGCTAGTACTGGGGCACCCACAATCACCCTTGTCCTAGTTGGGGCACGCTAATCCTTTTACACTTTCCCACCACTTTATGGGCACTTTCTAGCCTTTTGATCTTTTGATCTTTTTGGTGGTCAGCTTTTTCGAGGTTAATTATGAAATTAGAACAAGATAACCATCTAAATATAAAGTTATGAGACCATAATGAGGGACCAAACACTAGGCAATACTATCATCATCTAAGGTTGCATCTATCTAAAGCTCATTTTCATACATCTTGCTCCATCACAAGGCACAAGGTGGGTTCATCTACATCACACTGCATCAGAGGGAAGTTTATTATATTCCATGCAACATTGTATTACATTTATATACATAGTTATTTCTCTCTACTTTCACAAAGTACGAATGATGCAAGAGTACTTAGGGCATGATCACACACACACACACATAGGACTACATCAGGTCTTAGATGTAGTACAACAATAGTTAGTAAGTCCACCATTGTGGCCGTTGAGGATAGTCTAACCTCTTCATATGCATCTTTATTTTTTTAGGGGTTTGATGAATGTTTTGGGATCTTGCAGGTCTATCTTTCATTATTGATCATTGGTGAAATTCGATACAAAGAAACAAATTACATGTGATGAGAAAAAGGGATTCACATCATCATCGGACCTTTGCAAATATGTTCTATACCTTGCATAGACCAGTGGTGCCCATAACTCGCACCTGGTGCCCATAGGAACCTTGATCCTCTCCCAAGTGCCCCAATATAGCCAAACAAATTAGATCTATCTTTTTGGGACCTATGCATGTTCGTTCTTCGCTTCTATAATTCTCGAGTTTATTTTACGACAGTACCCAGATCAGCCTACGAACCAGCTAAGCTCCTTCCAACCCTACTTGTTAATTATGGTTTCACATTTTTATTAGTTTAGTTTCTTGGGTAATTTTCATTATATTTATTTACTAGTATTTACCGATGTTCCTAGTTCTAGATTAACTTAATAAAATTAACATTTTAATTAATCATAACTACAATGTTCCAAATCAACATGAGGTCAAAGGCGGGGAACTTCATTCATGGAGAATCCACTCAAGATCCATCGAAAATAGGTTCTTTGTCAACAAGATGCTTTCCCATCTCCATAATTTCACTTCTCTCTATTCTTCTCTCTCCTCCTTCCCTCTCTATACTTTCTATTTCTTTATTGAGATTATACTTTATGACTCTTTGGTCATATTCACTTAAGTGACCATTGTAATGTTTCATTAAAAAAGTCCCCTTTTCATTAATAAGAAAGGGCTTATTTTTATTTCCTAAAGGAATGTGAAAGGTCACACGTGGTGGGACTGAAATGTCATGTGGGGGTAGATGAAGAGATGAATTGTAAAGCTATAAATTCAAATGGCTTCTCCATTCCAAAGGGTTAGTTTTTTTAGTTGATAGCTCCTAGTTTTTTTAGTTGATAGCTCCAATTGTCTTAGTACACGTAATAAACTACAATTGTTTTATCTTCTTGTCTTATGTTTTCATCTCCATCTCAACTTTACTCCATGAACATCATTAATTGTGTAATATAATGCAAATAAAATTGAATTTACTTTTTTTTTCCCTTTTCCTTGACATGGCATCTTCTCATTATTAACTTTGAAATATTCCGGTTGTATGTCAATAAAATCAATTTGCTACTTATTGATTAAAACTCTCTTCTCGTTTCTACCCTCTTTCCATACACACACAATTCCTCAATTTCATTTTTGCACATGGGTTTAGAGGATTATTCATGTATGATCCATTTTTAAAGGCAACCCACAATGGTTAGAGTAGTGTATATATTTATTGTTTCTAATAAATGGAGTTGCCCCATTCCTAAGCAGAGAGAACTAGTCCCAGAGCATTGGTGAAAACCCCTAATTTTCCCTTGTGATAAATTATTTCACCAACACACCCCTAGGGAGAAAAATTTCATGGGAATTATTGATGTTTTTAGAAAAATATCTCTCTTTTACTAAATGGATTGTTAAAGCTATTAAGGGAAAGAAGCATGGAAAACTATTTTGTGGCATTGTATCTCAACTAGTGATCCTTATGGAAATAAGTGTTTGAGTAATATAGGTGTGCACACAATCCCGATTAATTCAACCATTATCACAATTGAAGGAGCCTTTGGGAAGATATTATGAGGCAATCTAGCCATACAACTATGTTGGGTTAGAGCTAGATTCAAGGCTGGGCTCTCTTTTAATGACCTTAAGATTTTGTGGTCTCTTATATGACTAGTAACAACATTCCCTTTGCAAAAATTCCTAGAGTCAAAGCCTTCTGTCTTTTTGGGAAGTGAATTTCTTCCATTCAAAGCCTTGTGCATACCATAGATTATATTTCTTGGAAAAATCTCAAATTGAAATTTGGTTTGATTAACTCAGACCTCCCTTCTATTATCAAAGTGCATAATCTTCCCCCTAACGTGATGCTTCAAAAATTAGGCCTTCAACCACCTACTACTTGGTGAAAATATTGGAGATAAAACATAGACACCTCGTTTAGGCATTAAATGATGTGATTTATCTACCACCTTATGAGCCCTTTTCTCTATTACCATTTGCAAGCTTAATTCTAGATGGATACTCAATTCCTTTCTGAAACATGGTTTTTCTACCTCGATCAAATATGGCATTCCCAAATTGAACCCAAAATTGTCATTTTCTTTATTTCCTTGTTTACCATGACAACATACTCGGAGAAAGGATTAAATCCCTTGGTGTTGTCGAACCCAAATGTTGTACTTGCACTAGCTCTAAAAACTTAAAGTATAAATTTTAGTTTTATCCCTATGCTCAAGCTGTATGGACCTAGAATACATTCATTGTTCAAGTCCTATCATTTGAGCCTCTCACTTAGAATATTGATATGTTGGAGACTCTTCTCGATGTTCCACTTATATTGCTTTGTTATTGCAATTTTGTTGAGCTATCATTCCATTATAATTATGGAAAGATAGAAATGCAACTATAATTAAAAATGATATTATTTCTATTCAATTCCTTTGTAATGATAAAATTAATGTTTTTTCATTAATGATAAAAGGTTTTTGACTAGGATCCTACCCAGAACAACCAAAATGGGTCAACACCCATAAATAACATTGAGAACCAAATAGAAAAGAAGAATCACTATGCCTATAAGAACAAAAAAAAAAAAAAAGAAACACAACTATTGTCCTACAAAAATAGATTTATAGGAGAGCAACAACCGAACAAGAAAAAAAGGCCAATTCGGATGGGTGGGAAATACGGTTTTTCTATGGATATATTTATTCTTGTTATGAACTATTTTCCACCCTTCTTAAACATTCTCAATAGGAATAAAAATTCAATAGCCTCAATTAGTTAGTATGTGCCTTTTTATAAGTAGAGTGAGGAGGGGAATTCTCCTTTGTCGCTTCATACGACTTTAGTTTGGAACAATTTTTCTTTCACCATGTGACATCCCCTTGTTTCCAACATCTGAAATTTATTTAAAAGGGGTTATTGAAACATGAATTTCACCAATTGAATTTCCCTTGTTTCCAATAAGGGGAGTATCAAGAATTGATTCTGGGACCTCCGAATCCGTATTTAAATCTAACTCATCCTTGGTGTGAAAGCCCAAATGTTCAGTGAGGGCATTTTTCCACCAATTGCTCTCATTTTTGGGCCCTACCAACCCACAATCAGCAACATTATGGCATAAAGAGAAACATATTATGTATCTTAAGGGTAAAACTTCATAGTCAATAGGTTGAGTCTAAGTTTTTTTAACTTTAAGCTCAATGTGGGTAGGGAGGTTCTTGGAGATGTTAAGCTCACCATAATTCTAGGATAAGTTGTGTGAGTAAAATATGAAGTTTGAGAGTCAATATTTAGTATGTTACCCAACACATTGCTAATGGATATTAGACAAGCACAATACCAAACGTGCAGAGGAAGATGGCGTAATCTAATCCAAACTGATTTGCAAGAGAAAGTTTTATGGTTGGCTTAAATGAGGGGAATCAGGGTTTCAACACAAGGTAATGGGATTAAAAATCCCAAATATTTCCCATTATAATGTATTTGTTATTTATTGATGAAAAAAACAATAAAAGTACCCTTAGCACATGGATACAGATCTAACCTGCCATCCAAGAAGAGGGATCCAATGTTTAGAGATCCATTCATGAAGTGCTGGAAGAGTGGGCCAAAGGCCATTGAATCAACAAATCAAGGCATGGTCTTGATAGTAGGATTCGTCTTCGATCACCTCATCACCAAAATGAACACAAGGTTTTTTGTTTGAAGGCCTCATGGACTTGGACCCAGTCTTCCCCTTTAGCGCCTCCCTGAAAGAACGATTCACTAGGTGAATAGGGGCAACATTGCCCCTGAAGACTGAGGGATTTGTGTTGCCACCCTTGGCACTTCCTCTCACACCATCCAAATATGCCCCATTAACCTTGTTGATCTTATTAGTGCAAGTAACCATGCCCCCAACAGGCTGCCTCATATTTGAACCCCATAAATCCTACACATTCCCGTCCATCAATGTAGAGGGAAGGGTATGTCTTTGGCACAAGCCATCATAACCAATCAATCTAACACCTTTCATGAGAGGAGACGTGAATAGGAGTCATGAGTCATTATTTTTATTATTGATATATTATGATAGAATTAATGTTATTGTTGTTCCTCACCTTTAGATTCAAGCATAGACCAAGAATTTGGCTCTTTAGCTCTAGCATCTTTAGGAGTTTCTTACATGCTGGGGGAGTGCCCCTTACATTAAGTGTCATTAGATCCACTCTACTTGGGTTCACCATTGTCGGATGCTCGACGTCAATGGAGCCGTTTACAAAGTCACCATCTTATCTAGGTCATGGATATTTTCATACCATGCTAGATAAGTAGTAAGGGGATGAGCCACTTCCACCTAGGAAATCTATAGTTGGTCATTCTATTGTTACACTATTTCATTGGCATTCTCCTAGGCAAGGATTGAATTTCATGGGATATCTTCTTCTTGCGTGGAGAATTATAGTTCCATTTTCTACCCAATATGATTTAGATGGATATTTTTATTAGGAACTTTTGGATGATAAGTCATATGCCATTGGAGCCCTTCTTCCTCATGACAATCCTCCTTCTCCGCTTAGTGCTGTGAATTCCTATGCTCAGATACTTGTGATGTAATGGTTTGTTAACATGGTTTTTTACCTTTTAACACATTTTTTTGAATTACGACTCTATCTGACCACCTTTTATTGCAACCACTTTTTAATAGTACAATATAATTATGATGGTTCCAATAAAAAAATATTATACATTTGTGAAAGGTAATATTAGAAAATTACTATCACCTAAAAATTGTTTGATAGGCATAGATGATTGCCAAATTTAATCCTTGGACTAAACATCTTCAAATTGAAATTCCAAGTTTGTAACATTGACACTACCATTAAACTAGGACCAATCAAAGCACATCTTATGAATTATTAAATAAAGTAAAAAATGATGTGATGGATTTTAAGTAGGAAAATCTCTTGTTAAGGATGAAGTGAAAAATGCTAGGGTGGATTTTGGTGTCTTTCTTGCAATGCAATGAAAAGTAACCGTGAAAAAAAATTAAAAATGTGAAATAGTATGATATTTGTAATTACATGTTTTCCTTTTACTTGGGAACTTTATTTCTCTTTCACATCTCATAAATTAACAAACTATTAAAATCCCATGAGCGATGCATCAAAAGAAATTTAAAAAATAATGTGACACCTAAAATGGAAGAATATTAAGAGTAAATGAAACATTTTATAAGTTACGATGTTGCAATTGCCATGTTGCATTTATTAGACCAAAGGTGTTCCCCTTATGGGAAAGGCCCTTCGTGACTATGTTAAATTTTATCGTTTGACGGTCGTTTGGACTTTTTGTGGCTATTTCTGATTGCTTTTGATGTGTTTAGATTTGCTTTTCATTTTTAAGATTTGGTCAAATTGGGAGACTAATAGCACATGTGGCTTTTCAACGTGATGATATCGAGTGGTAGTAGTGAATGATCCTTTCATTTCTACCGAGATATATGGTATGTCACTTGGATCATCGATATGTTTGTTTTAGTTTCAATATTTTTGAACCTAATTTCATTTCATTTTTATTGGGTTTTGTCTTGATTTTAGGGCTTTTATTTCTCAATCAGTTTTGTTGAATAGATTTAAAGGGGAGTTATGAGCATTTACTCAGATCAATATTTTAAATATAATGTGAATTATTACACAAAAAGGTCAATCCTTTCATGAATATTTTCCCAATGACCAGATTTTTGGCAACAATTTCGTACTTCAATTTTCTAGAGCTTTACCTCTGGGGGAGAGGACCCTATAACCGAGCGGGTACCAAAACATGTACATCTCTTTTCACCATAGGTTGTTGACAAAAGCACCAATATTTGTTCACTTTTTGGTTAATTACACTTTTTAAGAGTTAATGAGAATGTGACACATAGGGCGCTCGGTCATTGGTCCCTCTTTCAAATGCTTTATATTGATTTTCTTCATATTAAATCAATTCAAAAACTACTTTTCCTCCAAATTAACGTGCAAAACGAAAATTTCAATATGGCACGATCATACGCTACACGATGATATAATTTTTTTATGCTACCAACATACCTACATATATTTGTGTGCCCCTAAAGTTAGGTGCATGGTTATAGGGTCCTCTCCCCTAGTGACAATGGATTTTTCTTTGTGAATATGGATTTCACTTGAGACATTAGCTTAGATATGGAAGAATATAAATATTGCAATAGTTTCATTTATAGAATATTTTCTTGTCTTTTTAGATCCCTCTTTGCATTAAGAAATGAAACAAATTTCTCTATCAATTACTCTCTTTAGTATGGATTTCTATGTAAAAGGTGCTCAAAGCTTCCAAAAAGGAATCCAACTACTCATTGGCTTCATTGCAAGCATGATGGCTCCAAAATGGTTAAATTAATGGTGATTTATTGGTAATTACTCGAAAGTACACAAACAACTAGTAAGGGATTTGAGCCCTCGAGGTGAAATTTAAAGGCTTGTCAATTATATTTTCTACACTCCATATTAGTGGCTATTCCAACCATTTTAAATTTCAATTCTATTATTTATAATATAGTGTGGCATATGACAAGCAGAAAATACATGGCATTCATGCAATACATGTTCGAGTCACCCAAATTGAATTTTTTGGCATTATTAGTATATTCTAGAATCTAAATGATTTCCAAGTATTTTCTGTAATACTTTAGATTAAGGTACTGGAGAGGCAAAAAACAACATTGGATCTTTCTAAAAGAAGCAAATACTTAAACTCTGCTAACATCAATTGCTTTGTTAGATATTGACCAGACATAATACTATGGAGATTTGGCCATTTAATGTCTTCTTCATTACATCTATATACAAATACTTATTGTTTTCAAATGTCGAGAAAGAACCATGCAATGTATAGTTGTTTCCATCGAAAGCTTTATAAATTATATCACTTTTTTCATATTGAATTGTTTAAAAGGTTAGACCTCATGTTTGTGCTATTTAAATGAAGTGGCTCATCTATATTTCTACACAACAAAAATCAATCACACCCCTTATCAACATCAACTAAAAAAATTAATAACTATCCCTCTAAAACAAATAACTTATACCATTTGGTGTTCACATTGCATTATACACATGCGATTGCTAGTAAATATACGATAAATTTTAACTTTGAATTTTTATGTGTAAATGTAACTTTTAAATTTTAGAAAATTCATTTTCATAATAATTCAAGGTTTATTTTTAAAAACAAAGTGCAACAATGCATTTCTTAACATTAGATGTTCAAAGAGTATATATAGCTTTGAATAAGTAGTTTTAAGCAAACAATTATTTTATTAATGTATGTAAGATTATACATACAAATTTTTATCACCCATTCACAAAACTATTAGATATCCATTTAAATATTAATAGTAATCACTTTGAGATGACTTAAACAAAAGAATAAAAATCTCAGTAAAATATATATTTAAAATTAAGTTGTCATAAACACATATATTTCTATATATGAATATTTATAATTTATAATTTTTTGATTGAAAAGCACATTTTTATATCTAAGAAAAGATATAGTACACCTCTTATTATTAAAAAAATTGGGTGGAAGAGGTCACACCCCATAATGCATGTCAAGAAAGCCTTGAGAAATAACTACCCCAAACTAAGCGTAAAAAATTAAGCATTAAAATAATAATGTGCTTTTAAACCAACAATAGTGCGTGAAATAGAAGGCTCTAGAAAACAAAGAGACCCACAAAAATTATGCCACAATAATAAACATGATACTTTGAAGAAGAAGTGGAAAACTATCTAGCTTTCCCCCTAGCTATTGGTGGCAGAGGGGTGGGCCATGTGAGGAATGAGATCTCTCCCATCATGCTGTCGATGCTGCTCTTGTTCTTCAGTAGGTTGATAATTTTTAAGTCCTTGACTAAAACATCGAGTCTAAACGGATAAATTATAATCTATGTACTCTCTTTAAGATTTATTTCTAACGTATGAAATTTCTTTGTTAGATTTGACATAAAAGTTGGCCAATTTTGTTTCATCATAATATTGACCAGTAGGTGAACCGGGAGGAAGTAAGGCCGCCATAACAAGACCCTTTGAACCTTCATCAATTGACAACCTTCCCAAGTTAAAGTTCATATCAATGTTTACAAATCCACAAAGGATGCCTCTGCATAAGAACAGTGTAAGTATTGATAACAAGCTTAACATACATATCTTTGTTTTTTACATTCCTTGTTGAAAATTCTCTAGATGCCTCTCGCATAAGAAGTCGGGGATTCACTTGTAAGTATTGATAACAAACTTAAAAATAAAGTAGGTTGAATATGTAACAGGCCAACCTTTGGTTTTTTACATTCCTTGTTGAAAATCCTCTAGAAAAATTTGGAGGACTGCATCTATTTTCTCCTCTGTCAAATTGTGGAGGTCGTTTTCTCCAATTGATTTATTTATTAAAAAGAGATTATAATTTAATTTTCCTTTGCGATTTTAAGGTTTTACATTAAAAACTAGGGTTCAAATTCTTAGAGTCTCCTTGGAATATATTAAAATTAAAATCAAAGGAGAAAACAATAATAAATTAAAATATATATAAATGCATGACCATATAGATACGTGACAAGAAAACTCAACAATTAAATTGAAAATAAATATGCTTCCAGATTTTTAAATATAACCTCCCTTTTACAAGATAATTTTTCACCATCAATACAAAATAATTTATACATTCATTTATTATATCTCTGGTTACACTCCAAAATAAAAAACAATATTATTTGAATTAAGTTTTCTTACTTACTTCTAGGACCCCGCACGAGAAGACACATTTAAAATTCAGCTCCAACCTTCGCCAACAAGCTTCAAAAGAGGAAGAACAACTTCTACCATTTTTTTGTGTCATAATAGTTAATGTCAATGCACTCTTTTTCCATTTCATAGGTCTCAAAAATTCCTTCCAGCTTTTTTCCGGATGGATTATTTTGTAGAAACACTAAAAGTTAATAAGATCTCAAATGGAATGAATTCTTGAATAAGAAAACTAACTAAAATCACTTACAAATAATTGAGTAGGATTGATTTTCTTAGCCTTCACAATGTCATAATCTACTACAAGTCATGATATTGCATCATTATTAACCTAACAATTTAAAGCCGGTCAAAATTAGTATGATTCGCCAAGTGGATTGGAGCGAGGAAACCTTAATACTTCATATTGCCGAGAAACGTAAAAAATTCCAATAATTAAGCATAGGAAAAAGTTCATGTGGTCAAGGATTTGAAATTAAATTAAATAGACATGAAACTGTATATTTGTGAAAGCAGTAAGGGAATGGGTACTGTTTTAAGTAGTCTGAGTTGTCGATTTAACACTCAATTTATTTATAGGGATGGTGAGTGGCCCACTATAATTTATTCAAAAGTTATGGGGAAATTGATCTTATATTAAAATTTTGTAATTTTGAGTCGCTAAACTCAATTCCCTTATAAGTTATTAAAATAAGAACATAAAAACTACTAGAGTATCAAGTTTCCCATAATTGTCTTTCATCCAATTGGAAAAACCCAAAACGTTGATACCATCCTTGACATCCAACTGATGAAACACAATGTTCTAAAACCCTTGTTGATTAAGATTCTTGGCTGCATTGTTTCCTCTTTCTTCATCTATTTATGTTAATATAGTGCCCACTCCTCTTCAACATTGTTTTATCTTGATATTGATACTATTGGACTGATATTCAAACATTTGATTATGATACATTGATCAGTAGATGATAGATTATACTAATATTTGGATTATTGACATTATGATGTTTATATTTTATTATGATGCACTAGATAGTGATGTTAGACAGTTTGATATATGTTGATTTTCATGATGTGGATTTTATACTGACATGTTATGTTTTGGGATGTTGGAATATAATTGTAATCTCATGGATGTTAGGGTTAGATTTTGGTATATTAATGGATAGTAGAATTTCTAATGTCGAATGATGAATATTGAGTTTATATATAGTTTCTCGATGTTGTTAATACGGTTGAAAGGCCAGAGAGGTATTTTGTTGTGTGTAGAACTTTGATCACATACATCAAAGGGGATAGGGGACCAACCACGAGAAGGATGTCAAGCGTTGAGCAATGAGGCCAAATTTGACAACTTGTGTAATTTTGTTTAGTGTTGTGTTTTGCATGTCTAGTTTGGAAGTCTCCCATGGGGGTGATTTCACATATGTGGCCATGGGGTGAATTGTGTCCCTTTCTTTAATTTTTGCATGTGATTTATTTATGTTTTGTGAATTTAAATTTGAAATTTTGTCACCTTATTAGCATGTTGTAAATGTGTGTTAATTAAGTTTAAACCTTCTTAATTTTGTTAACCAAATTAGAGATGTGACAAATAGTTATGATGAGATTTGGTAGTCCTTGTGTAAGTAAAATTTATGTTGATTTGGGAGTGTTTTACTCCACCCCAAGTTCAAAATTCGGATTTTGACTTGGGGGCATTTTTGGAGGCTTGTGGGACAAGCAAGGCTTGTCCCATGCCTCTTAAATTGACCCAACAACCCTACCTATGGGTTGGAAAGCTTATTTTTGACTTCTTTGTCCATTTTTGAGTGTAAAAGAAGGAAAATTATTACACTTTCTTCTACCCCAATTTATTAGGTCCTTTGAAAGCATGGTGTGCAAGTTTTGAGCCATGTGGGTTGTCATAGTCCTTGCATGTGCATTGATTTTTCTTGGTCTTGGTGTGTTGACTTGAGTGTGGGGATGGAGGAATGATGAAGTGGCATCCTACATGGAGCCACCTCATCATCCTCACATTCCTTTTCTATTTATTGGTGATTTTTTTGTTGGAAAGGGGGTTACTTGCTCATTTGGCTTCTTGTGCACTTTTAGATTTTGGAGTTTTTGGAGTGCTTGGAAATTGCTTGGCTTGGGATTGAAGGGACTTGTGGAAATTTTGCTTGGAACTTGATGGAGAGGTAGGTCATCCACCATTGTTATTATATTATTTTGTTTGTTATATGTAATGTTGTGCTTGTTAAAATTGTTGTTGTTTTGTGAAAATGGTTTGTATGTTAGTTGGGTAGTAGGTTTTAAGATTAGGTGTGGGAGAAGGGCTCATGGAACCATTGGGGAGGGAAAAGGAAGTTTTATGAGGCATGAATTTGGAGGGAGGGTGGATGGGAGTCTTACCTATGGGGAGTGAAAATGAATTCATGGTTTTGTTGCATGCTTGCAAGGGAGAGATAATGGTGTTGTGTGATCTTATGTGCACTTAGAGGCATAGGGCCTTGCTCATTTGGTTTGATCTTGAAACATTTGTGTTGTTGTTAATTTATAAACTTGTTGATTTTGTTGTCTTGGTTGAGTTGAATGCCTTATATGCGTTTATTGTGAAGCCACCTTGTTTAAGTTGTCATTTTTGCTCAATGCCCTTCATGGTTCCTTGGTTGGAGCTTGGGGGCCATTAAGGGAATGGCTTCTTCCCTTAATGGATTTTAGGTTGGGCAGAGAGCGTTGCCTACTCCCCCTTCCTTGTTTTGTGATCCCTTCGTGAAGTTGAAGAAAGTTAGAGTTGGAGCCACCATTGTGATGAAGACATACATATTGGAGACTTATAAAATTTGTTTTGTTGATAGCCTTGTTGTAATTTATTCAAATTTATACTTCCTATTTGAGTGAATGTTTGTAAATTGTAAGCTTGGGGGAAAATTGTTGTAATACTTGGAAAACTCCTTATTGTAAACTCTCTTTAATAGTGCTTGTTTAAGAGATTTATATTTTCAAATGTATTGGTTAGGTAAATGAAAGTTACAAAATTTGTTGTATTAGTCAAATATAATAGACAACTTGCAAATGGGTAAAAATACAATGTATCTCCTTCTATAAAGTTTGCTTCTCTCCCTCTAAAGTGAGTTTTTGTCATTTCATTTTCCTTGAAAGTCTTGTGAAATTGCACTTGTTGTTGGGAATGGTTTGAAATTTAGTTTGGTAAATGAGAAGTAAAATGAAGTATTTAAACTACAAGTGTATTATTAAAATTGTTGGAGGCAAGAAAATAGTGTTTTGGAACTACCTTGCTTTAAAAAAAAGAAAAGAGGAAAGAACCTTCTCATTGCATATTGTTTTAAATGACTAAGAAACATTAGTGCTTTGCTCAAAATTTCTTTCTCCTCCTATGGATAGTTAGAAATTCTCATAGCCCTCACTTTGCTCTACTAAGTTCCAAACGACTTGTTTTGGTTGATTAACTAAATCAATTGTAAGAATGTAAATACCTAGTTATAATTGAAGTTGTATTTACCTTAGAAATTGGTTACTAAGCTTATTTCTTTATAGTTCATTATTAATATCTTTATATATTAAAAAAGGAGGAATTCAATTAAATTTGACTATCTCTATAGTATTAATATATTAGTATTGTTTATTATTCTTTTTTATAAATTATTAACAAAATTAAAATAATGCAAGTAATACATATATATATATATATATATATATATATATATATATATTATATATATATATATATATATATATATATATATATATACATATATATGTATATATATATACATATATATGTATGTATATATATATATATATATATATATATATATATATATATGTATATATGTATTACTATTATTATTATTATGGTTATTATTATTAATAATAAATATAATAAATACCGTTGTATGTAATAATTTTTTTTTAATTATTAAAACTTAAAACAAAAAAAGATTAATATTGAAGCGGCTAGGCCGCATAGAGTATTATGTGGATCGAGGGGTGGGGAGGGTCGCCGACCCCCAACCCCCACCCCATGTAAATGGGATAAACCTTCCCCACCCCCGTTTTAATATACAATGTGGGTGGGGGCCGAGCCCCCACCAATTCTTTTTTTTATTATTGAACTTCAAAACCCTCCCTTATGCAGGCGAGGTGGAACTAACACAGTCTGCGGAAAATTTTGGTACCCATGGCCAAGCATTATTTTATCATTATTAAAATTAATCTCTCACACACACATGATTCTTATTAAATTAGTTTTGGGTATATAAATTTGTAAAAAAAATAAAGAAAATGGGTTTTCATACACACACACACACACACACATATATATATATATGACACACACACACACACACACATATAAACACAAGTGTGTATATGTGTATCTATATATATAAATAAAATTGTATATATATAAAGGGGACATTATTTGTGTATATCTACTCACATTAGGAAGGTAAAGAAATGTAACTTTAAACAAAATGGATCTTTTGGAAAAATGATGAATACCCAAATAGGTATTTTTGGGTAAATATATTGTTTTCAATAAATGAATATTAGAAATTTAAAACAAAACCCTTGAACAGGTAGATTGGATATAGAAAAATAATAAAATGAAATAGATTTGGGATGTGTGTATCCATCCCCAAGCTTTCTCCTCCTTTCCCATGGCTTCCTCCTCTTCCATCTTCCCTTAACCTGCAAAACCAAAAATGAGTGAAATGATTAAAAAGAAATGAACAAAAGCTTTTCTTAGAGATTTTTAGGTTTGAGTTGAAATCCCTTCATCCAATGGCTTAGATTGGATTCATCCAATGGCCCAAAATGTCTCCTACAAATGTTAGGTGAAAGTAGGTGAGATCATCATTTGATCACATGGGTCTTCTTTTGAATGGGGCCACTTGTGTGGTTTGAAAGTTAAATAACTTATTGCTTTTGTTTTGAGTTAATTTAAATAACCTCCTTAATAATTTAAACCCACTTTTATATATTAGAGAATTAAATAATTAACTTGTGTAAATGGAAGGATTGTTTTAGACTTAGACATTAATTTTTAATTATGGTTGACTTTAGAAACCACTTTATTAAATTAATTTAGTGTTATATGAATGAAATATTTTAAACATTACTCTAGATTATTTAATATTATTATTTATTTAATTTTGTGACAATTGGTTATTAACCAAGGGTTTTATATAAGCGTTGCATTCATCCTTTAAAAAATAAAATTATTCCATAATTTTTCTATTATAATATTTGTTTGGCTTTGGGTTTCGTGTGTGAAATTATGTGGGTGTTAGAGTTAATATCACTTTGATTCCATGCTCTAACAACCGACAAAAATTACAAAATCGATGCCCTTGTTGGCCCTGTTACCACCGCTATTGTATCCTCCTTCCACCATCTAAAATATAAATTATATGGAATTAAATACCAACAACATATGATGAACAAAAAAAAATGATAATAAAAACAGTACCTCTGGTTAGGCGCTTCAAAATTTTCCATGGCTGTAATACATTAGAAAATGAGCCTCTTTGCACTTTTGCAAGTGAGTAAGATAAAGACTATTTGTTGAAGAAGATTTGTTCAACTATTTGATTTGTTGAATTTTAGACATGTGGTGTCAGAAAGTTTCAGAATTGGGTGACATGCTCACACGTGTGCAAAAATGGTAAATAGAAGATTTTTTTTTTCATTGTAATTGACATCCTACCTTGTGGGGTTGGTCAGTAGACGATGAGTGGGAAATTTGTTTTTTTAATCGGTACTAAATTAGATTTCAAGAATTGTCCTCATATCGGCCAATTTGTTTTTGCCTTGGTGACATTTGTGCTGATGTATGCATCTTATCTTTGGAACTTTTTGTGGGAGAATCCTACATATACATCTGTAATTGAACTCTATATTGTGAAACGAATCCTAAGAAGTATATTGTAAAAAAAATCTAAGTTCAATTATTAAAATATCATATTCTTGCATTAAACACTTATTTCACTAAATTGGGATTTATTCCAGTCTCAACAGAAAAAAAATATAGCCAATATCGAAATCCAAAACTACTTGTTTTGGATTCCAAAATGTTAAATATTGGAATTATCTAGACTCTAAAATCACACATATTGGATTCCAATATTACATATATTGGAATCCAGAATCACATATATTGGAATATAAAATCACATATATTGGAATCCAAAATCATATATATTAGAATTTATTACACTCAAAGTCCCATATATTAGAATCCAAAATGTCAAATATTGAATCCATTATACTGGTTCACATCTGCTAGTCATTATCTATGCTTTGGACTAAACATAACATGTATATGTTTTATACGGGCTAGTAGCCACTAGACATTATTTATGATTTGCTATGTACAAAACATGTTTATGTTTTGTAAGGGCTAGCATCTTCCATTTATGCTATGTTATATACAGAAAATGGTTATGTTTTAAATGGGCTAGTAACTGCTAAGCATTATTTATGCTTTGTCATAGTGAAGCTCCAAAAAATAAGTTCCCTCAAATTCAATTTTTGATCAAATATCATCTCGAACATCTTCTCTTGTCCTTCAATGGTTGCAACAAAGGCCACAACATGGTGTTAAATTTGACGCCCATTTAGACTTTTTTTTATCCGTAAAATAGTTGTAAATCTTTGAAATATCCGTCACATATGACTTGCATATTTTAGATATGACCTTAAATTTGTATAGATTATTATATATCAATTATATTAAATACTATTAAAAATAATTAAGTATATATGGGTAAGTGCACAAAGATGGGGGACAAAAAGGGGGTAAAAAAGGGACACCTTTTTCCTGAAATCAGAAAAACCTGAACTTCATCGAATAATTTGGCATGCTTATGCTCAAAATTTGACAAAGTGATAAATATAAGTATCGTAGATCTTATAATCTAGTTTCTAAACTTCTATTTTTTTAAATGGTTGAGATTAATAGGGTCAAATGTGGTGCACACACAAAGTATGTCTATTTTTGTGTAAAAAGATAAGAACCTATTGTGTGTGTGTGCCCCTCCCCCATTTTTGGGTTATATATTTTATTTTTCAAATCCATTTAGTAGAAAGTTATCTAAGACCATGTACAAAGTCCCATTAATTTTTAATGAATGTATAATTTTTATTAATTTTCAAAGTGCACATATCCCGAAAATGAAATATTTGTGTGTGCACCCCCATAACTTTGAGAAAAAAATCATTTTTAGTTTTTTTTTTTAGTGCATGTAGAATGGAGTTTAGAAAAAACATTTTTATTTAAAATTTGGATGAAAAAATCGTAAATTGTGCACCAAAATGTATGCATAGGTTTTTGCAAGAAAATAAGGCACTAGTAAAAGAAAATATGGATGAAAGCCTTAAACTAATTGGATTTTAGAAAGAATTATATCTTCATCAAGGTAAAACCGAGCTTGACATCGTACTAGAATTTATTTTTGAATATTATGTTTTAATGCATGAGATATTGGGGTGCACACGTGAAATTTTGATGTTTTTTTTTAAACACGGTTTTAAACAAAAAACAGTCCAAACATTTGGTTTGGTAATCCAATGCAAATCCATGCCTATGGATTGGGAATTTTAAGCCCAATAAACATGAAACACGAGCGTGTTAAAATGCACCCACATTAAAATGTACCCTCATTTCAAAGTGTTATGGGGTATATGTGTTTGTGGCATGCTTTTATGTATAAAAATAAATGTTTAGGGCTCAAGGTTTACAAATCGGGTTTAGGGTTAAGGGTTTAGGGTTTATGGTTGAGGTTTTAGGGTTTATGGTTTTGGGTTTAGGATTTAGGGTTTAGTGTTTAGGGTTTATGGCTCAAGGTTTAGGGTTTAGGGATCTAGGTTTAAGGTTTATAATTTAGGGTTTAGGGCACATGATTTAGGGTTTAGGGTTTAAGGTTAAGGGTTTAGGATTTAGGGTTTAAGGGTTAGGGTTTAGGGCTTAGGGTTTAACGATACCTTTCCAGGTGTAGCTCCCCTCTTGAGGATCATATTCATATTCAATGTATCATCTGTTGAAGAGGGAAGCTCCCCTATCAAATTGGTTATTTAGTATGATGTGGAAGATGAGTAAAGAAAATGAAATCTAGAGAATTATATTTCATTGGTAATTAGTACTAAGTATTAACAAGACTAATATGGATTCTAACTACTTGAACAGAGGAAATGATAATATTAGGACCATATTTCCTAGTCTCATGCCTAGAACCATCATTGAGTCTTCTTGTGCAAAATAAACATAGCGATAGGGGTATGGCTAAGAACACAAAGGAGTTATCAATCACATAGTAAATCTTTCTTATTTAGTTCTAAATGGGAGTCAGTTGGCTTATGGCTTAGTGACCTTCCATTCATTGATAATTCCTTCTATGATAAACCCATTAATGCTTTCAAAAGTTCCTTTAAAAAAATAGGGGTAGTCATCAAGCCTAATGAAGGTTGTGATGTGATGTGTCAAAACTATATATTCATAAGAATCTCTTTTTGTTGAAAGTTCCTAGTTTATCTTAGTAATGATGTATCCTTGTATCCAAGGATCGATGACTACTGGGGTTTGTGGTAGGATTGGACATTAAAGAATCATCGAACATCTAAATCAAAATGTAGTTACATTGGAGAAACATTCTCAAATGTTGGAGTAATGCATCTTGGAAAATAAAATTAAACCTCAGAAATCCTCTAAAATTTCTAGTCTAGGTCGTGTTCCTGGTCCTATAGCGGGTATCAACAAAAAAAGAAAACAAATTTGACTATAATTACTTACAAAATGCATTCCTTTGCTTTGATCTTATCTTTATAAATACAATTTGACTTTCCAAGTTATCCATATTTTCCAAATTTGGGGCAAATTGACATTCTGGACCTCTGAAGGTGAAGAAAATGATGAGTTCATTTCCTCCAACAACCCTTAATACGGAGCCCTAAACCCTAAACTGTGAACCCAAAACCCTGAGCCCTAAATCTAAACCATAAACCCTAAACCCTAAAAATGAAAACCTAAACCCTAATTACCAAACTTTGAGCCCTAATCCCTAAACCTTAAACCATAAAGCTGTAAACCTTGAACCCTAAACCTAAGCTCTAAATCCAAAACTAAATCCAAAAAACTATAAACCTAAACTAAATAAACCCTAAATTTTAAACCTTGAATACTAAACATACTTGTTGGAAGGACTTCTAAAAAAATATACTAATGAGAATGATTGAAATTGGCTCAAAAATTTTGAAGGAGGAAATTTCATATATCCAAGAAAAATTTGGTACAATCTTTTCTAAGCAACCCCTTCCATGCAGGAAGCTTGCACAAAGAAATGTTACCCAATAGAGCTATCTTCTTTTTCACATTACATGGGAACTATTTCACTCACTGTAATGTTCTATGTCTTACCCATTCTTATTAGTATTGACAAAGAGTATTCAATTGAAAAGGGTTCATCGATTCATAGGCATAACATTCAAAGAGAGTCATCAAAATTTGATGCCTTTCATCTGCTGATATTTTGAAGGAGGGAAATTCCAGATATCCAAGATTAATTTGGTACAAATAAATGTTACCCAATATAACTATCTCATTTTTTCTATAGCTTGTGAAATATTTGGAGCTCCAAGAGTGTTATAAATAACACAATTATATGTAGAAGATCAAGAAACATTCAATAATGCAAGTATATGTGGGGAGAAACATGTTTGGAAAAGATGTGTAATATATAAGGTTTGTCAATCCTTATAGTGCAGAATATCAAGAGAAGTTTTCACTTTGTAATCACTACATCGTAGAATAAAGATCAAGTGTAAAAGATCAATACCATTAGATTATTTGTTACCTAAACAAAGTGAACCATAAATGGTAAACCCTAACATCTAAGCCCTAAACCCTAAATCATGGACCCTAAACCCTAAACCTTAAACCACAAACCCTAAAACATCAATCCCTTAACTCTAAACCATAAATCTAAACCTAAACCTCCCTAGGCTCTAAACCCTAAATCGTAAACCTTAAACCCTAATTATTGAGCCCTTAACCCTAAATAATGAACACTAAACCCTAAACCCTATGTTTGTTCTCAAATTTGTCTCACCCCATTTGTCATTAAAATTCTTCAGATTGTGGCCTCTGTTATGTTTTCTGTCTCCCGGGCTCAAATGGTGGTTTTCCTACATTTTACGGTTTGACAAGTGTAATTTCCAGTCAAAATTACTTCTTGGAATCAGTTGAAAAGTGGCCCTTTCTGAATGGATGTGGCTCTGCGGGGAACTTTAAAAATTCTAAGGCTCACTTCAACACAAAACATGTCCACATGGAGGCTTTCACTGAGACTTTCCCATACTTAGACTTTTCACGCAACTTCCTAAAGGGGCCTGGGACATGTGGAGGGACCGCGCATGTTTGGGGACCGGCCCTTGAGTTTTATTTTGAAGAAGTGCCAGGAGGACACTTGGAGACTCTGTTGGACTAAGACATGTGGAGGGACCACGCTTTTTGGGGTCTCTACTTTTCGGGACCATCTCAAAATGTGCCATTGAGACACGTAGCAGGTGGGGAAACGGAGGTGTGGGCCCATGGGGAAAATATGGAACTTTTTCCTTTTTGGAAGTAGGGATAAAATTTTTAAGTTGAAGCGCAGTCCGTTGGGACCCACATTGGGACATGTGTCAATTTTTTTCAGAGGGCAAAGGGGCAAAGAAAAATGTTAATATTTTACTTTTTTCCAAAAAATTATAAAATGTCAAAATATGCCCCAAGACTCATTTCCAATCGCATTTTTCCATGCAGAGGGCTCAGATTAAAAGTTGAAATGTAGGATCAATGGTAGCTATGCATTACATTTGATTTTGCCACCATTGAAGCTCTAGAATGTTTGGAGATGCATTTTTGCATCATTCTTCATCAAATTTTTGGCAAATTTATGTCATTTGGGTCTGCAAAGTTTAATTGAATCAATTTGGGAGCTCAATTTATAGATCTGAAGTACTCTTGAAGTGGATTTTTTTCTCAAGATCATGTAGAAATGCAATATGCCATATCCAAAAGTTGCAGAGTAAAATTTCAAAGGGAAAAGGGATGAAATGATTAAAGGTATAGGTGCAAAAGGTGAAAAAGGTGTGCCTCGAGAACAAAAAGGGATGACTGTCAAGTCCATCTATGTAGAGGCTCTGAAAAATTATTAAAAAGGGGATTTCTCACATGAAAGAATCATAATGATTAAAGGGACTCCCAAAAATTTGTGGCATGGCATCCTAGTCAAGTAGTGAGGGCCCAAGAAACGTGATCTATTCATAGTTGGTCCACCTAGCAGATTTCGGATCTGAATTTGTTAAATGTCTCTGTCTGAAACAAATTGGTAACAAGCAAAGGTCCCTTAAATATTCTTCTCTTTTGAGGGGAAAAGGTGTTGCAGTGCAAGGATGAAGAATATGCCTCTAGTTAGAACAATGATGCAAATATTTGCAATGATTCACCTTTTTAAAAACACCTGACAACCTTTTTGCGAATCTGTTGAATGTCACTTTCTACAAATCATGATCCGATATGTGCAACAAAGGTGCTTTAAATATTCCTCTTTTGGGGGAATTGGATGTAAAGGGTGTATTATAAATGCAATGAGATTACTCTTGCAAAGGGTCAGGAGTTCATTTTCACGAGAAATTTTTGAGAAAAGCTCATCCTCTAAGAAACTAGGTTAACTTCCTCTTGTGTTAGATTTTCTTCATGTTGAGTTGGTTACAAGTGTATAGCCATCAAAACTCTGAGATTGTTTAAATAACTCTCCCTTGTTGATGAATCTGATAAATTTTGAGTTAATTTGTGTCAAATATCTTGCAAATTTTGTGTTTATTTCACTTTTAGAATGTCTGTAAGTAGTTTTTCTTATTCCTATTGTAATCTTGTATCAAAATCTCTTTGAATCACATAGATCTCAATCCTTGTGATAGTTTAGTGGCATCTGTAATTTCATTTTTCAGAAGATCTTTCATCTGGGAATGAAATAAATGATTTAAAATCACTTTTCTTTCATTTGTTGATAGAGATTGTTTGTAAGCCTCTAGGTGTACCTCAGGTGTGAATGATCTTATATTTTGATGTTTTATTAGGTCTTCTAACTCGAGCCTTCATGCTAGAATATCAAAGATTGTGTGAAAAAGTGCATGTCTAGGCCTCCATTTATGCACACATTCTGGTTGAAGGAATGTTTTAACTATTTTTGAATCTTTCTATTATTGAGTTCTCCATTTTTGTGAAGTTTCTCAAGGATATGGAAAAGTCCAATCTATCTTGTTGATCTCCCACAAAAAAATTATTCAAATAACCAATCCTACCCCAAACTACCCTTGTTTTGCTTCTGTATATCCACAGAAGAACAAAATCCATTTGCTAAAGTATGCATAACATATCAGGATTCCAAATGTCTTCAATAACCTTAGCCTTGTGTTGAAAATATCTCCATAATATGGAAGTGACAACTCGTGAGAGTCATATTTGGTGTGTTGATCATATTTTCCCCAAGGTCTTCTCTATAAAATTTGTGCAAAAGAAAGGTATCTATGTCTCCTTCAATAACAAAGGTTACAAAATAGGTTCTCTTACCTTGGTTGAAAGGCACAACCTAGAATAGTTAGGATAAGATCACATCCTTTTAAGGTGCTATCCATCTCTCCAAAATATGAGTAATAAAGGGTCATTTATATTTCCTCCCTGGCTATAAAACGATACACATTTATGATCTATCTACCTCCAAGCTCCCTATTGAATTTGGGTTGTTTCTCGGATTGAAAGGGAGAACGAATTTGGATACCAACACTCATGGCACCATTTCTAGGGAAACTTTGAAGAATTTAAAGTTTTCCAAACCCTGGTAATGTTTCTTGTAGTTTTATGTGCAAATACATTTTGTAAACATCATTCTTTGGTTAGATCTATAAGGATTGAACAAAGTTATAAGTTCTACGTGTTGTCGGTCCAATTTTTCTAGTAGTTATTGTACTAGGTTTTCCTCACCATTGATAAATTTGGGTAAAAGAAGATCATATCTGATAAGTTTTGCAAGATTCTCAGTACTGACAGACATTTGACAGATTATCTTTTAGTGCATTTTTGCACATCTGAGGTGAAAATCCTTAGTGGTGACTCCATGTTGATCTATTTTGATAAATGTCAGTGTCTTAACATCTGTCAATTGAAATTTTGTTACTAACCTTTGCAAAGCTAGAAGGAAGAAGATCTTTCTTCACCGCAAAGCCAAGTAGAAGGTTGTTTCCAGAGTTTGGAAATTCTAATTCAGAAGGAGGTAAAAATTGGAATGTTTTTGGAGATCAAGCATCAAGAAAAGAGGTCTCCATTGGTGAAATTGATCAGCACGTGATTGAAGACTATAGTGCTTCCTCAACTGCTTCTGAATTAGGTAGTCTCTTTGTAAATTTGAATTCTCCATCTGGAGAGGGGCCTTATCATTCTACCCCTATATTTGAAAGATTTGTATTTTCCTATATTTTCCAAATTTGGTAGTGTCTTCCATGAAAAAGAGTCATTAGGGGATAATCATTTTGAAAATTATATCCTTGTACCACACATGCCCCTCACTCCTCATCACTCTGTTTCCTCCGTAAGATCACCTCTTAAAATAATATGGCTCACCCTCCACCCAGGACCTCCATTTGTCATTAATACTTTGGTCCCATCAATTTTATAGGTATGGATGGCTACCCGAATGTTGTGCCAAAGGATGTAAGAAACAAATAACCTAAGTTTCAAGGAAATAACGCAATAATCGTGATCAACACACAAACTCTTTGTCAATATGATGGAGGATTTAGAAATAGAGTTTGAAGATGTATACATGAAATTATTTATTCATACTCTAGAAGAGGATGCATGGGACTTGTATAAAGCTCTCGCCTGATAAATCTATTGATTCTTGGATTGAAATTAAGATTGAATTAAGATTGTAGTATGGTGATAGAATGGACCCTAGGTTTCTTTTGTCGAATTTGAGAATATTAAAAATAATCCTAATGAATCGGTGCATGAGTTTAATACAAGATTTAATAAGACATTGAGAATATTTGCTTATGAGTTTGAGGCCATGTGATGAATCTTGTCTTATAAAGTATGTTGATGCATTTGACAATAAGGTTACATACTATTTGAGGGATAAAAACCCAGGAACTTTGAGGAAGGCCTTTACCATGGCTCTACAAATTGAGAACAACATCAAAGTAGTTGGAAAAACTCCTAAGAGGGAGGTGTCAAACTGATAAACCAAAAAAACCTCAAGCAAGCAAGAGTGTGGATCTTGAGGAGGTGTTAAAATTTTTTGGCGGGGATGTCAAAGAAATATCTTACAAACTAGCCCCGGTAGAGAGAAAGGAATTGGGCAAAGTTCACAAGGTTAGCAAAAGGCAAAAAATCATGAAAGATTTGGCAATCATCCTAGGGGTGATTAGAGGTCAAATGACAAAGGTAAAGGACCCATGGGATCTACAAATAGACATCCCGAAGCACGTGAAAGTAAAATGGTGTCTGATCCTCTGACTATCCAGGTTACTACAGTTGATGAAGCCAATGTGATTGATTGGTGTGATAGATGCTTTCTACCCCATCCTCCATGTGAAGTAAATCAACAAGAAGAAGAAGCTGATAATGATGATGGTACTGATGATGATGTTTACATGATGGGTTGCTCTTCAAGATCACAACAAGGAGCAACTTCAACCAAAGTGATAAGTGCTTGAACTGCTACAAATTTTTGGGATTGCATTCATCGGGTACCACTTCTTCCTCCTTCTCATACTTTTGAAGTAGATGTAGTGCAATATTTTGAAATACCTAATAATGACTTTGAGTATTTAAGAGATTTAATGATAAAGAAGTATGATGGAGGAATCCCTTCGGAGGAAGATAGGCAGTTATTGATGAACGTTGTTGCTCAAGAAAAGGATTATAATACTAGGAGTAGAGTTGTCAAAGGAGTAGGGCCTCAAGCCAAACCTAAAAATCCATTGCTTACTAGTATTCCTAAAGAGGCTCCTAAGAAAGATACACCTTATAAAGGCCTTGCTATCCCAAACAATATTCATACTTCTCCTCATTCCCAAACTGTCAAGAATCCCATGCCATCTGATGAGTTTGTTGATCTCCCTTCCAATGTTGCCTTGCTAAAGAATGTTCCATATGACATTGCCCAATTTTTGAGTTAAATCGAAGTTAGTGTTCCAATTGTTGAGTTGCTTAGGATTCCTGAGCATAAGAAGAGAGCATTTGAGTACTTAGGATTGAAAGAAGAAAAGAGTACCCTAGGTAGAAATGTAAACATTATAGAAACTCCTCCTCCAACCATTGCAGACCTTGAAACACCACCAGCATTGGAGGAGCTTAGAGAAGCACCTAAGGTTTACTTGGGGACATATTTGGTTGAATCCCAATTAAATGTTGATCCATTTTTTACAAATTTGATCATTAAGGACAAATTTCTACACAATTATATGTTTGATTCTGGAGCATCATGCAATGTCATGCCTCTTGAGGTCATGAATGAGTTGGATATCAAAGTGACAGCAACATATGGAAGATGCACTGCCATGGACTCTAGAGAGGTGCCCGTTGTTGGATGTGTGAAAGGATTGGTGGTACAACTTGTAGCTTATCCAGGTAAGAACCTGAAACTTGATGTTGTCATTGTTGATTACCCTGCCAAATGGGGCATGCTGTTATCAAGAAAGTGGGCTGCAAGTGTTGGTGGAAGTGTTCAGATGGATATGTCTTTTTCCACCATTCCAATTGAAGGTAGTCTTGTAAATATGTATGGAGAGAAGAAAATGTTGCACCTCATTGAGGATCTAAATAATGCTTCTTATGAAGTGTTATATGCTGATGTGGATGCAGATAAATTTGTGGGGTTTGTTGATGATAGGGAGCACAAGATTGAGCAGTGTGAATGTCTTGAACAGGATGGTTTACCTTGGACCTTGTTATTTGATGGAGCCTATTCCAAGTTTGGAAATGGTGTCGGCATTGTTCTGATCTCCCAAGCCAAGAAGAGTTTATATTTTCTTTAAAAATTAACTTTGAATGTAATAATAACATTGTTGAGTATGAAGCATTATTATTAGGTTTGATAATTGCTTGGAAGTATCATATCAAAGATATCATTGTCAAAGAAGACTCAGAACTAATTGTCAAACAAATTAGAAAACTGTATGCTACTAGAAATCAAAGAATGAAACAATACAAGCATGTAGTTTGGGATTTGATTGAAATGTTTGACTCATTTAATATTGTGCATCAAGATAGAAAGTTTAATGATGTTGTAAACTAGTTTTGCGATCTTGAAATCTCAGTTTGATGTTTGTTCAATGTCCCCCAATTGTGAATATAATGTTGAAGTACTAACAAGGCCACTTGTCCTGACAATGTAAAAAATTGGCAATTATTTGATGATGATGCCCAGGTGAAATGGTTTCTGTAGAACAAAGGGGAGTTTGTTGATCAGTGTATTGATTGGGAGCCAATGGTGTGTGCAGCAAAAGGAAAAGAAACTTTGTTTGGAAAAGATATCATCCAATTGAAAACTAATACCATTCCTAGAGGGTTGGTTGCTCTTGAATCAAAATTTGATAATGTTGATTGCATTATTAACAGACATGTAGCAGCCTCAAGGGATGTTGAAGAGCATGAACTTGGCACAAAGGAAAAACCAAGGAAGATCTAGTTGGGAAGAAATCTGAACAAAGAAGAGAAACAATCCTATGTCCAATTGTTAAAGAAATATCAGGACTACCTTGCTTGGTCCTATTTTGAACTGAAAGCATACAAAGAGGACTTGTTTCAACATGAGATTCCTTTGGAATCTAATGCAAAACCATTTAGAAAAAAGTAGAGGCTGATTAATCCACTCCTCTCCATGAAAATGCAAGATGAATTGAAGAAGCTAAGAGATGGAGGGATCATTCAGCCAACAAGGTATTCTTCTTGGGTTGCAAACTTAGTACCAGTTAGAAAAAATAATGGTGATATCAGGCTATGCGTGGATTTTAGAAATATGAACAGAGCATCAATGAAAGATAATTATCCTCTTCCAAACATGGAAAATATGCTACAATTAGTGACTGGATCTGAGTTGCTTTCTACTTTGGATGGTTTCTTTGGATACAATCAAGTTGTTATGAAGGATTCAGAAATAATAAAGACTGCCTTTACCACTCCATGGGGCACATATGTTTATGTCAAGATGTCATTCGGTCGATGAATGATGGAGCTATCTTACAAAGAGCAATGGATATTACTTTTTCTTGTTACAATAATGATTTTATTGTTGTTTACTAGATGATGTGACTATGTTTTCTAGAAAGAGAAGTGATCACTTGCAGCACTTGGAAATTTTTTTGATAAGATGCAAAAGTGAATGGCATTTCACTCAATCCAAAGAAGTGCCATTTTGGAGTGAAAATGCCAAGTTTCTTGGTCACATTGTATCAAGGCTGGTGTCATGATTGATCCCAAAAGAGTAGAGGCTATCAGAAAGGTTCCAATTCTAAGAACCAAGAAGGGAATCCAATCCTTCTTTGGGCAAATCAATTTTATTAGAAGATTTGTGTCTAACTTTGCTGAGTTGACTCTCCCCATCACTTGTATGTTGAAGAAAGACCATATTATCAAGTGGGAAGAATCAACCATTTGGGCTTTTGATGGGATCAAAGAAGCACTAAAACATGCCCCTATTTTAGCAGCCCCAAATTACAAGAAGCCTTTTCAAGTGTTTTCTTTTGCTTTAGAAAACACCATTGCCTCTATTTTGTTACAGAAGGATGATGAAGGGGCTAAGAGACCAATTTCCTTTTTCAGTAAGGCATTACAGGGAGCTGAGTTAAAATACACCATCATGGAGAAGTAGGTGTTTGCCTTGGTGAAAGAAACAAAGGTTTTTAGACCCTACATCTTGAGTTCTAAAGTTGTTTCTTATGTTCCCCACACCATGGTGAAAGACATCTTATCAGAGATGGAGGTCTCAAGAAAAAGATGCAAATGGGTGAACAAGTTATAGGAGTATGACATGGATATCCAAACCACAAAATTGGTAAGAGGTTTGGGTCTAGCTAAGCTTATGGCTAAGAGAAACCTACAAACTATTGAAGTAAATGAAGTAGAAGGAGAAAGGGTGGATGTCCTTGAAAAGTTGGTAAGTTCTGAATGGTACAAAGATATAATCTTTTATCTCAGACATCTATGCTTCCCTGAAAATCTGAGTAAAAATCAGAAAAGAGCTCTTAAGTTAGCCTCTCAGAAATATGTCATTACTAATTTTGGGTTAGCTTGGAAGAACCCCAAGGAGTGCTCTTGAGATGCATTACTGAAAATGAGGCCCCCAAAATAATTGTTGATCTCCATGGAGGGGTCTATGGGGGAAATTTTGTTGGAAGAGTTATAACACATAAAATCTTGAGGGTTGGTTATTGGTGGCCAACTCTCTTCAAGGATACAACTCTATTGGTGAGGAAATGTGAAAATTATCAGCATTTTTCTGGAAGAATGAAGGCTTCAGGCTCCCTTCCTTTGTAGCATGTGTTGGTTGAAGCCCCATTCAGAAAATGGGGAATGGATTTCATAGGGGAAATTTCTGATCCTTCTAGTGCTGGTCATAAATGGATTCTTGTAGCCACTAATTATTTCACTAAGTGGGTAGAAGCAATCCCCACTAAGAAGGCAACACACCAAGTGGTCATGGAATTCATGCTAAACCAAATCATATGCAAATTTGGAGTGTCAGCTAAAATTGTTGTTGATAATGCCATGAGTTTTAGAGTTAAACCTTTGGTGGCAATGTGCAATTTGACATATGATTCTAACTACAATCCCTAAGGAAATGGACAAGCTGAGTCTAGTAATAAAAATTGTTGAATATCATTAGAAGAACCTTGGAGCTGAACAAAAGGAAGTGGGGTGAGCAACTGAAGTTTGTTGTTTGGGCTAAAAAATCACTATCAAAAGAGCTACTGGTAAAAGCCTATTTGAATTGGTATATGGAACTCAAGCTCTGTTGCCCCTCCATTTGTAATTGTCTTCATTTCAGTTTGTTCAACAGATTAAAGACCAAGAAGTTAGTTCATATGATGCTTGAATCAATCAGATTATTGAGTTGGATGAAGAGAGAAGGGCATCCCATCAACGACATGTGAAGTTTAGAGAAAATTTGAAGAGGCTATTTGACAAAAAGGTGACACCCAGAGCTTTCAGCATTGGGGATCTTGTGCTTTTATGGGATAACAGGCATGAAGATAAGGGCAAGCATGGTAAATTTGATGCATTGTGGATGGGCCCTTATTCAATTGATATTTGAATTGGTGAAAATACCTTCTTCCTAAAAGACCTAGATGGGGAACTACTTGAATTACTTGTTAATGGCAGGAATTTGAAGCATTTCCTTGATTAATTGCTTAGAATCAAGGTATATTCCATTTGTATAGTGTATAGTTCTTTGTTCTCATCTGCTTTTGTGTTTTTGTTTGTTCTGGTCCTTGGTGACCTGGTTTTACTGGTTTCTCGAGTTCATTTTTAGAGGATGGTTGTGGTTGTTCTACTCTGCAGGCTTATTCTTTGACTCTGTTGCCCAATGGTATGTTTTTGGCACTTGGTCTGCTATTTGTTCTTGTGGCACTCCAGGAGTGCCCATCCCCGAGTCGGAGCCTGTGTTGGTGCTCAAATTTGTCTCGCCCCATTTTTC
The DNA here is from genome assembly GCA_018340775.1 of Taxus wallichiana var. yunnanensis. Lineage (NCBI taxonomy): Eukaryota > Viridiplantae > Streptophyta > Pinopsida > Cupressales > Taxaceae > Taxus > Taxus wallichiana. The sequence continues at coordinate 215,993,149 of CM031233.1, read as the reverse complement.
ATTAAAATTCTTCAGATTACGGCCTCTGTTATGTTTTCTGTCTCCCCGGGCTCAAATGGTGGTTGTCCTACATTTTACGATTTGACGGGTGTAATTTCCTGGTCAAAATTATTTCTTAGCATCGGTTGAAAAGTGGCACTTCTACGGTTTGGATGCCACTTTGCATGGGCACTTTAAAAATTATAAGGCTCACTTTAACAAAAACATGTCCACATGGAGGCTTCCACCGGCTTTCTCGTACTTATAATTTTCACGTAACTTCCTAAAGGGGCCGAGACACGTGGAGGGACCGTGTATGTTTGAGGGTGACCCTTGATTTTTAATTTGAAGAAGTTCCAAAAGGACTCTTGGAGACTCTTACGGAATAAGACACATGGAGGGACCACACTTGTTTAGGGTCTCTAATTTTCGAGACCATCTCAAAGTGTGCCATTGAGACACGTAGCAGGTGGGGAAATGGAGGTGCGGGCCCACAGGGAAAATATGGAACTTTTTCCTTTTTGGAAAATAGGGATAAATTTGTAAGTTGAAGCGCAGGTCCACTGAGACCCACATTGGGACATGTGTCAAGCCCGTTTTCATAGGGTGAGGGGGTGGAGAAAAATGTTAACATTTTACTTTTTCCCAAAAAATTATAAAATGTCAAAAAATGCCCCTGGACCCATTTCCAATCGTATTTTCCTGCAAAGGGCTCGATTAAAATTTAAAAGGAAGGATCAATGGTAGCTTTGTATTTCATTTGGTTTTGCCACCATCAAGCTCCAGGATGTTTGGAGATGCATTTTTCCATCATTCTTCATCAATTTTGTGGAAAATTTGTGTCGTTTGGATCGCAAGGTTTAATTGAATCAATTGGGAGCTCACTTTGTAGATTTGAAGTACTCTTGAAGTGGCTTTTTTACATGGGCTCGTGTAGAAACATAGTATGCTAGATCTAGAAGTTGCAGAGTAAAATTTCAGAGGGAAAAGAAATGAAATGACTAAAGGTACAAGCGCAAAAGGTGAAAAAGGCATGCCTCAAGAACAAAAAGGGATGACCTGTCGAGTCTAGCTATGCAAAGGCTCTAAAAATGATTAAAAAGGGGATTTATCGCATGAAAGAATCAGAATGATCAAAGGGAATCCCAAAAATTTGTGGCATGGCATCCTAGTCAGTAGTCGAGGGCCTAAGAAATGTGATTTGTTCATAGTTAGTCCACTTGATAGATTTTGGATCGAATTTGTTAAATGTCTCTATTTGAAACAAATTGGTAATAAGCAAAGGTCCCTCGAATATTCTTCTCTTTTGAGGGGAAAAGGTGTTGCAGGTGCAAGGATGAAGAATATGCCTCCAGTTAGAATAATGATGCAAATATTTGCAATGATTCACCTTTTTTGAAAACACCTGACAACCTTTTGTGAATCTGTTGAATGTCACTTTCTGCAAATCATGATCCGATATGTGCAACAAAGGTGCTTCAAATATTCCTCTTTTTGGGGGAAATTGGATGTAAAGGGTGTATTATAAATGCAATGAGATTACTCTTGCAAAGGGTCGGGAGTTCATTTTCACAAGAAAATTTTGAGAAAAGCTCATCCTCTGAGAAAAATTTCTAAGAAACCAGGTTAACTTCCTCTATCTTAGATTTTCCTTCATGTTGAGTTGGTTACAAGAGTATAGCCATCAATAAGCTCTGAGATTGTTTAAATAACTCTCCCCTGCTGATGAATCTGATAAATTTTGATTTAATTTGTGTCAAATCTCTAGAAAATTTTGTATTAATTTCACTTTCAGAATGTCTGCAAGTAGTTTTTCTTGTTCCTATTGCAATCTTGTATCAAAATATCTTTGAATCACATGGATATCAATCCTTGTGATAGTTTAGTGGCATCTGTAATTTCATTTTTCAGAAGGGATTTCATCTGGGAATTAAATAAATGATTTAAAATCACTTTTATTTCATCTGTTGGTAGAGATTGTTTGTAAGCCTCTGGGTGTACCTCAGGCATGACTGATCTTAGATTTTGATGTTTTATTGGGTCTTCTAACTCGAGCCTTCATGCTAGAATCTCAAATATTGTGTGAAAAAGTGCATGTCTGGGCCTCCATTGATGCACACTTCTATTTGAAGGAATGTTTTTACTATTTTTGAAGCTTTTTGTTATTGAGTTCTCCATTTGTTGGGAATTTTATCAAGGATCTAGAAAATTCCAATCTATCTTGTTGATCTCCCACAAAAACATTATTCAAATAACCAATCCTTCCCCGAACTACCCCTCTTTTTCTCTGTATATCCATAGAAGAACAAAATCCATTTGCTAAACTATGCAGAATAGATTAGGATTCCAAATTTCATCAGTAACCTTAGCCTTGTGTTGAAAATATCTACATAATCTAGAAGTGACAACTTGTGAGAGTCATATTTGGTGTGTTGATCATATTTTCCCCAAGGTCTTCTCTATAAAATTTGTGCAAAAGAAAGGTATCTGCATCTCCTTCAATAAAAGAGGTTACAAAATAGGTTCTCTTACCTTTGTTGAAAGGCAAAACCTAAAATAGTTAGGATAAGATCACATCCTTTTAAGGTGCTATCCATCTCTCAACAAACCGAGTAATAGGGTGATTAGATTTCCTCCGACTACAAAATGATACACAGTTATGATCTATCTACCTCTAAGCTCCATGTTGAATCAGTATTGTTGCTTGGCTTGAAAGGGAGAAAAAAATTGGTACCAACACCCTAAACGCCAAAACCTAAACCCTAAACCATAAACATTGATCCCTATGTTCCCTAAACCATAAACGTTAAACCCTAAACCCTCAACCTCAACCCTTAACAATCAACTCTTAACCATACAAAGGAGTTCATCGGTATTATGGTTTGATGAGGGTTGACTCTCAACATCATATTCATATTTGGTGTATCACCATCGAAGAGGAAACTCCTGTCAAATCGGTTATTCAGTATGACGTGGAAAATGAGAAAAGAAAATGAAATATAGAGAATTATATTTCATGGGTAATTAATACTAAGTATCAACAAGACTAATATGCCTTCGACTACTCGATTAGGAGGGCATGAAAATGTTAGGACCATATTTCCTTGTCTCGTGCCTAGAACTATTATTGAGTCTTCTTGTACTAAATAAGTATAACGACATGGGAATGACTAAGAACACACAAGGGTTATCAATCTCTAGTAAATATTTGTTGTTTAGTTACGAGTGGGAGTCACTTTCCTACAACTTAGTGACCTTCTATTCATTGATAATTCCTTCTATGATAAACCCATGAATGCTTTCAAAAGTTCCTTAAAAAATATAGGGGTAGTCATTAATCCTAGTGAAGGGGGTGATGTGATTTCCAGACAACTTGAAATACAAACAGATTTAGAGGTCATAACATGAATTTACAAATATCTCTATTGTTATAAATGGAAGCCAAGTAATAGAAGTGTCTCCTGTATCTAAATATTCAAGGCTACGGTGGTCTTTGGAAGGATTGAACATTCAGGAATCATCGAGTGTTTGAATCAGAATGTCGTTGCATCTAGAGAAACATTAGATTAATGCATCTTGGAAAATAAAATTGAACCTCATAAATCCTCTCAAATTGTCAGTCTAGGTCCTGGTCTAGGTCATGTTCTTGGTCATGTTTCTATTTTGAGTTCTAGTTCTGGTTGTGGTCATCAAATATGGAAGTTTCAGGAAAGGAATCCACACTTGAATAATTATTCCCATTTATATTGTTAGAAATGCTAATGGAAGTGGCAATGTTCGTGGAATTTGGTTGGTGGAAGGTGGGTTTTTTCCCTTGTTGGTTTTTTCTCATGGCATCATTGGTATCCTTTCTAGTATTATCGAGAGAACTCCCCATGCTTGTGTGATAAGTTTAAAATCTCCCTCGGCTCCTGGGAACTTGTTTTTATCAGGATGCAATAACAAGGATAGTTTTAGCGGGTATTAATAGAAAAAATAAAAAAAAATTGATTGGAATTACTTACGAAATGCATTCCTTCGCTTTGATCTTATCTTTATAAATGCAATTCGGATTTCCAAGTTCTCCATATTTGCCAAATTTGGGTTGAATTGACATTCTGGACCTCTAAAAGCATGAAGAAAATGGTGAGTTCATTTCCCCAACCTTTCTTGAAGCGAATTTAAATGAAATGAAATTTGGAATTTGGAGGTGGCACGTGGTAGACACTGATTTTCCTACCACAAATTTACTTATTGATGATTAATTGTTATTAGTTGGATTTATTTTCCATTATTATGATAAGTGGGTTTTTGAGATTACCAAATCACTGTCAGGTTTATTCATGAGAATACAATTATTATTGTGGCACGGTTGATGCAACTCCTTAAAGCCTCCCATAATTATGAATACCTCTCCTATGAAACCCCATACAAGTGGATATATGTTAACCAAACTTGTCATACCTCCTTGAGATTGAGAAGGGTGTTTAGGGATGCTTTTAGCTTGCTTGAAGATTTTGCAATGTAGACAAACCAAGAAGTGACCAATGAACCTTTCTCTTGTGCAATGTAAGAGAAATTTGGTAAAGACAAGTGAGAGGAGTCTTTGGATGAATGTTGAGCAACTAGATGAGTGAAATAGGTGGTTTAGTTGTCTAAGAACATGATGGAATCCTAAAACTCCTAAAAATATCAATAACCAATCTATAACACATCTAAAACTCCTACAAATATCAATAACTAATTCATATGGCTCCAAAACCTAAACAACGCCTATATTGTTTCACAAAATAGATATCGATTGTATAATTTAAACCCTAAAATCTTGAAGGTTGAATGTTGAAATCCTAAAAAATACCTATGTACTGACCATATTAAAATCTAAAAAATTATCTTCTAAACCATGACAGATGGAGTTGTGAGACTAGTTCCATAAGGTGCAGAGTAACCCTAACATCTTATACTTAAACATTTATTTTTGTACATAGAAGCATGCCTCAACCACATATACTACATAAAGCACAGAACGCGAGTGCGCTTATAAATTACTAGCGTTATAGCGCAAATGCATTATAATTCACTCTTGTTTTAGGTTTGGTAACAACCAAACCTAATAATTCAGAATGTGCTCACACTTTAACCAAATGTGCTCGCGTTTTTCTTAAAATCAGATTTGTGTCCATTTTTGGCCCCCCATCTTTGTGCATAGGCCCATATAGTATAATTTAATATTTATTTTATGAATAGTGTAAAAAAATACTATTTTACAAATTTTCAAGGGCAAGTTTTTTTGATAATTCACCACATAAGTTATTCAATCATACTATCATCTTATAATTAGTGAAAATATAAATCCACCCAACTTATATTTCAATAATCTCATCATAATATAATAGAGTTACACAATACTTTCATAATAACATATGTATGTATATATTATTGAAAATTTTAAGAAGTACCATCATAACAACATTATGAAAAGATAAATAGTTATTTAGCATTTTCTTGCTCCAAGTATTTGATGCCCTCTACCACATTCAATTCCTGAGACACTATTTGTGAATTTTTTTGTACAAATCAGCCATCAACCATTTATATTTTGTACAATATTTGTATCTACTTTTCATACCCACCATAAAATTTTCAAGAGGGTTTCCCTTTGCACCTAATGTAATACACAAAGTGTTTTTCAAATTGTATGAAAAATCGTTTCTACTCCAAACCTTTTCTAGGTCTCTTATTGTTATTCCCTCGACTATATTGCAATGTTCCTTTCCCAAGTGAGTCTTGGATTCAATACGGTTGATATTTTTTATTGAAGCTCGTTGATATCTTTTTAACATCAACAAAAATGAGATTGTCGGACCAGAATCCCAGTTCACAATATGGTGATAATAATTTTATAAATTATGATAGGCCACCCACTGAGTTGACAACTTTCATACCAAACTTGAATGACATCTTCCTATTGTATGTTTTGTTTATCCCATATAGCAAGTCCTCCATATCCAAAATAAGTAAATAACTCTTATCGCTACCTGTAAGGAAGTAAACAAAATTTATTTTCGTCGGATGCATATCAATTACAACCAATTGAAATAAACAACATTTTAGCTTATGACTAATAGTTACCGATTGAGATTGCGGCTTGGATTACACTTCCTTTACATGTTGTTGGATCCATTGATGCAAGGGATATTTCAAATAAAAAATCATAAATTCATAATCTATTTCTTTCTATTGAAAATGTGAGCATAATATATTTTAAATATACATTAATCAATTCATAATTGATTTCATGATGTGGAAAACTTAAACGTATTAACATAGTGTTTTATGTGGTGATATGGTAAGTACAATATAAATTATTCTCTATCTTATAATTCAAATTTAGCGAGTTGTTTCGCTACGCTTATATTCATCGAACCACCCTTTAGTGGAGAATAATCCTCCGCTATGATGAGGATATGTGACCGCTATGTACGAGATCAATCAGCCGTATGTAGTTCTATTTATGATGATGTTGAAGTCAAAATAATGTTAATTCAATGTAAGTAGTCAGTATGCAGTAATAAATTTGTGAAACATTGTAGACAATATGCAAATTGTAAATCAACGAGATATTGATGAATGTAAAGTTTTTAAGTCAAACCATTTCTATGTTGAATGTGGATATATAGAGTCCGCTAAGCTCTATATAGTTTGTTTTAAATTGTTATCAGTAGCTTACATATAAAAGAATAACCTAACACAATTTTTAAGCCATTTACACCTTTTTAATGATAAACCATAGAGGAAATTAAGATGTAATATTTGGTATTTGAAAGATTGTTTGCATATTTGGCATGCGAAAGTTGGAGCCCAACCTAGGTTTTTTACTTTTTAGGGATTTTTGTAATTTAGGGTTTTTTGGTGTTTTATGGTTTTTCTTAGAGATAGTGGGAAATAAAAGGTAGATTTTAATGTTGTAAAAGATTAATGTGGATTCAAGAATGAGAAGGAAAGTTTTTTGAAGTTTCTTTAGTTTTAGAAAATTTTGTGTTTTTTGTAGGCATTTCAACATCTTGTAGCTAGATCCACATCAGAATTTGGCAAGTGAAATATCAAGGAAAGATAAGGAAAATCAACCTCAATAATCACAATATATCTTTTGGTGAAATCAAATGTAAAAAAAGATGTGTTGGAGCTCAATGACAATTCCTATGTGGCATCTTTAAATACATAAATGAAAACGACTTCAATGAAGTGAGTAGAAACGACATAAACCCTTTATGGGTGGAGATGTCAACATATCTAAAAGGCATCCATAGTTTGCAACCATTTTTGTAAGTAGTGTGTCACATGTGGAGTCACGTAATTGTGTAGTTATGAACCGAGATACTACTAATTGATACAAACAATTGTCTTATTTAAGGAAATGTTTGTTGTTGAGAATTAAATATTTCTTAAAAGTAGCCAACCTAAAAATCCTTACTTATCAATGTCTTTGTAACTTTTTGGTACTTTGCAATTACATTATTATGTCTTTTAATAACATAATAATAATACCAATATAAAAAATTGTAAACATAATGAAAATGAAAACTACTTTAGAACGTAAAAAATAGGGTTTATTAAGAATAAATTTCAACACATATTGTAAGTGTGACCATGAATTGAATAAGTTCAAATAATATGAATGAAATATAGGTCAAATACATCAAAACACGAGGGGATAATAATGGTAATTTTGTTGGATTTGTGATTTGTGATGAAATGTATGCTATCTTAAATTGTTTTGAGTTAATGTTTTGAAGATGACCATGTTGCTGCAAGCTATAATTATGATATGCCATGAAAAAGATAAAATTTTATATCATTTGGTCAAACACCGACATCCATCTACTAAAAATCATGTTTTGGTATTTAAATGTTCCTGTGGCCTTCTCAACAACCCCATTTTGTGAATATCATAAAATCATTGCATTCCATTAGATGACATATATCCGGGGTGTTTTGCCAAACACTTCCTATTCCCAAGGCCCTCTCAACAACCCCATTTTGTGAATATCTTGAAATCGTTGCATTCCATCAACCGACATTTATCTAGGGAATTTTGTTTAGTAGTTCACATGCCTTGTGTATGCTTCCACATTTGATGTATGTATTAAACAAGGCACCTAAAAATAACACATTTGACAAAAATACTTCCTATTATGCCTCGACATATGTCTTTTTGTTTCATTTTGTGAAATAGTTTCAACGATTCCTTCTAAAGATATAGTTGAGCAATTTGCAAGGCTACAATTAATGAGCCATCTATGTTGGGTGCTAGTGTACAAGAGTGTGAATTTCATAAAGGGATTATGTATTTGAAGTTTAAAAATTTATGTGATTATTATAGATATCCAAAAAGTAAAGGGTTAATTGTAGAAAAAGGTGAAACCTTTGTTCTATATTGCTATATTTTTTAATAATTTCTAATATTGTAATCATATCACTCATCCAAATTTAGGTATATATTCAAAATGGAATATACCATGTGCACATATCAAAATTGTTCTATCCTATAATCATTACTCTCACCTTATCCATTTACATAGGCTATGCACATAAGCTAAAAACTTAATAGGGGTTGAGCCAAATTTTCTTATGTCACTGTTGCAGCTATTACCCCCTGTTTTCTACACAACAAGGTTTCTAAAATCGAAGCCCAACCCAAACTATTAACAACTAGCTATATATTATTGGTTTATTAAACATTGAATGGATTTATTTGATAAAATTATTAGAAAATATAAAATAGACTGGGTTACACTTGACCGTGGTGAAACTTAGTACAACTAAAATTTCAAGGGCTTCAAGGGTGCTAAAGTGCACTTTATCCCTCCATGTGAAAAAGATAACAAAATACATGGTGAATTTATTTAATTTAATGAATTAGTTAAAATATATGTTTATTTAAGAATACTTTTAAATTCATATTTAATTATTTATATGATATAAGGACATGAAAAGAAACAACATCCTACTAATAGAAGAATTCTAAGCAAGGGTTGAATTTGACAACCATTTAGACATTTTTCATGATTTTAGTCGTAAAATACTTGCAAATATTTAAAATAACTATCACATGTAACTCTCATATTTTAAGTATGATTGCCATTTTTATATAGATTTATATGTAAACTATACTACTATATATTACAAAAGTTAACTATATATATAATAATAATCTTTCATGTATTTTATTAAGAGTGTAAAAATAATATTATTTTACTTTTTGAACGATAATATTTGAAAATGACTGTCACCTAATAAAATATTTGACAAGCACAAGTGACCATCAAATTTAACACTTGATTAGAAGTGTGTTTGGGAAACTTGAGTTGTGTGAAAAAGTGGAAGGTGAGGCATTAGTGAGCCGTGACATAATTTACTTTGGAAGCGTTCCAGTGGACTCCATATCAGTGTTGTATGTAAGTAGGTGAGAAGATCTAGATATACACATACATGGATTGAAAAAAGTTTTCCATGCATAGAATTAAGCTACACGATAACCTTTTTACTTTAATAGACCCTTCTATCATTGTGGAGGAAGCCTTCACAAGATAAATCATAGGTGTGGTGTCTTTATTTAAAGCTTTCTTAGATCCAAATTGTGTCAAATCCAAGAACATGGGGACTGTTCTACAGTTGTGCTCTTCACAATCCCCAACATTTAGTATAACATACAAATGCTGAAACTACTTCCATGTTAGTGATAAATTCCATATCATGCAAGCCAAAATTGGGCATTACCTCCTACAAAATTTGTATATGATGCAACATCATCCACCTACTTCAAGATTTGTAAGACATAGGTGGTATTTTTAATAGCAGAGAATTCATTATGCCGAAGGCATTTCTTTATAGTGGATGGAGCTTGGCTAGAATTTCATTAATTTTGGTCAACCATCAAATGGTTCCATAGTCTTTGCACTTTTCATCCTATGGCATGCATTTCTTCCCTGTTTCATCTACCAAATTCCTACTCTAGATACAACCTAGTTTTCATAAAGTTTTTATGCTCCAATATCGATGATCAACTACCATTGTTTAATTTTGCAAAGTAGGTATCGGATGGATGAAAGTATACCACAACACACGTTTCACGTCTATTAACTATAGCATTTTATTAATACTTTTTTTCTCCACTCACATTCAAGGTTATAGACTCACACTCTAGAAGTAGTAGAGAAGAGCATATTTCTCAAGCTCTTACACTCTACCGTAAATGAAATATTTCTATTTCTTTTTTTTTTTGGGATGTTATCTCGAGGATATATCTTTGGCCTTAATTCTCACCAAATTTTGGAAAAAGGACTAAAAATACCATGAAAATACACACAAAAATTATATAAAAGATTTATTTTATTTGGTCTTCCTATGAAATGCTCCAACTAATTTCCTAAGTGATAAAGACACAACACTTTTATGCTTATTATCCGAAAGAACCCCAAAATCTATAAAGCAAATAACATGACTAACTAAGGAAGGTTAACACAATTTCCACCTCTAGTCAAGGATCTAAGTCTAGGAATGTAACATTAAGATAGAAACTTAAAGGAATGCTTAACTAACATGAATACAATTCAAAATCTAACTAAACATGCCTACTAATATGCTCAATTACCGAACATGGGCCTAAATAGACCTAAATGGGAAATCAAATGGTTATGGTTCATACTCCAAACAATGGTTAAATCAACTCTCTAAATGAATTGTTAAGTAATTTTATATATTCATCTACTAACCTTGATGAAGGCTTTAGGAAAGGATTTAACTTGGCTATATAGCATATTTATTATATGAGATGCAAATCAAAGCATACTGTAAAGTATTAAGGTAAGAGGTGTACTCTTTTTATAGTTTTCCTTTTGGGAGAAAATTGTATTTTGGTGCATGTGGTACTGAAAGCCTCAAATTAGATTAGAATTGGTAATCAAGACTAGGCCTTTCTAATCACAATTAGTGAATTATCAAGTGATTAAGATGCGAGGAGCCTTAATAACTTGCTTAGGGTCAACTAGGAGGCTAGGATAAGATTTTCAAGCTTAATGAGATGTCTTGTAGGTGAATAAGGTGATTTTGAGTGGTTGGAAGAGGGGTTTAAGCCAATATTAGGTCATATTGACAAAATCAAGGGCAAAATAGGCTTAATTAGCTTATAATCTCTATTTTTTTTTTTAAAGAGGATTTTGACTTACGATTCACCTGTAAAGTGGTATCTGAACGTGAAAGGAGGTACACAATCAAAAAGGCATTTTTAATTATTCAAAGTGGTAAGAAACATTAGTTAATTAGCGAAAATCACTAATTATAATGGAACTGGCAAGAATGAGAGTGATTTGTGTGCATTTGGAAATGAGATTGCAAAAGTGGAATTTAGGTGTCTACATTTTCCCTTGTTTGAGTTGAAGTTTGTGACTTCACTTCAAATATAGTAGAGAACCATAAACGGGTACATTTTTGAAGAAAAATTAGCAGTATGAAGGATTCCCCCTCGAGTGTCGATGGGGTGATAGATGAAGTCAATTGACGATCAAAAATATGATTAAAATGAAGAGAAGAAAATAGGATAAAAATTATGTGAAACCCTTAGGTATTGAGAAGGAATAGGGATAGGGATACACAAGATTGTTTATTTCCCCATGTGATTTAGGAGAAAAATTAGTAGTGATAATAAATGATAAGTGATAAAAAATGATTAATGGAGAATATAGGACAAGCCCAATCTTTGCATCAAAAATTTCAATGAGCAACCCATTTTATCATTTTTCCCTAGGTCTACATCATCGGCCTTTATGGAAACGAACAAAAATGTAAGATAACATGAAAAGCTAAATTACTAACATTTTTCCATTACTACGTAACTCTATGCAACATACATAATGCAATGCAATACGAGAAAGTAAAACGATGCTTAAATCAATGCAACATACACAATGCAATGCAATATGAGTAAGTAAACTAGCTAACCTAATAGAAAAACTAGTACAATCACACATACCCAAACAAAAACGTTCAAGATAGATGCACCAATGTTTTTGTTATCAAGCTACAATTCCCAAATGTTTGTGTTGTAACGACAAGGGTTAAAAATGGTGCCCCAAGCAAGAATACATGCGAGGGGAATAACGAAGGACACAAGTAGTCCCATGGAAAATATTTCATGCACTATGACACAGTCTCTAGAAACTCACTATTGCACGGGAGTACCGACATAGCATGCAAGAGATTTTGTTAATGGAGGTAGATCACAATGATCTGCAAGTCGTTTGAGACTAGAATAAGCAAGAACCATAGAAATATGATTTTGTAAGACATATTTCGATGTTCGAGGATAATGCAATTGACACAAGATTTAACTGCGTATATGTTGCTTACCATTTTTGTATAATTTTAAATTTTTACATTTTTTTGGATTTGTAATGATTTTATCAAATTTTGATTGTTATAATTTCTTTTTTACGAGAAGAAAATATTATAGAAGAAATAACAAAGTTGGGAGACAACGTTAAAAGTGACCGTAAGGCAAAAAATGCCCTAGGTAGTAGAAAAGGCCGCCGGGAAGCAAAAATATGCCCTAGTGTAGTGAAAATGTGCCGAAAATAATTATTTATTAAAAATAATCACTGTGGCAAGTGTTAGAGGAATTTTAGAATAAATACAGCGAGTCTCGAGGCACTTTAGGAGCAAGAAACATGCCGTGGGAGGAAAAGGAGCTCATGCGGGAGAAAAGGATCTCACTTGGGAGAAAAGGAGCTCACGCACAATTGGTAGAAAAATTCAAGAGCACCTAGGAACCTATGTGCAACCGCAAGGGCTCTTGGGTGCCTATACGCAACTAGATATTGATAGGCATGGGCGTTTCTAGGTGCCTATGCACTTAGAAAAGCATATTTGCAACACTAAGTGCATAACCTATCATCCAGAGGCCATAAATTTTCTCCCAACCTTGAACTAACTCTTTTTTTTGTTGGAAAGGTATTGAAGCGAACTATGCAATGGGAAGATAAATTTTGGCTTTTGAATTTATTTTACCAATTTGTTTGGGTTTTTTATGTTTATTTGGATGTTTTGACTTTTTCGACTAACATATTTGAATATTTTGGGAGTTTTTGAAACATATTTATTTATTTTTTACTTTTTGGAAGTTTTTTCAAGCTATGTACTTGAAACGAAGAAACATGGATGCCCTTAATGACGGATGGGATACACAAGGGTAGAATGCCATGCGTATGTGCAAGAAAGTGAAGACACAAAATTTCCCCCAGCGTTAGATAGGAATATTCAAAGGAAAAATCTTCATGCACTGAGAGGATGGATTAGGGCCAACATAGATAGGTTAAACGTGATGAACGTAACACAATGATGTGCTAAGAAGGAGCAAGGATGCCCCCAACGTAAGTTTTCCAAGAAGCACATGATAGAAAGAATTGGAAGATTATTTTTGTGAAGGGGACAAAGGTTTCCACAAACATGGAAAAAGGAAATATTATACACATGGCTAATCCGAATGAAGTAGAAGATCAATATGAATGATTTGAATATAGCGTAGAAGCCTCACAATAAAGAAGTGATTAGCCAAAGGCACGAATCATGAGATAAGATACAAAGCTAGAGTAAGAGCTCGAACAAGGTCTAAAAAGGACACTGTAACATACTAATCCTATTTCTCATCAAGATCTAGTGTGTCCGCATGGAAATTCATTACCTCTTGGAGGGAAGATTTGATAGACAACAAGTGAAGACACCCTAGCCAATGTGTGGGAATGATTTATTTTTCAAAGTTGATTTTTTTGTAAACGGATTTATGGAAGGAGAGTTGTACATTTCTCTGCCCACCGGTGTCCATATCCCCGATGGAGGTGTATTTGATTATAATCGCAACATTTCTCTACTTCCAGTCAAGTGTCTATAGTCTTGGAAGAGATTATTAGAAATACCCCAAGAGAGAGTTATATATCAATTTTCTTTTGGCTTAGGATTTTTGATTTGATTTGATTCTTTTACTTTCGAAAACTTATTTCAGCTCTCTTATTTTCAAGGGGTTAAGAAACAATGATGGCTTGATGGAAGGAGGTCAAATTGATTGTGATGACAAAATTGGCTAGAGTGAACAAATATGTTTAAAAGTTCTTTGCAACATTTTTTTAGATGTTTACTATGATAGGATCTCTAATAGGTTAGTCGTTCTTTAATTTACCAAGGTGATAAAATACCAAGGTCAAATGGATGCCATATAGATAAATGTCATAAAATACATGTGAATAGGTTAACCAAAATATCAACGAAGGATGAAAATGGTAGGAAGAATTGTAGAAAAAGAGCAAGAAAGGGAAGAAAGAACATTCATGTGTATGCAACACCTGATTGCAATGTTTGCTTGTTTACCTTTGATATTTTTTGAAATGTTTTCTCCTTTTTTATTTTTTTATTTTTGAAAAGTGGGATCGACAAGGTCATTTGGCATGATAAGATCCAACAAAAATGTTAGTGATTTCCTTGATAAAGAAGACTAGGCATGTTTTCTTATCAAGAGTCATATTATCCCCAATCTCAATGATTGTGGTGAGTTCATACTTAACAGATGATTGCGTTTTATCATGAAATGTGGATTTTGTGTGTGGAAGCTTTAGTTTCCTATCCGAGAGGTTTATATAATTTTTTCCATAATGGATGGGTGCGTTGATGTGCATTTTTGAATCGTGGTTGGTTCTAAAGTTTAAGATAATTTAAATTGTTGTGAGCTTTAGAGCTCTTGGTATTTTTAATCGTAGTTGGATGAAGGAACCGTTTGGGTTTCTTGTAAGTTGATACATGACTTGTCTAATCTTGAGAAGTGGGAGAAGAAAGTGGACAAATAGAATTGATGTGAGAAGTGACGGTGGGTTCACCACAATCATTGATAGAAGAACAATGTGATGGACGTGAAGGATATAGTCTAAGAATTGAAGAGGAAGGAATACCATAAGGTGTCCCACATAATGAAGATAAATGACTACTAGGATATGGCCCTAAGATCAAAGATGAAGGACTACTTGGAGGTGTCCCATATATAGAAGATGATGGCCTACTTGGACACAACCCAAGAATGAAATATAAGGAACTTCTAGGACGTGCCCCTAGTATAGAAAAATATGGTTTTCTGGAGGTGAGCCACATCTACGAATAGTTCGAGAATACCGGAGGTGTCCCATATATAGAAGATGATGAAATACTATGACGTCGTTGAAGAATAGATGAAGATGGGTTACCAAGAAGTGAGCCATATATAGATGATGTGGGGCTACTTGGAGGTGGACCACATATAGAATAAGACGATGGGATACTAGTTGGTGACCCCAAGTATGATGCTATGGAGGAATCCTGATAGATAAATAATGATTAGGTAATGAGAAGATAGGAAGTAGATCAATGCTAGACCTAAGCATTTCATCACCCAATGAAGAATGTGAAGATGGAATAATAAGAGGAGGATCATGTTCGATGATCTTAGGGTCTTCCTCTATTTTTTGAAAAAATACATCAATCTCTTCCTCCCAATATGTGAACGTATTGAGGTATAAAGAGGTTTCTTGGTCACAAAATTTGAGAGGAATGTCTTCATGTACCCTCATAAATTCTCTAATTACTTCTTCATTCCGAAATGAATCAATCAATGTGGGTAGTTGTTATACCACAAGAGGTTGATTAGATGAATGCGATATGAGAGTAAAATTTTATGATTGATTACAAATAATTTGAGTCAAAGATCTCTTTGATGGAATAAGGGGTCATTTAGGTGACTGAGAAATGTGGTCCTGTGAATACAAGGAGGACTGCGACTTAAGAGTCATATTAGAGGAATAATTTGTATTGGAATCTTTGAAAGAATAAGAAGAATCAGAATCATACTACCGACCATGAGTTGAAGATGGGGGAAGAGGTAAGTGAACGGGTTCTTTAGTGTGAATAATCAAACGAGTTCTAGTTGTGATAGGCATCCTTTGATGGGAATGTTAAAACCTAGGCTCCTTACTATCTTAAGTATGCGAAACTATGTGATAATCAATCTTTTTTTTGGCACATGCCTAGACATAAATAGTCCAAGGGATATCACTAGGGTTATTGTGTTGACATGTTCAACATATATATCTACACAACCGATGAGAGCATTAAAATGATTCTCCTCATTAGACACATATTTAGCATTCTTGTTCGATTATGCTTAGGAAAAGTCTTTGTATTGGGGGATTTGTTAGGATTTGATGAATCTATCTCCACATCACCACTTTTGATTAAATCCTAGATGTAGTGCTGCAAATTCAAACACTTATCTATTTTGTGACCTTTAACGTGGTGGAATTGACAATATTCATTATCTCTAAACCATGATGGTTTAAGCATGTCATCCTCATAAGGCATAGTTGCAGGATATATAACCATATTAACCACCTCTATCTATTTTAGTATTGATGACATTGAGTCAGATAGAGGGGTAAAAGTATGACATTTATACTTAGTAGGTGGATTGCTCTTTTGCAAGTTTCAAAGGTGTGTGGTTCTGAACATCTTGCACCCCCTTAGAATATACTATTCCATCATTAATGACATTTTTTTATTATTCTAAAAAAACTTTCATTTTTCGTTAGATTTGAAATCATTATGATTGGGAGAAAGGTTTTAGAGTCCCCTAGCTAACAACACTTTGTCAATTTGACTCACTTTTTCAATTTGAGTCCCTTTTTCAATGACCTCTTAAAATGTGTTGCCACAATGAATTTGCAAGTGGAAAGTAATGTCTAGATGGAGATTGGGATAAAATACATTGATTAAATACTTTTTGGGTATGGAGCAAGGAAATTGACTAGAAAATCCTTTCCATCGTTGTAAAAACACGGTGAAGTTTTTCGTTATCTCTCGTTCTTGGCATTGCAGATATCTAACATGGTGACATCATTCTCAATATTGAATGAGAAGTGTCATACAAAGTGTTCAGCTAATTTTTTCCATGTAGATATAGATCCCTTGGGGATGTGCACAAACCACTCTAACGCATGTCCTCCTAAACTCCATGGGAAGAGACGAATAAGATAATTGTCGCTATATGCGAATTTTTAGCATGCCATATAAAAATATTTTATATGGTCACAAGGGTCACCTTTTCCCTTATACTTGTCAAAATTTGGAAAATCAAAGTGTCATGGGAAAGGTACCTATAGCATGGCCCTATCAAATGGATAAGGGCATAACTCATCGAACTGGTATTTCTTACTATTACTAGTTTTACCTTCTTGCAATGCTATAAGGGCAGTCTTCATAGTTTACCAATCTTGCTTGAAAAGTGGCTCTTGCGTGGGTGGTGTAGGTCTATACGTAGGATTAAATCTAGGTGTATTCCCACCCCTATTTGCTGGGATAATCTATTGATAAGGATCGCTTTGTACCTCCCATTGAGGAGTGTTTATTGGGAATTTGTTAAACAAAGCTTTAGGATTTTCTTTCGGTATAGCTTTGTTCAACACTTTGGGTTGTTCCTTTTATATATGTGAAGCCAAACTTGTTAATTGGTGAGTAAGGGCTTGGACTTGTTGTTCTAACGTCACCTCTTTAATAGGTATTTCATGACAATTTTCATTAGGAGGAGGTTGTGCATGATGAACATGTTCCTCGTTGTATTCACAATGTATTTTAATAATAAGTATTTGATAATATCCATCTTTTTTAGATGGTATCATCTCATTATTCTACCATGCAGAAGTAGAGGCATCACTTGGATTTAAAATTTCATTGGTAGTACAAAGAGCTCGGTGTTATCTCTTAGAAGTACACCCTAATTTAGGGATAACAACATGTGTTCTAAGTTTTCTTTTCCCCATCGTAGATATAATGGAAACACCTCATGGATGTGGGTATCCCTATGTTGATGCGATTCTTCCGGATTACAAGGTTGGTTCCTTATTGATGTATCCTAAACTATTTTTTTCTGGGGTTTTAAGGGTCAAAATATGGTTGTAACTAAAATTAAAATGGGGTGATACTCTAGAATTTTTTAGGGCTTTGACTAGGTAACATGCACAATATATTAAGAACAAGTTAAAGGAGCACAAACCAATGGGTTTAAGCTAAATCCTAAGGCAAAACACTTTTGTGTTGAGGGATAAATCACAACAACACAACAACTAACATGCACACTAAGACTATGTAGAAAACACCAAATTTGTAGCAAGGTAAGATAATTAATTCAGGGAATTAACATTCACAAGAGCTAATAAAATAATAAACACCACTGCAAATAATTGGAAAGACAATAATTGGTTCTCATTCAAGGGAAAAATTGGCCAAAAGGGGTTCCACAATCATTACATCCAAAAAGACCAGCTTTGTATTTTGCCAATGCACACAATATATATAAAAAATTATTCACCCAACCCCCTAACAATAGAATATAGTCTAACTAGTTCTTGCATGATATTAATATCCCTCAAATTTATTTTAACAAGAAAGGGACTAAAAATAAACATGCAAGGATGTTACAATATAAAAATAGTCTTAATTTCTTCAAGAATAATCCAAGTCAAACTGATTTGACTCCTGCATGAATAGTACAGTCACTTGGAAGAATTAAGGTATTTGGGTGAATAAATTAATTTTTATTTTTATCCTTTGCTTCTGTACAAGTATCCTTTTAAGTGCATGCAAATATTATTTCCTATAGCTCATGATGTGACACTTGTTGTCTTTATCTTCTCTATCATCTTGTGATTGAATGCTAATATGACATCTATGCACTTCACATGCGAGATCATTTTCATTTTCTTTCTAGCTCTAATTTGACTTGGCTAAAATTCCACTTTGTCTTACTTAGCACCTGTGAGCATGTGCAAAAATAATATTCTTCTTCCTTTGCAAATAATAAGGTAAATTTGTAAAAATAAGGTAAGGTTTTAATTTTCTTCATGGTATATCCATCATCCATCATGGAATCTCTGGACTTGGCATACACTTCATTAAAAAAAACTTTGGGCTCCTTTGATTATTTACATTTATTATAATCATTGTTACTTGGCCCCCTTGGAACTTATATGACACATATACTTTGGACTATGATTAGGCATAATCATTTGGCTTTGATTTTACATGGCCATAGACTATAGTTAATTAATCATAATTATTGGGAAGCCCCTACACGATGACTCAACTTTTATCATTATGTCGGTGATTTCAAACCAACTCGATAGAGTTAGGGTTTTCTTATTGATTGCCACGTTTGTATTGCTTGAATATGGTTGAGTTGAGAGTAACCAAAGATGTTTGCATTAGCACCATTGATCTCTGTACTTTTAATTTTGCATCATTGATCCTTAACTCTTTGGGTGAGTTAGGTAACATGTGGTTTGGTTGGCGGGCTAAAACATCATGAACCCGAAACTTTTTCTCATTTTTTTGTCATTTTGGAGGGTGAATCCTGCAAAATTTCTTTGTGGCTGCCATTATTTTTCTCTTTTGATCTCAAATATGTGTAGCTTTAGCCTTTGTGAATCTCTATGAGTGTGTTTCAAGCTTGATTTTCCATGAAATATTTGGTTAGCACTCTGTGATAAACTTGGTTGCCATTTTGGAGCATTTTCGAGCTCAAAATATTCAATATCGGCCTTTGTGGATTTGTAGCATGAATTGTTACTGAGTCTCTAGTCTTTTGGCATGACAACATATTGGCTCACCGGTTTTAGAAGGTAAGTTGTATTTCTCTTTTAATTTGGATATTCCATATTTTGCATTTCCTTTGCTTATGGGTATTCGCCATTATTGTTTCCATTTTAGCTCACCATTTCAAGTTCGGGTCTCGTAGTTATTTACATCTAGCTATGCTATTTGGAAATTTTATTTGACTCTTTCAAGCATAAGCATTTTTGGTTTCATATTATTAATTTAGCATTTGCCATCATTTGTGAAAAATGCACTATTAGCCACTACTAAAAGTGATGGAGCTCTAGTTTTCACCTGTTTTATTTTCTTTGTGGTCTAAAAAGAAGCTCCACTTTTCCTTTTCCAACACACAAAGTTAGTGACTAGAAGGCTTGCTAGGTTGATTCTCCGAGATTATTTTACATCTGTTTTGAACTACGCACATGAATGCCATTATAGGGTATTTAGAGCTCTATCTCTTTTTCTTTCTTATATTCCATTCATACCCAAACCTGGGTTTGCACTATTTGATGGTTTTATAAATTGTTCCAATACACTTTTCAAGAAAATTCAAGATCCTTTGATTTGATGTTGCGGGTTTGTATTGTTGGCATGGTGATTTATCTTTGATTCGAGCCTCTTTATCCTTTGTGTAGCGCGTCTTGATCTTTGTTGTAGATGATTTCATGAACTTGCATGATTTCGAGTCATGTATGAACTCACTTTGTTGAACTCTACTATTCTAATTTATGGCTCACTATTTTTATTTCATTTTTTGAGGCTTCGTAGTCTTAAAATGGTCACATATTATCTTGTTCTAGTTTCATTTTCTCTATTTCATATTCAACTTGCATTGTTGTATCTCGAACCGAAAATTTACAACTCCTGAAGGTAACACTTGGGAATGATTGTTATTCATATCACCTTCGGGCTTCAAATGTGATTTTAATGTTGTTATTCTTGGAAAATGCTTAAATATTTGTAGCTTTATTTCACTCCCCTTAGACCTTTTAAACAACTTTATTATTTAATTTTGTGAACTGAAACTTCTATTTGTTGTTAAAAGAAAATTGATGAAGCTTGATAGTGAATCCTTACACTAGAAATGATATGAGGAGATTTTAAATTTTTTTCTTCTGATCCTTTGACATAGATGATTTATTCTCTAACGGATTCAAGATCTTTCTCATAGCTTCATGATAAATTTATATCTCTTGGACACTTCCATTTCATAATTGAAAGCATTTATCTAGACTTGATCGAGAACCGATTTGGAAGAGAGTATATGAAATCTTTAAATATCGTTATGGAACTCTATAATTGTTTATGTATTTTTTCTTATCTTCCTGAAAGAGTTGAATATTTTATTGTAAACTTGTTAAGGCACTTCTCTTGCTAGCCTACCTTGAATGGCTTGGTAGAGAATGTACTTATGATGCATTGAATACTTGGAACTTTATTACCTTCTTTGTAAGATATTGATGGATATCACCACTATGATATTCTTTCTATTACTTGAAACTATTATTACATCACTTTGTGGCACTTGTTACACTCTATTCGATATATCCTTTCTTCTCTTGTTGTTCATTACATCTCTTTCTATTCACTTTGTGGATGTATCTTGATATTCTCAAGAACGTTGTAAATGTCTTTAAGGAGCTTGAAAAGATTTATACTTTTACCTTCCCGATCGGATTTGGTAATGCTATTGGAACCATCTTTATTTGTTTCTAGATAAATCATGATATTGCTTTTATGTGCTTGAAACCATTTTAAAGAAAGCATAAGATCTCAGTATTAGTCTTGTTTTGTCTGAAACACTTCTCTACTTAGCCATGCTTCATGAAATACATTCTTTGATTTGATAAGCATAATTCGTTATGAACACTACTTGAGGCACTCATGAAAGATTTATATGAAGTTTTGTAATGTTTTAACTCTACTCTCTTTTGATCTTCATTGGTGAGCTTGAACCACTTCTCTTCTCGAAATATGTACTTGTTTTGATACAAGTTGAACCTTACTTCAGTTAGAGTCCCGTAGATTCTGAAAAATGTTGGAATATGAGTGTATTATTATTTGAAGTTTGAACTTCTCTAGCTTTATTTTCTCCTTCCTTATGAACACTCCTTCCGTTATACGATGTAACTATTTATGAAGTCATCAACTCAAACCGAACTTTGAAAAGTAAAAAAATTATGGGCTTATGTTCTAGTTCGAACCCGATTCCTTTCTTGAAGTTGTCCTTTCATTTATTTTATCTTGATCACTACTTGAAAACATGATGCTTCTTTTAACATTACTTTGAACAAAAAAATCTTGCTCCTTTTGTTGATAATTGTACATGTGCTTTCGCTAGATAGTACATTCTTGATTTTGTATTCATCTCTTTGATGTATCTTATGCCTTTTGAATTCAATTGATTCATTTGCATGAAACTAATAACACAAGCATACGAGTTAAACCGAAAGCTCAATTCGACAACCTTTTTCCTTTCTTTTTCTTAGGTACAATAATGCAATTGGATGATGTAGAAGATGAAGATAAAGGAGTTCGTGGCTGGAGATGATGAAGACCAAGAGAAGATCCAAAAGGAAATGATGGGCTTACTATATATTATTTCTTTTACCTTTGTGTACATGCATATTTTACTTCAATAGTCATAAGCTACATCCCACGACTTGTGTGGGAAACATTGAATTTCTTAATGAATAAATGACATTAATTTATGTAATTGATTTTTATACATCTTTCTCGCATTCAACTTTTGTGATATGTATTGATTTTATAACAAACTAGAAAAATAAATACATAGTTAATAACATTTAAACATAAAGAAATAACAAGATTTGATGTAATTGTAAGTTAATAATATATTCTTCTACATGCAATCAAAAACTCGCTTGTTGTTTTAGAGTCCAACTCTCAAAGCTCGCAACTATTCCCGCCTTTATCAAGGTCGTGCTTTAGTTCTTTGGGGATTTTGCATAACTTTGATGAAGATGATTTTTCATAAATTTGATGCTTTAGTGCCTTGTTCTTGTCCATTGGGCATGGAGTCAAAAGCCTAATTCAAAAATCTATCCTTTTTTGAAAACCCAACCTTTTCTGAAAACAAAACTAAAGATGGGAAAGGATCTAGTAAACCATATCATGTGCATGAAATGAAATTATTGAAAGTGAAATATGCAATGTGCATGAGATATGCTTATTAAAAGGGAAATCCTAATATAACCTACTCTAACCAAGTAGTAAACTGAAGCTAAACGAATCACAAAGAAGATAAAGAAAAATAGCTTCCTTTCTCGAAACCAAGGCCATGAATTCATCTTGGGAAACAAGTAACATGAAGAAGCTGGAAATGAGATATGTACCTTTATTTTGTTCACAAGATCAGTCCAATAGCTAAGAAACACCTCTATCTGGTGTGGAAGTTTTTCCGAGAAGTTTTGCTTCTAATTCTTGAGAACATAAAACTCTTCTTTGTGCTCTAAAACAAGCATGAATTTTGGTATTACAGTAATTGGCTGGAAATAAGCAAAATACCGAATAAGACATGACCCCTTTCAACTAAAAAAATTTATTTTTTACGATTTGATCTATTTCTCTGATTTTCTTTTCATCACTGAGCTCATTCTCAAATAAATCTAAAGGATTTTTTACTCTACAAGTTGTTATTTATCTTTGGGTACATTTTGAAATTTATTTGGACACTGATCTGGTTCATAAAAATGTTGTACCTTATTCTTCTAAGACTGATTTGGAGTCATTTCAGCCTCTTCCAGGCTACTATACTATAAGCTGTCATGACTGATTTTTCAGCTGTAGTGTCAAATTATTTTCCACTATTCAAATCCACCATGCGGTCTAAAACCAAAAATCATCTCCTTCTTCTACCGCAAGATGGTCTGCTATCTTCTTCTTTAAACCTGATATTTCGAAAAGGGGAAAGAAAGGATCTGTATCCATTTGGATTTCTTTCTCCTTTTCAAATCCGAGAGACTCTTTGTTTCGGAAGATGAATGATGAAACTATAAAACTAGTGAGATATATGGGTTGTTCCTCACCAATGTTATCTTCTAAATATGACAAGAAATCAACCTCTTCACCATCAATGAGGGAAGAGCAGGGGAGAGAAAACCTTTTTGGAATCAAAAATAATTTGAAGAGCTTTTGTATCCCAACAATCTCTAGGAATAGAATTGGCTTTGAGCAGATCGATTTGAGTGCTCGTATCTATTATGTCATCTAGAGAATAAGGCTTGATATTAGGGATGCAAAGTTGTATTTTGCAAATTGGATTGCAAGAGGTTTTAACAGTGCTTACCTCTCGCATTATGTTATGCCTCATCTTGTTCATAGGATTTATCCATGATTAGCCTTTCATTTGTGTCTTCATCGGTGATTCTAGACTGGGAGCAGATTCTTCTTCCTGAAGTAGAGCTTGAAATTTTTCTATAGCCTTTTGGATTGCTCTTTCAAGGAGTGAGAGACGATGTTGTCTCAATAATTTGCATTCTAGTGTGCTCAAGCGGGACGGGGAGTTAATGCTAGTACTGGGGATTTTTTATTCTCTTTCTTTGGGAAACATAAATGGAAAATGTCGGGAGCTTTGTCCTGGTATACCACGTCTACGACTAGAATAACTATGGTCACAACCACAACCACATCCTCTACCCGGGGGAAGAGAAAAATGATATGGATCTTCGTGTTGTTGGAAAGGCTGAGTGTGTGTCTGTTGAGCACATTGGGCTTGGCGCAAGTCCTCGGCTTGTTCAAGCTAGATCTTGGCTTGAAGTTTAAGCTAGAGATCCTGAATTTGAGATTATAATGAGAACTAGTGATGAACAAGATGAGGAGGAATATCTGCAAGTGTGATCTGACAGATCCAACTTCTATTTGAGGACAATAGAACTAGGAGGTATGAATGGATGTTCATACGAGCTCCGATTCATGTTGCATTGAAATGAGGGCAATGAATCATAACCACAGTCAGAATATGAATAAACTTCTTCAGAGGATGAATCAATCTGCTAGTTAGCTTCAACATTTAACTCTTAATATTCAATATATGAAATGCAACTGTCACTATCAAATATTAAAACATAGTCATCTTCAACAAGATGATTAGCATGAACAAAATTTACTTTAGCCTTGGATTTTTGTCCTTTCTGGGAAGTTTGGCTATAGTGATTTCCTTTGCAGATAAAACATTCAATGGGTTTATTTTTAGGAAATATTTCTTTCACCTAAAAACTTTCTTTTGGACCTAACAGCGGTCGAGTCATACATTCAACACATTTCTTTTCCTCTTTGAACTTATTTTTGAAATTTTTGTGCTTGTGGTGCTTTGGCAAAGAACAACCAAAGTTCTTGACTAATCGCAGGTACATAACTTAACACCTAATGTTTTTGAGCTAACATAGCTTGCTTTTTTATTTTTACGTTCAAGACAAAGACATTTATTGGTTTCATTGATGATCTGATTGATCCTACCTAGAGTCAGATCTTCTTCAGATAGCCCATGCATAGCTTTCTTATATTCATCTCGCAAAATACTAGGGTATTACTCTACATACCCGAATTTCATTGTAGCATCAAAGGGCATGCCAACATTATAGAATAATTTTTGCATGTAACATTGGTAGTCAGATACCTTTTTCATATCACACAATTGAGCCCTTAAAAACTCAATTATGTTGAGGAGATTTTCATCATTAATTGTGTCAATGAATTATGCAATGATGACAACAGTTAAACTAGTAGTTCCACCGCCAACACGATCAACTCCTTGTCCAACACCACTAATGATTATGTCTTGCTGCTGTGTAGGAACAACATCCCACCATTCTTTAAGAATTCCAACAAAACCATTTGTAATGACGCTGCAACATCTTTATGATGTTTGATAAATCAAGGACTTGGGTATTAGCCCAAACCTATCATGCCATGTATCATTTCTTTTATCTCTTCGGAATTTTGCATTCAATTTTATAGAAATTTGAATGGAAATTCTAGGTACACATAGTAGTATGAAGAGGTGGTGCCTTTGTTTTCATGCATACCTTCTTCCATGATAACACTTTCACTTCTTTGGGTGTGAGCCTTGCCATTCCCATTTTCTTCCCTTTACCGAGAGGAGATTTCATGGCAGCAACTTGTGCCCAAGTGAGCACCTTAGACCAATCTAGATTAGAGCTTTGAGAACTAGAAGAAATGCTTCTTTTGTTAGACTATGAGACACCTAAATTGTGGACAAAGACATATGTTAGAGCAGAAAGTTTTGCTCTAGCTAAGAAATAGAGAAGCAAAGATTATTAACTTTATCATTGACACCTGGATACTATCAATGACCTTTTCTCCGATCCTTCAGAGACATTATGCACATGATTGTTGAATATGTGATTGAAGGCTATTATTGACTTGATCGGGAACTTTCGTAAGGTAGTATGCGAGATCTTTGAACATTTGTAGATAAAGTATCTACCCTTTTGGTTAAATGGAGGACATCGAATGGATGTCACCTTGGTGATGGAGCTAAATAGATTTCAACATATCTTACATTCTTTTGAGCTTTTCATTATTGGAGGTGATATGGTCTTATATGGCCTTAGTGCCTTTCTTGTTCCAATTTAGCATGCGGGCAGCTTTAGACTATTCTATCTTTGAATCTAGTTGTCATTAATACCAATATTGTCGACATTGTTGTCGATCTTCGGTATAGACGTTGAAATATTTAACAGGAGGGAAGTCTATAGTGTCGACTTCTGAGAATGAGGAATCCTTAGAATCCATAGAAATCTAGGCTTTTCTAAGCAAAGATTGAGCCCGACTGAGAGTTTGATAAGAACTAGATAGGGAACAACTATTTGTATTTATGCGTGGACCATTTTTTGGAATATATATCTGCTGGACAAGAACTTGAAAGTGATCACACCAGAGACAGTCCGTATTCGGATCATGTATCAAATATGGATGGATACACTAGGGAATATCTTCTTCATTGTTCTTTTCTTTATCCGATAGAAAATATTGAGTGGAAGAGGAAGTGGATAAGCGAGGCTTAGTGGAACACGATCTTCTAAAAGATATAATATCTTTCCCTTTTGATTCAATGACCTTAGATGTAGATTGGACAGAGGAGGTAGTGTCAGAGACACATTTGGTTGAAATAGTCCATTCTCTGGGTACTTTAATTTTATCCCAAGAAACAACTTCTAGTTCTATTTTTCGGGTGGACATACTAGCATGCATAACAATACTGCTTCCTTTAGAGGAACCATGTTTGATTCTAGGATGTGTTGTGTTGGTTAATCCTTTAGAGAAAAAGGTCATTGATAGTATCCAAACTGTCAATGATAAAGTTAATAATCTTTGCTTCTCTATTTCTGAGCTAGAGCAAAACTTTCCTACTCTAACATCTGTTGTCCATAATTTAGGTGTCTCATAGTCTGACAAAAGCAGCATTTCTTCTAGTTCTCAAAGCTCTAATCTAGATTGTTCTAAGGTGCTCACTTGGGCACAAGTTGCTGCCATGAAATCTCCTCTCAGCAAGGAGAAGAAAATTGGAATGGCAAGGCTCACAACCAAAGAAGTTGAAAGTGTTATCATGGATGAAGGTATGCATGACAACACTACAACACCTCTTCATACTACTATGCGTACCCAAAATTTCTACCCAAATTTCTATAAAATTTAATGTAAAAGTCTAGAAGAGATAAAAGAAATGATACATGGCATGATAGGCTGCGCTAATACCCAAGTCCTTCAGTTTAATAAACATGATAAAGATGTTGCAGCGTCATTAAAAATGGTTTTTTTGGAATTCTTAAAGAATGGTGGGATGATGTTCTGCCCAAGAGCAAGACACCATCATTAATGGTCTTGGACAAGGAGCTGATCATGTTGGCGGTAGAATTGCTAGTTTAACTGCTGCCATCATTACAAAATTCATCAACACAATTAATGATGAAAAGCTCCTCAAGTAGAACTGAGTTTTTAAGTGCTCAATTGTGTGATATGACCAAGGTATTTGACTACCAATGTTACATGTAAAAACTATTTTGCAATGCTTTGGCATGCCCTTTGATGCTAGAATGAAACTGGTATGTAGAATCCTATCCCCAGTAATTTGTAGATGAATATAAGAAAGCTATGCATGGGCTATCTAAAGAAGATCTGACTCTAGGTAGGATCAATCAAATCATCAATGAAACTAATAAATGTCTTTGTCTTGAACATAAAAATAAAAAGCAAGCTATGTTAGCTCAAAAAGCTTTAGGTGTTAAGTTCTCAGCCCTTACAATTACACAAGAACTTTGGTCGTGTTCTTTGCCAAAGCATCACAAGCACAAAAAGTTCAAAAAAATTAAAAAGAAGTTAAAAGACAAAAAGAAATGTGTTAATCAGATGATGCGACCACTGCTGGTTCAAAAGAAAGTTTTTAGGTGAAAGAAATATTTCCCTAAAAATAAACCCATTGAATTTTTATCTGCAAAGGAAATCACTATAGCTGAAACTGCCCACAGAAAGGACAAAAGCCAAGGCTAAAGTAAATTTTGTTCATGATAATCATCTTGTTGAAGATGACTATGTTTTAATATCTGATAGTGATAGTTGCATTTCAGATATTGAATATCAAGAGTTAAATGTTGCAGCTAACCAGCAGACTAATTCATCCTCTGAAGAAGTTTATTTAGATTCTGACTCTGGTTATGATTCATTACCCTCAAGGGTAAGTGCACCAAGTTGGGGGACAATTAAGTGGACATCAAATCCTGAATTTTACATTAAAAACAACAAAACATCAAATTTAGTCTTCCGCGGACTTGAACCATGCCGAAAAGTAAAAACTATGTCATAAAAATGGTACCATTACGTAGGGGAGACTATTAGCTTTGTATAAATACTGATTTTAAAGTGAATAGAAGAGGATAAATATCATTTTATAATTTTTTACTAATAGTAGGTCTTTAAGACACTTTTTCCTGTGAATGTTTATGTCTACGTTTAAGACTGCAAAATTTGTTTCACTTATCAGAATGTGATAAAAATTATACCATCCCAACCGTGGTGAAATTATATACATGTTCAAAAAAATATTATTTGATTTCAATATTTTTTGATGAAGTTATGGCGGGCAAACGGAAAGTGCTCTGTTTTCTTTATGTTTTCATACCACTTTCACGGAAAAAATCATAAAAAATAAAATATTGCTCAAAAAAATACAAAATAAAATCCATCCCAAGATAGATAGTGGCATATAACTTCTCACCAAAGGAAAAAAATATATATCAATTTTTGGTCATCCAAATTGTGGGCAAATGGACTATAATCTTATAGGCGTTTTTAAAAAAAAATACCAAGTCATTGAATTTTGAGTGTTTAATATAGATAATATTATCTATTTTTACAAAAATTAGTATTTTAGAAACTAGATTCCGGATGCTACGATTCATATTGATATAATTTTGTCTAATTTTGAGTGTATGTATTGCTAATAATCCCTACAAGTTGATATTATGTTGTTATTTGCAATATGATGTCCACGGATGACCCTATATTTGTCCATCAACTTCCTGCACTTACCCTCAATTCAATGCAACATGAATTAGAGCTCGTATGAACATCCGTTCATACCTCCTAGTTCTATTGTCCTCAAATAGAAGTTTGATCGCATCAAGCTTGCACTTGCAGATTTTCCTCCTCATCTTGTTCATCACCATTTCTCATTATAGTCTCAAATTCAGGATCTCCAGCGTAAACTTCAAGCCAAGATCCAGCTTGAACAAGTTGAGGACTTGCTCCAAGCCCAACTCAATCAATAGACACACACGCATGCCTTGCCAACAACTTGACGATCCATATCATTTTTCTCTTCCCTTGGGTAGAGGATGTGGTCATTGTTGTGACCATAATTATTCTATTCGTGGTCGTGGTATACCAGGACAAATCTCCCGACATTTTCCATTTCTGTTTCCAGAAGAAAGAGAAAAAAAATCCCCAGGTACTAGCATCCACTCATGTACTGCTCGGTCATCTTTGGAATGCAAATTCTGGAGACAACATCATCTCTCACTCCTTGAAAGAGCAATCCAAAATTCTATAGAAGAATTTCAAGCTCTACTTCAGGAAGAAGAATCTCCTCCCGTCCAGATACCGATGAAGAAGCAATTGAAAGGCTAATCATGGATAAATCCTACGAACAGTATGAGGAAGAACATAATGTAGAGGTAAGTACAGTTAAAACCTCTTGCCATCCATTTTGTAAAATACAACTCTCCATCCCTAATATCAAGCCTTATTCTCTAGATGCCATGATACATACATGCGCTGAAATCAACTTGCTCAAAGCCAATGCTATTCCTAGAAATTATTGGGATACGAGAACCTCTTCAAATTAGTTTTGATTCCAAAAAGGTTTTCTCTCCCTCTTTGTTCCCTCATACCAGTAAAGTTACGACATACGCAGACCACATTCAAAGTACATCAATTTGATCTCCGCATTATGACATGTTGCTCGGGTATGATAATCATAATAATTGCATGCCCTATACCATCACCACGACAAGATTCATTTTCCCCAAGGATCCATAACAAGGCTTGGACCTATCAATCCATCATCCCTTCGAAACAAAGCCTCAAAAAGTTTCCAATCTCGAGTGGCTTCATAAATCCATATCCCTCAATACCTCTTCTATTGATGCAATCATCAATAAAATAAAAACAGAATGCACCTCTGACAATCCTCATGCCTTTATTCACGAGAAAAAAGTATTTACGTCGATTAGAGTTTCAGGACTACTACTTATCAAAAATTCACAAATGACATCACATTGGAATGCCCCCTCGAGAAAAATATGAATGCCAAGCAGAAATCAATAACATGCTTAAAGGTGGATTTATCCAACCTTCCAAGTCCCCTTGGACTTGTCCTGCTTTTTATGTCAATAAGAGAAGTGAAATAGTCTGAGGTAAAAATATGTTAGCGGTTAATTATAACCACTCAACAAATATATCCTGCCCATCCAACATCCTATTCCTAGTAGAGATGATTTGTAGACAAGAATTAGTGGCAGTAAGATCTATAGTAAGTTTGACCTCAAGTTTGGTTTTTGGCAGATCTTCTTAAATAAGGAAGACACATATATAACAACCTTTAGTATTCCAGGTGCTCAATATGAATGGAAGGTTTTTCCCTTTGGTCTCAAAATTACACCCTCCATTTTTCAAAAGAAAATGGATCAAATATTTGGTCATCTCGATAAATTTATGATTGTATATATAGATGATATTCTAATTTTATCTCATAATATTAAAGATCGCATGGAGCATCTCAATCAATTCTATCAAGTTGTGTATGACAATGGTCTCTGCCTTAGCCCAACAAAAATGGAGACATTCAAGGACTCTATCAAATTTTTGGTATCACTCTTAAAGATGGTACTATAATGATGTAAGATCATATTGTCTCTAAAATCATTATGTTCCCTGACAAAATACCAGACAAGACTCAACTCCAGATATTTCTAGGTTGTATTAACTATATTGCAGGGTTTTACAAAAATGTAGCTGCTGACTGATTAATTCTCAACAAAAGGCTCAGATCAAATGCTCCAAAGATGGAATCAAGAAATGACTCAGGCCATCTAGAGAATTAACAAATCTTGTTAGAATCTTCCTCCTATGTCTCTTCCAAGTGTAGGCCTTAAAATTGTTGAAATAGATGCTTGAGCAACATTGGGGAGCCATACTCAAGGAAAGGTTAGCGAGACAATGTTGAAAAGATTTGCAGATATGATTCAAGATCATTTAGAGGACCAAAGCTCAAATATCACTCTAGCCACAAAGAGATACTCGCCACAAAGAAAGCCATCCAAGCCTTCTTATTTTTTCTTTAACATGAAAAATTTCTCTTACGTCTTGATCTACAACATTTCAAAGGAAGTCTCTATAAAGGTGACCCAATCAACAAGACTACATATGGTCATCTCAGTAGAGATGGGCAAAATGGTTTGATGGTTATGAATTTGATGATGTCAAACATATCTATGGCAAAAATAATGTCGTTCTTTGACTTTGCAAGCCGAGAATTACCAATGACCAAAATCAGCCTTGTTGAAGTAAGTAGTCGAGTTTGTTATGCCCCTCAGAGCTTGCATAACCTCAATCCATTTTTTCGGACATGTGATGAGAACAACAAATGCATGAGTAAAGAATCTATTGAATGGTTATCTGATCAAGAAACTATTGATAATGTTCGCAACTATCCTACAATAATGGTTTCGAAACATTCTCCAATCCTAATAATCCACTCCCATATCATAGACAGAGAGATCCACTAAGCTCTTGCACACTCAACTAGCCATACTGGTGGTCACATGATACTGAACTAGAAGGATATCCGGTAGAATGTACCAAGTTTGATGAGATGGTCCATAGGCCCAATATAGTATGGAAAATCTATTTTGATTTAGAATGGACCAAAAATCATTCTTTAGAGTTCAATCTTCGGGATTCACCTCACTTTCCAAAATATCTCAAAGTATTTCTTGAAAGCTATATGCCATCCAGGACATCCAATGATCCACATTTACAGATGTCTCCCACTACTGCCAAGATTATTTTGATCCAGATGAAGAAGACATGGAGTGTCAAGATCAAATATTTCACTATTCGCTCCACTTCTCTCACCAACTCATCCACAGGGACAATTATGGATGAAAATTTACAAACAACATCATTTGGAATTATTACCCCCATCACCATCTCAAAGGATACATATTCATCCTTCATATCTCTTCTGTACATCGAATCCAAAGACAACTCGGTGGTCGCACTTAATGAGTTGGATCTTGTACATACCAAAAATTGTAAGGTAATCATGCATCTTTGCGGAATGGTGTAACAAGTGCCCCGATGATGATACTGAGTCTCCTCGCAAGGTGTTCGGGATCCGGAAAACCCTCGAGTATGCGTTAACATCCCACATTCCCGCTTAGCCCCAACGCCCTTTGTTTTCCTCCTTTTTTCTTCTTTCCTTGGCCTTTTGTTCTTCGGTGATGAAATCGTCGCCCACAGGCGGCGGTCTCAGAACCGCCGCCCCGCTCGAGCAGCAATGGGTCTGTGCGCGTTTTCCAGAACGTTCTTTGATGCGACTCGCGTGAAATATCATGATTCACCAGCTTTCTTTGCCGACTTGAGCATGCATTTATGTTTTTGGTCCCCTGGAATAGTGTTTTTCCTTTGTTTATTGTTTAGGAGTTCAATTTGGTTTTGGTTTTTGGATGTTTGAATTCCTATAAATGCATGGTTTGTGCATAAGAAAATGGTCTGCCCCTCATTCAATTTCATGCTCTGATTCTCATATTTCAGTCTTTTATTCTGTTTAGAAGCCATAGTGTTAATTCCTTGCATGTTTAGATAGTATTGTTCAGCTGTTAGTAAGCCACAGACCCATCTTGTGCGGCAGTCTTTGTCATCTCATCCAAATCCGGTTAGAAGCTTGCCTCACGAGTTTCTCTTTCTTTGTAGATTTGCTTTCATCATATCTTGGTGTTCTTAGTTCAATTCATTATATGCCTGGTTAGCTTTATTCAGCTGTTGGTAAGCCACATATCCAACTTGTGCAAGCAATGTCTTTATTTTATCCAATCTATTGGAACCGAATAGCTTAGGAAGCCATTAAATTTGTAGGTTTTTCTCTTCGTATAGGATAGTTACAGGTTCTGGTCACTTCATGTTGCATGGCTCGCAGTAAAATCCCGCTAGGAATCGCATAAGCCAAGCTCTGTACTCTTGCGCTATCCCTCTCCTACTCACATTTTCGGTCTGCATTCTAAGTTGTCCTTGTCCCAAAATCTACTCCTATCGGTGCTAGCATTACACGCTTTTCTGGATCCACGTGAACACAAAAGAATGAGGAGATCATACTGAGGGGACGAGATCACACACACCATCGGATTCGCCACTGTTCTGCGGAATCCAGGTTTTAAATTTCAAAGTTCTAGTTAGAACCATATCAAATAGAGTAGTTAATCGCTTTATTTCAATAAATTCTATTCTCGATATTGCCAGGGAAGCTGTGGGGATTGATAGTTTCTGAGAAACTATGATTCACTCCTCACTTCTGAGGTAGGATCGAGAATCTTGCAGGTAGATTAGACAAGCTGTTTTATTTATTTAGAATAATTCTACAAATCACACAGGCAAATAACTACACTCGGTTATCTTGTCTGTTTTAAATTATTGTTTAGTTATTATTTCTAGATATGCTTAAAATAGTTTGCTTTCCTTAAAATTATTAAAAGATTTCTTAGAAGAATAAAAGTTATATATGTTAGATTTATTTCACGTAGTTAGAATTTGTTTCGTTACAGTTAGATTTGCATTTTGTTTCGTATGACAATCACGGGACCTCAGAGCCCAGGGAATATATATTTGAGCCAATCGTGCCTCAACCAAACCTAGTCACAGCAATAGTTGACATAGACCAAAATCTCAGGATACAAGTATTCCGAACAACCACAGATTTACAACAGATCAGTTCTCAATTAAGAGGATTAAACATAGAAGATGACCAAGCACACACATTTTGGTCGAACCAACCAAACTATAGATTGCCCTAGGCAAAGCACTCACATGACTGTAGAAGGGCTCGAAAGAGAACAAATATTCGGGTGCGATCCTTTAGTTCCACAGCCAGATGTTGGGGACACCCTCGTAGATATAGATACCAGCTTAAGAATCCAGGTTGCGAGAACCCCTGTAAGGTATTCTGAGAAGATTGCACAACTATTGGTTCTAAATATAGAAGCTGAGAAAGCATACGATTACTGGATACTAGGGATTAGAACTTGATCTCACGTATGACCATAACAGGACCACAACAACCGAGAGTCTATGGTTGTGATCCACAGATCCCACAGCCCAACGAGTCCACAAGTCAATTAGATATAGACACTAACCTACGTGCCTTGGTATTCAGGTCCACTCCACTTCCACCTATCATCATCGAACAACTGTCCTTACTAGATATCGTGGCTAACGAAGCTAGGGAATTCTGGACTAGGCCAAAAAATCGTCCGTAGAGTCAATTGTATTCATCATCCACTATATGACCTTATCAGGAGATATACACGAAACTATCCCGGGTCATTTTCCACGTATTCGCAACCCATAGATCGAATCACGCCAGAGCTCGATATTGATTGGAGCCTTCGAGCAGTCATCCTTGCTGATCGATCTATCACACCAGTCCAAGTTAGAAGGGCCTTCTTTGCCTTAGATTCACAAATTCCACTAGTGCGTGTCGAAGACATTAGACTGCCTAACTAGTTTGTCTGAATCCAACGCATATTCTACCCCCACCAGCTGTCTCGGCACGACCTCGAGAGGTCGGGTACGCGGAAGAGTCACTTGTAGATTCTCAAGCTCGCCTGTCGCTTTTCCGGCGTAGAGATACTCCTCCTCATCTCGATGAAGATTCCTCATCCTTAGGCTATGAATGAAGACCTTTTTGTGTGTCGAAAAGTTGCGAAGGAAGGACTTAGGATGCGTGTAAAGACTTGTTTTTTATCGTATGGTGATTGCGACCAGTTCACCACTCTGATCTGGCCGTAAGAGTATAAAGATTGTGGGCCTGCTTCTTTTCCCTCTCTTTGGTCTTTCTTTAAGGATGATGGGACAACAACGAAATCTTTCCACTAGTAGAAAAGCACTACTGTGCAGCAATAATGTGTTCCATTATGACACTTTAAGGGACCCTTCTCTTTAATGTATTGGTGACAATGTTGTGATAGTTCAATGTTCTCGTACTCCATGTTTTTACCAGTCTTTTAGGTTTTCCTTAGGTTGCTTCCGGTTTTACTCATGGAAAATCTTCTCTTTTCTCTATATATAGAGATGAGGGATTCACTCACTACCATAGAGTTTTTTCAGGTTTTCTTCTAAAATTCTTATGTTCTAGTATCTTTAAGCCTAAGTTTTAGTTTACATCGTGTAAAGCATCGTCTGCCGTATACATCACCTGTATTTCTTCGTATCATATGTAACAAGAATGTTGTAATGGAGTTTTTCTCTTACGAGATATATATATATATATATATTTGTGTGATTAGATTTCATTTCTATATTATACTATACTATTTGAATGGAGTTTTTCTCTTACGTATATATATATATATATATATATATATATGTACTCATGTGATCAGATTTCATTTCTATACTATACTATTTGGTATCGTATTTGGTTGTTATTCTTTCCAATCTGCATTGGAAAGAATAGTATAGTACACTATACTATACTACACTATACACTATCCCTCAATGAAAGGTTAGCAAACAATGTTGAAAATATTTTCAGATATGCTTCAGGATCATTCAAAGGACCAAAGCTCAAATATCACTCTAGCCACAAAGAGATAATCACCACAAAGAAAGCTATCCAAGCCTTCTTATTTTTCTTCAACATTAAAAATTTATCTTACGTCTTGATATACAACATTTCAAAGGAACGATCTATAAAGATGACCCAACCAACAAGAGTACATATAGTCATCTGCAGAGATGGGAACAATGGTTCGATGGATATGAATTTGATGTCGAACATATCTCTAGAAAAAAGAACGCCTCTTGCTAACTTTGCAAGCCGATAATTACCAACAACCAAAATCAGCCTTGTTGAAGTAAGTACTCAGTTTGTTATGCCCCTCTGGATCTTGCATAACCTCAATCCATTTTTTCAGACGTATGATGAAAATAAGAAACGCATGAGTCAAGAAGTTGTTGAATGGTTATCTGGTTGAGAAACTATTGATAATGTTTGCAACTATCCTATAACAATGGTTTCTGAAACATTCTCCGATCCTGATAATCCACTCCCATATCACAGACGGAGTGATTCGCTAAGCTCCTGCACACTCAACTGGCCATATTGGTGGTCATGTGATACTGAACTAGAAGGATATCCCAGTAGAATGTACCAAGTTTGATCGGATGGTCCGCAAGCCCAATACACTATGGAAAATCTGATTTGATTTAGAATGGCCCAAAAATCATCCTTTAGAGTTCAATCTTTGGGATTCACCTCACTTTTCAAAATATCTCGAAGTATTTCTTGAAAGCTATTTTCCATCCAGGATATCCAATGATCCACATTTACAGATGTCTCTCACTCTTTGTTAAGAAAATTTTGATCCAGACGAAGAAGACATGGAGTGTCAAGATCAAATATTTCACTATTTACTCCACTTCTCTCTAGCCAGCTCATCCACAGGGACAATTATGTATGAAAATTTACAAACAACATCATTTGGAATTATTACCCCCATCACCATCTCAAAGGATATGTATTCATCCTACAGATCTCTTTCATGTACATCGAATCTAAAGACAACTCAGTGGTCAAACTCGACGAGTTGTATACTCCTCCTCATCCAATGAAGATTCCTCATCCTCCAGCTATGAATGAAGACCTTTTCTATGTGTCAGAAAATTTGTGAAGGAAGGACTTAGGACGCGTGTAAATACTTCTTCTTTACCGTATGGTGATTGTGACAAGTTCACCACTCTGATCTGGCCGTAAGAGTATAAAGATTGTGGGCTTGCTTCTTTTCCCTCTCTTTGGTATTTCTTTAAGGACGATGGGACAACAGCGGAATCTTTCCACTGGCAGAAAAACACTACAGGCAGCTATAATGCATTCCATTATGACACTTTAAGGGACCCTTCTCTTTAATGTATTGGCCGATAATGCTATGACAGTTCACTATTCTCAGTACTCCACCTTTTACCGGTCATCTAGGTTTTCCTTAGGTTGCTTCCGTTTCTACTCATGGAAAAGCTTCTCTTTTCTCTATATATAGAGATGAGGGATTCATTCACTACCATAGAGTTTTTTAGGATTTATTCTAAATTCTTATGTTCTAGTTTCTTTAATCCTAAGTTTTAGTTTATATCTGTGTAAAGCATCGTTTGTATACATCGCCTATATTTCTCCTTATCATATGTAACAATAATTTTGTAATGGAGTTTTCCTCTTATAGATATATATATACTCATGTGATTAGATTTCATTTCTATATTATACTATACTATACTATACTATACGAGGCTTCATGTATCGAGATGAGGGATTCACTCTTGGTAGCTTCAAGAAACTATTCCAAGAGTGAATCCTTCATCTCTATATATAGTGAGTGAATCCATCATCTCTATATACTATACTTTAATTTTATCCCAAGAAATAACTTCAGGTTTTATTTTCTGGGCGGATAGACTAGCATGCATAACAATACTTCTTCTGTAGAGGGACCATGTTTAATTGTAGGATGTGTTGTGTTGGTTAATTGAAAAATAATCGATAAAATATGGCCAAAGGGGATGAACCTGGTTTAATGTTCAAACCCGTAGTTTGAAGATGGAGCTTTAAGATTTAGTACCTCCATTTGAGGGAAGGTATAGTGTGATTTCATAAACTTTAATTGGAAACTTTACTATAATATGGCCAATCTTAGTATAGTGTGATTTCATAAATTGTAATGGACTTTTGCATTCAATTTTATAGAAATTTGGCTGGAAATTGCAGGTACGCATAGTAGTATGAAGAGGTGGTGCACTGTTGTCATGCATACCTTCATCCATGATAACACTTTCTATAAATTCTAGGTACGCATAGTAGTATGAAGAGGTGGTGCACTGCTATCATGCATACCTTCATCCATGATAACACTTTCAACTTCTTCGGTGTGAACCTTGCCATTCCCATTTTCTTCTCCTTGTTGAGAGGAGATTTCATGGCAGCAACTTGTGCCCAAGTGAGTTCCTTAAACCAATCTAGATTAGAGCTTTGAGAACTAGAAGAAATGTTGCTTTTGTCAGACTGTGAGATACCTAAATTATGGACATC
The DNA here is from genome assembly GCA_018340775.1 of Taxus wallichiana var. yunnanensis. Taxonomy (NCBI): domain Eukaryota; kingdom Viridiplantae; phylum Streptophyta; class Pinopsida; order Cupressales; family Taxaceae; genus Taxus; species Taxus wallichiana. The sequence continues at coordinate 215,954,583 of CM031233.1, read as the reverse complement.
GGATGTTAGAGTAGGAAATTTTTCTCTAACTCGAAATAGAGAAGCAAAGATTATTAACTTTATCATTGACAACCTGGATACTATCGGTGACCTTTTATATAATCCTTCATAGGCAAAGCATGTACAGATTGTTTAATATGTGATTGAAGGCTATTCTTGACTTGATCGGGAACTTTCGTAAGGTAGTATGCATATGTTGAACATTTGTAGATAAAGTATCTACCCTTTTGGTTAAATGGAGGACATCGAATGGATGTCACCTCGTTGATGGAGCTAAATATCTTTCAACATATCTTGCATCCTTTTGAGATTTTGATTATTGGAGGTGATATGGTCATCTATGGCCTTAGTGGCTTTGTTGTTCCAATTTAGCATGCGGGCGGCTTCCAGACATTCTATCTTTAAATCTAGTTGTTGTTGATACCAATATTGTCGACATTGTTGTCGATCTTGATATAGATTTCAAATATTTAATGAAGGGAAGTCTATAGTGTCGACTTCTAAGGATGAGGCATCCTTAGAATCCATAGAAATCTAGGATTTTCTAAGCATAAGTTGATCCCGATTGAGAGTTTGATAAGAACTAGGCAGGAACAACTATTTGCATTTATGTGTGGACCATTTTTGGAATATATTTATGTTGGACAAGAACTTGACAGTGATCACACTAGAGATAGTTAGTATTTGGATCATGTACCAAAGACGGATGGCTACACTAGGGAAGATCTTCTTCATTGTTCTTTTCTTTATCGATAGAAAAGATTGAATAGAAGAGGAAGTGGATAAGAGACGCTTAGTAGAACCAGAGTTTCTAAAATAAATAGTAGCTTTCCTTTTGATTCAATGACCTTAGATGCAAATTAGACAGAGGAGGTAGTGTTAGAGACACATTTGGTTGAAATAGTCCATTCTCTAGGTACTTTAATTTTATCCCAAGAAACAACTTCGGGTTCTATTTTCTAGCAGCGAGACAAACTACCATGCAGTAAGCAATCGCTTCCTTTAGAGGGACAATGTTTGATTACAGGATGTGTTGTGTTGGTTAATCGGAAAATAATCGATAAAATATGGCCAAAGGGGATGACCACTGGTTTCAAGTTGAGACCCACGTGCCCAATACACTATGGAAAATCTATTTTGATTTAGTATTAGCGGGATATCATATTTGCGTGTCATCTTTTTTTTTCCTGGGTGAGGCGTGTGTGTTCCATTAAACTCCTGTAAGACGCGGTGAAGGATAGATAAATTTTGGTGAAATGGATATAGAAGAATGGGTTGCATCTACTTCTAGAATGCAAGTAGATGATCACGATGATGCTTTTGTCAATCTTTCAGATTTGATTCCTGTCAACGATGAAACGCATATCATGGAAGAAGATAATCCGTTACCAGGTTGGAAACTTCCTAAACTTCCTTATAATGAAGTTTATCAAAGATCTAAAGCTTTTCATTTGATAGCTAGTACTTCTATTAGATCTAGAGAATCTTGTATACAAGTTAAAACCTCTGAAAAATCTGAATATGATATCCCGTTAATATCTCCCAGTGATTTACAGTATCTCAAAAAATAGTCTGTTTATAAATTTGTCCATATTGGTTGTGTCCAGATTGGTATTACTCCTCTGTTTAGGCAAGGGTTGAATGCTTCTATAATGTGTTGTCTTCTTGATACCTGTCATGAAATTTTTAAAGATTGTATGTTAGCTACTCTTCAGACCAGTATTAGTAATGGACCTATTCATTTTAATGTTTTCCCAAATTATCCCATGTCCATCCAAACTGACAATCTCCTAGATCAAGTCTTAAAGCTCCATCTTCAAACTACGGGTCTGAACATGAAACCAAGGTCATCCCCTTGTGCCATATTTTATCGATTATTTTCGGATTAACCAACAAAAAACATCCGCAATCAAACATGGTCCTCGAAAGGAAGCGAGTATTGTTATACATGCTAGTCTATCCACGAGAAAATAGAACCCGAAGTTGTTTCTTGGGATAACATTAAAGTATCTAGAGAATTTACTATTTCAACGAAGTGTTTCTCTCGACACTACCTCCTCTATCCAATCTACATCTAAGGTCATTGAATCAAAAGGGAAAGCTACTAATTTTTTTAGAAGATCTGGTTCCACTAAGCCTCACTTATCCACTTCCTCTTTCACTCAATATTTTTATCGATAAAGAAAAGAAAAATGAAGAAGATCTTCCTAGTGTAGTCATCTGTCTTTGGTACATGATCCGAATCCGTTGTCTCGGTGTGATCACCGTCAAGTTCTTGTCTAGCAGAAATATATTCCAAAAAATGGTCCAAACATAAATACAAATAGTTGTTCCTTGTCTAGTTCTTATCAAACTCTCATTTGGGCTCAAGCTTTGCTTAGAAAAGCCCAGATTTCTATGGATTCTAAGGATGCCTCATCCTCAGAAGTTGACACTGTAGACTTCCTCCTCTGTTAAATATGTCAAAGTCTATACTTGAAGATTGACAACAACATCGATAATATTGGTATCAACAACAACTAGATTCCAAGATAGAAAATCAAGCTGTAAGCATGCTAAATTGGAACAACAAAACCACTAAGGCCATAGATGACCATATCACCTCCAATAATGAAAATCTCAAAAGGATGCAAGATACGGTGAAAGCTATTGAGCTCCATTAGTGAGGTGACATCCATTCTCGTTGTCCTCCTGTTAACCAAAATGGTAGATACTTTATCTACAAATGTTCAACATCTACATACTACCATACAAAAAGTTCTGATCAAGTCAACAATAGCCTTCAATCACATATTCAACAATCTATGCATGTTGCCTCGAAGGATCAGATAAAAACATCATTGATCGTATCCAAAGCTATCAATGATAAAGTTAATAATCTTTGCTTCTCTATTTCGAGCTAGAGCAAAACTTTCTGCTCTAACATCCGTTGTCCATAATTTAGGTGTCTCACGTCGACATAAGCAACATTTCTTCTAGTTCTCAAAGTTCTAGTCCATATTGGTCTAAGGTGCTCACTTGGGTACAAGTTGCTGCCATGAAATCTCCGCTAGCAAGGAGAAGAAAATTGGAATGGCAAGGCTTAGAGTGAAGAAGCTGAAAGTGTTATCATGGATGAAGGTTTGCATTATAGTAGTGCAACACCTCTTTATACTACTATGCGTACCCATAATTTCCAGCCAAATTTCTATAAAATTGAATGCAAAAGTCCATAAGAGATAAAAGAAATGATACATGGCATGATAGGTTGCGCTTAATACCCAAGTCCTTGAGTTTAACAAACATTATAAAGATGTTACCAATGTCATTACAAATGGTTTTGTTGGAATTCTTAAATAATGGTGGGATGTTGTTCTACCCGGTAGCAAGACACCATCAATAAAGGTGTTGGACAAGGAGTTGATCGTGTTGGCGGTGGAAGCGCTAGTTTAACTACTGCCATCATTGCATAATTCATCGGCACAATTAATGATGAAAAGCTCCTCAACAGAAATAAATTTTTAAGGGATCAATTGTGTGATATGACCAAAGTATCTAACTACCAATGTTACATGATAAAATTATTCTATAATCTTTGGCATGCCCTTTGATGCTAGAATGAAACTCGGTATGTAGAATGATATCCCAGTATTTTGTAAATGAATATAAGAAAGCTATGCATGGGCTATTTGAAGAAGATCTGACTCTAGGTAGGATCTCCTGCATTATGATATGTTGCTCGGGTCTGATAATCTTAACAACTGCATGCCCTATACCATCAGCCAAGACGAGATTCTTTTTCCCCAAGGATCCATACCAAGGCTTCGGACCTATCAATCCATCATCCCTTCTTGTCCAAAGCCTCAAAAAGTTTCCAATCTTGAGTGGCTCCATAAATCCATATCCCTTAATACCTCCTCTATTAATGCAATCATCAATAAAATTAAAGCAGGATGTACCTCTGACAATCCTCATGCATTTATTCACAAAAAAAGCATTTTTGTCAATTAGAGTTTCAGACTACTACTTCTCCAAAATTCACAGCACATCACATTGGAATGCCTCCCTCAGAAAAATATGAATGCCAAGCAGAAATCAATAACCTGCTTAAAGGTGGATTCATCCAACCTTCCAAGTCCCATTGGACTTGTCCTGCTTTTTATGTCAACAAGAGAAGTGAAATAGTCTGAGGTAAAAATAGGTTAGTGGCTAATTATAAACCACTCAACAAATATATTCTGCCCATCCAACATCCTATTCCTAGTAGAGATGATTTGTTGTCAAGCATTAGGGCGAGTAAGATCTATAGTAATTTTGACCTCAAGTTTGGTTTTTGGCAGATCTACTTTGAATAAGGAAGACACATATAAAACAGCTTTTAGTATTCCAGGTGCTCAATATGAATGGAAGGTTTTGCCCTTTGGTCTCAAAACTGCACCCTCCATTTTTCAAAAGAAAATGTATCAAATATTTGGTCATCTCAATAAATTTTTGATTGTATATATAGATGATATTATGATTTTTCTCGAATACTTAAGATCACATGGAGAATCTCAATCAACTATATCAAGTTGTGTATGACAATGGTCTCTGCCTTAGCCCAACAAAAATGGAGACATTCAAGGACTCTATCAAATTATTGGGTATTACTCTTAAAGATGGTACTATAATGATGCAAGATCATATTGTCTCTAAAATCATTCTGTTCCTCGACGAAATACGAGACAAGACTCAACTCCAGAGATTTATGGATGGATTATCTATATTGCAGGTTTTACAAGAATGTAGCTACCGCAGATTAATTCTCAACAAAAGCCTCAAAACAAATGCTCCAAAGATGGAATCTAGAAATGACTCGAGGCCATCTAGAGAATTAAGAAATCTTGTCGAGGATCTTCCTCCTATGTCTCTTGAGGCGTAGGCCTTAAAATTGTTGAAACAAATGCTTTGAGGCGAACATTGGGGAGTCGTTCTCAAGGAAAGGTTAGCAGACAATGTTGAAAAGATTTGTAGAAATGCTTCAGGATCATTAAGAGGACCAAAGCTCAAATATCACTCTAGTCACAAAGAGATACTCACCGCAAAGAAAGCCATCCAAGCCTTCTTATTTTTTCTTCAACATGAAAAATTTCTCTTACGTACTGATCTACAACATTTCAAAGGAAGGCTCTATAAAGGTGACCTAACCAACAAGACTACATATGGTCGTCTGCAAAGATGGGAAAAATGGTTTGATGGTTATGAATTTGATGTCGAACATATCTCTGGCAAAAAGAATGCCCTTGCTGACTTTGCAAGCCAAGAATTACCAATAGCCAAAATCAGCCTTGTTGAAGTAAGTACTCAGTTTGTTATGCCCTCTTGAGCTTGCATAACCTCAATCTATTTTTTCAGACGTGTGATGAAAATAATAGACGCATGAGTCAAGAAGCTGTTGAATGGTTATTTGATCGAGAAACTATTAATAAAGTTCACAACTATCCTACAACAATGGTTTCAAACATTCTCTCGATCCCGATAATCCACTCCCATATCACCGACGTGAGTGATCTGCTAAGCTCTTGCACACTCAATGGCCATACTAGTGGTCACGTGATACTGAACCAAAAGGATATCCAATAGAATGTACCAAGTTTGATAAGATGGTCCACGGGCCCAATACACTATGGAAAATCTATTTTACCATTCCAATTTTCTTCTCCTTGCCTTTGAGAGGAGATTTCATGGCAGCAATTTGTGCCCAAGTGAGTGCCTTAGACCAACTGGATTAAAGCTTTGAGAACAAGAAGAAATGCTACTTTTGTTAGACTATGATACACCTAAATTATGTACAATGAGATGCTAGAGCGGGAAAGTTTTAATCTAGCTCAGAATTAGAGAAGAAAAGATTATTAACTTTATCATTGTGATACTGGATACTATCAATGACCTTTTTCTCTAATCCTTCGGAGGCAACATGCATGATTGTTGAATATGTGATTGAAGGCTATTGTTGACTTGATCGGGAACTTTCTGTAAGGTAGTATGCGAGATGTTGAATGTTTGTAGATAAAGTATCTACCCTTTTGGTTAATAGGAGGACATCATAATGGATGTCACTTTGTCGACACTAAAATTTTCCTCCGTAATTTCTATTTCATTAATGTATGTATTAGGAATAGGACGTTGTTAAGTATAATTAGTAGTAGCATTTGATAGAAGATAACGGTGCCGTCAGTACGGTGCCGCCAATAATGTGGAGTACGGTAATAGCCAAAGTACAATAGGAGTGTTGTAAAAAGTAAATATTTGTCGTAAGTGGTCCAAAGAATGTTAAAATGTCAAAGTTTGGGTAATTAGAGAAGTAGGGTCTACATGATTAGGAATTAGAAATATTATATTGGTAATAAGGACAAGGAGTGAGGTCATAAATATTTTGTGTATTTTATTTGTAAAAAGTCTAAAAATGTGGAACCCATGTAAAATGATAAGGTTTATCTTATCTTAAAAGATAAGCTTACATGTACAGATAAGAGTTAAGGTATGGAATATGATTCGTCGTAGTGGATTTCTTATCCTATCTTAGAGATAAGATGGATAAGCTGGTAGTTCTATAAATAGAGGCCACCCCCCTCATTTAGCATAGAAGGAAGTAGTGAGAAATATTGTAGGAAGTGTGCGAAGGAAGCCATCAGTTTAAAGGTGTGTTGAAGAAGTCATTAAGAGGTGTAATTGTAAAGTTTCTCCCATAGTCTTGGTGAAAGGCAAGTGAAGTCAATAACACTTGAAGTACCTCATGGGTGAGATTGTAACAATTTCATGTTAATATTATAATTTACTTTGATATTTCAGATTTGTCATCATTCCATCTTATCATAGTCGATGGTATTCTTGTGTTATGTTGTTGTTTTGTTTCCAGATTACATCCACCAAACTAAAGGCTGTGCATTAGTAAATAATCATAGCACGAGGAGTTCCGGTGAAGAATTATCATAGTGTCGGATTGGTGATGACATCACCTCGGTGATGGAGCTCAATAGCTTTCAACGTATCTTGCATCCTTTTGAGATTTTCATTATTGGAGGTGATATGGTCATCTATGGCCTTAGTGGCTTTGTTGTTCCAATTTAGCATGCGGGCAGCTTCAAACTGTTCTATCTTTGAATCTAGTTATCCTTGATACCAATATTGTCGACGTTGCTGTCAATTTTAAGTATAGACTTTGAAATATTTAACGGGAGGGAAGTCTACAAAGTGTTGACTTCCGAGGATGAGGCATCCTTAGAATCCATAGAAATATGGAATTTTCTAAGCAAAGCTTGAGCGACTAAGAGTTTGATAAGAACTAGACAGGGAACAACTATTTGTATTTATGTGTGGACCCTTTTTCGGAATATATTTTTGTTGGAAAAGAACTTGACAGTGATCACACCAGAGACAATAAGTATTCAGATCATGTACGAAATATGGATGGCTGCACTGAGGAAGATCTTCTTCATTGTTCTTTTCTTTATCTGATAGAAAAGATTGAGTTGAAGAGGAAGTGGATAAGTGAGGCTTAGTGGAACCAGATCTTCTAAAAGAAATAGTAGCTTTTCCTTTTGATTCAATGACCTTAGATGTAGATTGGACAGAGGAGGTAGTGTTAGAGACACATTTGGTTGAAATAGTCCATTCTCTGGGTACTTTAATTTTATCCCAAGAAACAACTTCGGGTTCTATTTTCTGGGCAAATAAACTAGCATGCATAACAATACTACTTCCTTTAGAGGGACCATGTTTGATTATAGGATGTGCTGTGTTGGTTAATCGGAAAATAAGCTAATAAAATATGGCCAAAGGGGATGACCCTGGTTTCATGTTGAGACCCGTGGTTTGAAGATGGAGCTTTAAAACTTGATCTAACAGATTGTCAGTTTGTATGGACACAGGATAATTTGGGAATACATTAAAATGAATAGGTCCATTACTAAGACTGGTCTAAAGAGCAGCCAACAGACAATATTTCAAACTTTCATGACGGGTATCAAGAATACAAAATAGTATAGAAGCATTCAACCCTTTCCTAAACAGAGGAGTAATACCAATCTGGACACAACCAATATGGACAAAATTATAAACATACTATTTTTTGAGATACTTCAAATCACTAGGAGTTATTAGCGGGATATCATATTCACATTTTTCAGAGGTTTTAAGAAAATAGTAAATAATTTCTACATACCTAAGTTTCATTGTAGCATCAAAGGGCATGCCAACATTGTAGAATAATTTTTTCATGTAACATTGGTAGTCATATACCTTGGTCATATCACACAATTGAGCCCTTAAAAACTCAATTTTGTTGAGAATTTTTTCATGATTAATTGTCTTGGATGAATTTCGCAATGGTGGCAGTGAGTTAAACTAGTAGTTCCACCGCCAACATGATCGTGTCCTTGATCTAACACCATTAATGATGGTGTGTTTCTACATTGGTAGAACAACATCCCACCATTCTTTAAGAATTCCGAAAAAAACCATTTGTAATGATGCCGGCAACATCTTTATGATGTTTGTTAAATGAAGGACTTGGGTATTAGCCCACCTATCATGCCATGTATCATTTCTTTTATCTCTTCTAGAATTTTGCATTCAATTTTATAGAAATTTGGCTGGAAATTCTAGGTACACATAGTAGTAGTAATCCATTACAACATTCTTGTTACATATGATAAGGAGAAATACGAAGCGATGTATACATACGATGCTTCACACAACTGCAAACTAAAACTTAGGCTTAAAGAAACTAGAACATAAGACTTAGAAGAAATCCTAAAACTCTATGGTAGTGAGTGAATCCCTCATCTCTATATATAGAGAAAGAGAAGCTTTTCCATGAGTAAAACCGGAAGCAACCTAAGGAAAACCTAGAAGACCGGTAAAATGGAGTACTAAGAATAGTGAACTGTCACAACATTGTCGGCCAATACATTAAAGAGAAGGGTCCCTTAAAGTGTCATAATGGAACGCATTATAGCCGCCTGTAGTGCTTTTCTACTAGTGGAAAGATTCCATTGTTGTCCCATCATCCTTAAAGAAAGACCAAAGAGAGAGGAAAAGAAACAGGCCCACAATCTTTATACTCTTATGGCCAGATCAGAGTGGTGAACTTGTCGCAATCACCATATGGTAAAGAAGAAGTCTTTACACGTGTCCTAAGTCCTTCCTTCACAACTTTTCTGACACAGAAAAGGTCTTCATTCATAGCCGGAGGATGAGAATCTTCATCAGATGAGGAGTATACAACTCGTCGAGTGTGACCACTGAGTTGCCTTTGGATACGATGTATGGGAAAGAGATCTACAGGATGAATATGTATCCTTTGAGATGGTGATGGGGTAATAATTCCAAATGATGTTGCTTGTAGATTTTCATCCATAATTGTCCTTGAGGATGAGCTGGCTAGATAGAAGAGGAGCGAATAGTGAAATATTTGATCTTGACACTCCATGTCTTCTTTTGTCTGGATCAAAATGTTCTGGCAATAGTGGGAGACATCTGTAAATGTGGATCATTGGATATCCTGGATGGCATATAGCTTTTCAAGAAATACTTTGAGATATTTTGGAAAGTGAGGTGAATCCCAAAGATTGAATTCTAAAGGATGATTTTTAGGCCATTCTAAATCAAAATAGATTTTCCATAATGTATTGGGCATGTGGACCATCTGATCAAACTTAGTACATTCTATTGGATATCCTTCTAGTTCAGTATCACGTGACCACCAGTATGGCTAGTTGAGTGTGCAGGAGCTTAGCGGATCACTCCGTCTGTGATATGGGAGTGGACTATCAGGATCAGAGAATGTTTCAGAAACCATTGTTGTAGGATAGTTACAAACATTATCAATAGTTTCTCGATCAAATAACCATTCAACAGCTTCTTGACTCATTCATCTATTATTTTCATCATACATCTAGAAAAAAGGATTGAGATTATGTAAGTTCCAGAGAGGCATGACAAACTGAGTACTTACTTCAACAAGGCTGATTTTGGCTGTTGGTAATTCTCGGCTTGCAAAGTCAGCAAGGCATTCTTTTTGCCAAAGATATGTTCGACATCAAATTCATAACCATCGAACCATTGTGCCCATCTCTGCAAATGACCATATGTAGTTTTGTTGGTTGGATCACCTTTATAGAGCCTTCCTTTGAAATGTTGCAAATCAATACGGAGGAGAAATTTCTCATGTTGAAGAAAAAATAAGAAAGCTTGGATGGCTTTCTTTGCAAGCGAGTATCTCTTTGTGGCTAGAGTGATATTTGAGCTCTGGTCCTTTGAATGATCCTAAAGCATATCTACAAATTTTTCAACATTATCTGCTAACCTTTCTTTGAGAACTGCTCCCCAATGTTCATCTGAAGCATCTGTCTCAACAATCTTAAGGCCTACCTGGAAGAGACATAGGAGGAAGATTCTGACAACTTTTCTTAATTCTCTGGATGGCTTGAGTCATTTCTGGATTCCATGCTGGAGCATTTGATCTGAGCCTTTTGTTGAGAATTAATCTATCAGCAGCTACATTCTTGTAAAACCCTGCAATATAATTAATGCAACCCAAAAATCTCTGGAGTTGAGTCTTGTCTGGTATTTCATCAGGGAACAAGATGATTTTAGAGACAATATGATCTTGCATCATAATAGTACCATCTTTAAGAGTGATACCCAAAAACTGGATAGAATCCTTGAATGTCTCCATTTTTGTTGGGCTAAGGCAGAGACCATTGTCATACACAACTTGATAAAATTGATTGAGATGCTCCATGTGATCTTTAGTATTCTGAGAGAAAATCATAATATCATCTATATATACAATCAGAAATTTATCAAGATGACCAAAGATCTGATCCATTTTCTTTTGAAAAATGGAGGGTGCAGTTTTGAGGCCAAAGGGCAAAACCTTCCATTCATATTGAGCACCTGGAATACTAAAAGTTGTTTTATATGTATCTTCTTTATTCAAGAAGATCTACCAAAAACCAGACTTGAGATCAAACTTACTATAGATCTTACTGCCACTAATTCGAGTTAACAAATCATCTCTACTAGGAATAGGATGTTGTATGGGTAGAATATATTTATTGAGTGGTTTATAATTAACCACTAACCTCTTTTTACCTTGGACTATTTCACTTCTCTTATTAACATAAAAAGTAGGACAAGTCCAAGGGGACTTGGAAGGTTGGATAAATCCACCTTTAAGCAGGTTATTGATTTCTGCTTGGCATTCAGATTTTTAAGGGAGGCATTCCAATGTGATGTGCTCTGAATTTTGGAGAAGTAGTAGTCTGAAAACTGACAGAAATGCTTTTTTCTGTGAATGAAGGCATGAGGATTGTCAGAGGTGCATTCTATTTTTATCTTATTGATGATTGCATCAATAGAGGAGGTATTGAGGGATATGGATTTATGAAGCCAGTCGAGATTGGAGGCTTTTTTGAGGCTTTAGTTAGAAGGAATGATGGATTGATAGGTTTGAAGCCTTGGTATGGATCCTTGGGGAAAATAAATCTCATCTTGGCTGATGGTATAGGGCATGCAAGTTGTTAAGATTATCAGACCCGAGCAGCATGTCATAATGCAGAGATCAAATTGATGTACTTTGAATGTGGTCTGCATATGTCCTAACTTTACTGGTATGAGGGCAGAGTAGGGAGAGAAAACCTTTTTGGAATCAAAACTAATTTGAAGAGGTTTTGTATCCCAACAATCTCTAGGAATAGCATTGGTTTTGAGCAGGCTAATTTCAGCGCCTGTGTCTATCATGGCATCTAGAGAATAAGGCTTAATATTAGGGATGTAGTTGTATTTTGCAAAATGGATTGCAAGAGGTTTTAATAGTACTTACCTCTGCATTATGTTCTACCTCATACTGTTCATAGGCTTTATCCATGATTAGCCTTTCAACTGCTTCTTCATCAGTATCTGGACTGGGAGTAGATTCTTCTTCTGAAGTAGAGCTTGAAATTATTCTGTAGCCTTTTGGATTTCTCTTTCAAGAAGTGAGAGATGATGTTGTCTCCAGAATTTGTGTTCGGTGTGCTGGAGTGGGAACATGAGAGAGTTATTGGTGCTTGTGCCTGAGGTAATTTTTCTTCTATTTCTTCAGGAAATAGAAATGGAAAATGTCGGGAGCTTTGTCTGGTACCATACCATAAGAACTGACCACAACTAGAATAACTATGGTCACGACCATGACCACATCCTCTACCCGGGGAAGAGAAAATGATATGGATCGTTCATGTTGTTGGAAAGGCATAGTGTGTGTTTGTTGAGCGTGTTGGGCTTGGCGCAAGTCCTCGGCTTTTTCAAGCTGGATCTTGGCTTGAAGTTTAAGCTGGAGATCCTGAATTTGAGACTATAATGAGAATTGGTGATGAACAAGATGAGGAGGACAATCTGCAAGTGTGAGCTTGATGTGATCCAACTTCTGTTTGAGGACAATAGAACTAGGAGGTATGAACGGATGTTCATACGAGCTCGATTCATGTTGCATTGAAATGAGGCAATGAATCATAACCAGAGTTAGAATCTGAATAAACTTCTTCAGAGGATGAATCAGTCTATTGGTTAGCTGCAACATTTAACTCTTGATATTCAATATCTAAAATGTAACTTCACTATCAGATATTAAAACATAATCATCTTCAACAAGATGATTATCATGAACAAAATTTACTTTAGCCTTGGATTTCTGTCCTTTCTGAGGGCAATTTTGGCTATAGTGATTTCCTTTGCAGATAAAACATTCAATGGGTTTATTTTTAGGGAAATATTTCTTTCTCCTAAAAAACTTTCTTTTAGACCTAGCAGGTGGTCGAGTCATACAATCAACACATTTCTTTTTGTCTTTGAACTTCTTTTTGAATTTTTGAACTTTTTGTGCTTGTGGTGCTTTGGCAAAGAACAACCAAAGTTCTTGTCTAATTACAGGGTACAAAACTTAACACCTAAAGCTTTTGAGCTAACATAGCTTGCTTTTTATTTTTACGTTCAAGACAAAGACGTTTATTGGTTTCATTGATGATCTGATTGATCCTACCTAGAGTCAGATCTTCTTCAGATAGCCCATGCATAGCTTTCTTATATTCATCTGCAAAATACTGAGGATATGATTCTACATACCTGAGTTTCATTGTAGCATCAAAGGGCATGCCACATTGTAGAATAATTTTTGCATGTAACATTGGTATTTAGATACCTTGGTCATATCACACAATTGAGCCCTTAAAAACTCAGTTATGTTGAGGAGCTTTTCATCATTAATTGTGTCGATGAATTCTGTAATGATGGCAGCAGTTAAACTAGTAGTTCCACCGCCAACATGATCAGCTCCTTGTCCAACACCATTAATGATGGTGTCTTGCTACTGGGTAGGAACAACATCCCACCATTCTTTAAGAATTCCAACAAAACCATTTGTAATGACGCTGGCAACATCTTTATCATGTTTGTTAAACTGAAGGACTTGGGTATTAGCCTAGCCTATCATGCCATGTATCATTTCTTTTATCTCTTCTAGACTTTTGCATTCAATTTTATAGAAATTTGGCTTGGAAATTCTGGGTACGCATAGTAGTATGAAGAGGTGGTGCACTACTTTATCATGCATACCTTCATCCATGATAACGCTTTCAACTTCTTCAGCTATGAGCCTTGCCATTCCAATTTTCTTCTCCTTACTGAGAGGAGATTTCATGGTAGCAACTTGTGCCCAAGTGAGCACCTTAGACCAATCTAGATTAGAGCTTTGAGAACTAGAAGAAATACTACTTTTTTTATCGACTGTGAGTACCTAAATTATGGACAACACTTGTTAGAGCAGGAAAGTTTTTCTCTAGCTCAGACACAGAAAAACAAAGATTATTAACTTTATCATTGACAGATCTGGATACTATCAATGACCTTTTTCTCTGATCCTTCGAGAGGAAGCATGCATAGATTGTTGAATATGTGTTTGAAGGCTATTGTTGACTTGATCAGGAACTTTTTGTAAGGTAGTGTGCATATGATGAACATTTGTGGATAAAGTATCTACCTTTTTAGTTAATAGGAGGACAACAGAATGGATGTCACCTCGATGGAGCTCAATAGCTTTCAACGTATCTTGCATTCTTTTGAGCTTTTCATTATTGGAGGTGATATGGTCATCTATGGCCTTAGTGGCTTTGTTGTTCCAATTCAGCATGCGGGCAGCTTCAGACTGTTCTATCTTGGAGTCTAGTTGTCATTGATACCAATATTGTCGACGTTGTTATCGATCTTCGGTATAGACTTCAAAATCTTTAACAGGAGGGAAGTCTATAGTGTCAACTTCTGAGGATGAGGCATCCTTAGAATCCATAGAAATCTGGGCTTTTCTAAGCAAAGCTTGAGCACGACTGAGAGTTTGATAAGAACTAGATAGGGAACAACTATTTGTATTTATATGTGGACCATTTTTCGGAATATATTTCTATTGGACAAGAACTTGACAGTTGGTCACACCAGAGACAGTCAATATTCGGATCATGTACCAAAGAAGGATGGCTACACTGAGGAAGATCTTCTTCATGGCTCTTTTCTTTTAGATAGAAAAGATTGAGTGGAAGAGGAAGTGGATAAGTGAGGCTTAGTGGAACCAGATCTTCTAAAAGAAATAGTAGCTTTCCCTTTGCTTGATGACCTTAGATGCAGATTGGACAGAGGAGGTAGTGTCAGAGACACATTTGGTAGAAATAGTCCATTCTCTGGGTACTTTAATTTTATCCCAAGTGACAACTTTGGGTTCTATTTTTTGGGCAGACAGACTAGCATGCATAACAATATTGCTTCCTTTAGAGGGACCATGTTTGATTGTAGGATGTGTTGTGTTGGTTAATCAGAAAATAATCCAATAAAATATGGCCAAAGGGGATGACCCTGGTTTCATGTTTAGACCCATAGTTTGAAGATGGAGCTTTAAGACTTGATCTAGGAGATTGTCAGTTTGGATGGACACTGGATAATTTGGGAAAACATTAAAATGAATAGGTCCATTACTAAGACTAGTCTAAAGAGCAGCCAAGCAGACAATCTTTAAAACTTTCATGATGGGTATCAAGAAGACAACACAATATAGATGCATTCAAACCTTGCCTAAACAGAGGAGTAATACCAATATGGACACAACCAATATGGAAAAATTTATAAACAGACTAGTTTTTTGAGATACTTCAAATCACTAGGAGATATTAGTGGGATATCATATTCATATTTTTCAAAGGTTTTAACTTTTATTCAAGATTTCTAGATCTAATAGAAGTACTAGCTATCAAATGAAAATCTTTATATCTTTGATCAACTTCATTATAAGGAAGTTTAGGAAGTTTCCAACTGGTAACGAATTATCTTCTTCCATGATATGTGTTTCATCATTGACAGGAATCAAATCTAAAAGATTGACAAAAGCATCATCATGATCATCTGCTTGCATTCTAGAAGTAGATGCAACCCATTCTTTTGTATCCATTTTGCAGAATTTATCTCGTCCTTTATTACGTCTTACGGGAGTTTAATGGCCAACACATGCCTCACCCATGAAAAAAAAAAAAAGCCGACACTTGAATTTTGCGTCTTACGGGAGTTAGAGAAATGAAAGGACACAAATGGAGGGAAGAGTAAGCTAAATCTACTCAAGAAACAAGAATAAAAACCAGCTCTGATACCAAATAGTATATTATAGTGGTATAACAATACTGTTTCCTTTAGAGGGACCATGTTTGATTGCAGGATGTGATGTGTTTGTTAATAAGAAAATAATCCAAAAAAATATGGTTAAAGGGGATGACCTGGTTTCATGTTCAGACCCGTATTTTGAATATGGATCTTTAAGACTTGATCTAGGAGATTGTCGGTTTGGATGGACATGAGATAGTTTGGGAAAACATTAAAATGAATAGGTCCATTACTAAGATTGGTCGAAGAGCAGCCAACGAGACAATCTTTAAAACTTTGATGATGGGTATCAAGAAGACAACACAATATAAAAGCATTCAACCCTTTCCTAAACAAAGGAGTAATACCAATCTGACACAACCAATATGGAAAAATTTATAAGCAGATTGCTTTTTTAAGATACTTCAAATCACTCTTTGGGAGATATTAGCGGGATATCATATTCAGATTTTTAAGAGGTTTTAACTTGTATACAAGATTCTCTAGATCTAATAGAAATATTGGCTATCAAATGAAAAGCTTTAGATCTTTGATAAACTTCATTATAAGGAAGTTTAGGAAGTTTCCAACCTGGTAATGGATTATCTTCTTCCATGATGTGCGTTTCATCATTCACGGGAATCAAATCTAAAAGATTGACAAAAGCACATTCTATTTGGATCTCAACCTCCTTGCACTCCTCTTCATTTGAAACTGATTTTTCCTCCTTTTCTAACTTTGCAAGATTTGATGGATCAAGAAACTAATGTTCAAGTATGGTTCCTTCATGCACACCACACTCAGAATATGCAGATTGTTGATCATCTTCCACTTTTGCTTAATCTACCTGCAAAATCACATTGTACCTTCTGCATGGGTTCTTTCTCTAACTCTGGAATAAAATCAAACTAAAATTTTGAAACCCATTGATGTAAATTTTGCAAGAAATCCACCTGTTATTTTCTTCAATTTGCTTCCCCTCCTTGATGATTTTCTAATCTGCACCTTCATGAATTGGTACTATGGATGAAGGAGGAGGGGTAGGCTTGATTTCAGCTTGAACTGGCAATTTTTGAACAAGAGACTGGGGTACAAGGTCTGTATTTAGAACAATAATAGAACAAAATCCTAGAAACAAATATTTCCTTTTAGTATGTGATTGTGGAATAGAAGGAGCATAATTCGTAGCATCTTGAAAATTTAGAAACTATTGAATGGGTTGCATTGGCTAGTAAGGAAGGTATATGGGCATTGGATTTTGATAGGGAAGGTAAGTGGGAACATCCCATTGATATGGTTCCTCAACCTAATGCCTATCATTTTCTAATGCTTACAACATTTGGTTAATAGATTCTCCCATTACCTCAAGCCTTTGTTGTGGACTAAGCCAACTAGGTGTAGGACCTCCCCATTGACAAGGCTTCCTAAGACTAGGTTGTTTAGCTTGCAACTCTATTTGCACCCACTCTTTCAATACTTGCATGATTTTTTCTATTTCATGAATTCCACCTTCAATTTCTTCTTGTGTATAATCAACATAAATTTCTACATAAACTGCTCTTGAACAACATAACCATTGTCATATTGATAATCATATTGATGTGTAGGGTTCAAGTTATGGGGATATTCTTTCGATAGGGGTCATGGTACTTA
Source organism: Taxus wallichiana var. yunnanensis (assembly GCA_018340775.1). Taxonomy (NCBI): domain Eukaryota; kingdom Viridiplantae; phylum Streptophyta; class Pinopsida; order Cupressales; family Taxaceae; genus Taxus; species Taxus wallichiana. Next base: position 215,937,255 of record CM031233.1, on the reverse strand, counting down.
TATGAAGAAGAATATGGATGAAAATACTATGGATATAATGGATACAACTCTCGGATAGAATAATTCCACTGAGGAATTGATGTCATGATTGCATGACCACATGATATATGTAAAAATGGAAAAAAGGTCCACTTTGCTCACAAAAATAAGCTGATAACAACAAAATAACACATCTAAATTTTTGAAAAATACCTCAAAAAGATGCATAGCTAAAAATTTAGTGGCACCTAGGTGATGAAAAGTGTTGAACTAGAATGAAATCTTATTCACGAGTTGCTAGATGAACTCTTCTCTCGAATCTTCAATTTTTCAATTCATCAATACTTGTTCTTGTCCCACTCGGGCATGCCAAAAATTGTTATCTCCTAGAAGTGCACCCTGATTGAGGGATAACAACATGTGTTCTAAGTTTGATTTTCCCTCACTTCTGTATATATAATGGAAACACCTCAGGGTTGTGGGTATGCCTATGTTGAGGTGAATCTCTAGGATTACAAGGCCAGTTCCTTATTGATGTATCCTAAACTATTTTTGGGGGTTTTAAGGGTAAATAGATGGTTGTAAATGAAATTAAAATGGGGTGATACACCAAAATTATTGAGGGCTTTGACTGAGTAACATGCACAATATATTGAGAACAAATTAAAGGAGCACGAACCAATGGGTTTCAACTAAATCCTAAGGTGAAACACTTTTTTGTTGAGGGATAAATCACAACAACACAACAACTAACATGCACACTAAGACTATGAGGAAAATACCAAATTTGTAGTAAGGTAAGCTAATTAATTCATGGAATTAACATTCTTAAGAGCTAATACAATAATACACACCACTACAAATAATTGGAAAGGAAATAACTGGTTCTCATTCAAGGGAAAAATTCGCCAAAAGGGATTCAACACTCATTACATATAGAAAGACATGCCTTGTGTTTTGCTAATTTACATAATATATAGAAAAAATTATTCACCCAACCCCCTAAAAATAGACTATAGTCTAACTGGTGCTTGCATGATATTAATAGCCCTCAAATTGATTTTAATAATAAAGGGACTAAAAATAAATATGCAAGGTTAAAATGTAAAAATAGTCTTAATTTCTTCAAGAATAATCCAATTCAAATTGATTTGAATCCTGCATGAATAGTATGATCAATTGGAAAAATTAAGGGATTTGGGTGAATAAATTAATTGTGATTTTTATCCTTTTCTTCTGTGTAAGTCTCCTTGTAAGTGCATGCAAATATTCTGTCTTGTAGCTCATGATGTGATACTTGTTGTCTTTATCTTCTCTATCTTGTTGTGATTGAATGCTGATGTGACATATGTGCACTTCACATGCGAGATAATAATACTTTTTCTTTCTAGCTCCAATTTGACTTGGCTAAAAATACACTTTGTCTTACTTGCCACATGTGAGAATGTGTAAAAATAATATTCTTCTCCCTTTGCAAATAATAAGGTAAATTTGTAAAAAAACTTAAGGTTTGACTTTTATCCATGATATATCCATCACCCATCATGACATCTCTAGACTTGGCATACACTTGATTAGATTTTTTTGGCTCCTTTGGTTATTTGCATATATTATAATCATTGTTACTTGGTCTCCTTGGAACTTAAATGACACATATACTTTGGACTATGATTGGGCATAATCATTCAACTTTGATTTTACATGGCCATAAACTATAGTCAATCAATTATAATTATTGGGGAAGCCCTCCTTCACAATGAATCAACCCTCATCATTGTGTCGGTGATTTCAAAATAACTCTAATAGAGTTAGGGTTGTCTCATTGATTGTCACGTATGTATTGCTTGTTTGTGGTTGAGTTTAGAGTAACCACAGGGGTTTGCATTAGCTCCATTGAACTCTATACTTTTAATTTTGCATCATTAATCCTTAACTCGTTGGGTGAGTTAGGTAACATGTGGTTTGGTTGGTAGGATAAAACATCATGAACCCTAAACTTTTGCTCATTTCATTCTCTCATTTTGGAGGGTGAAGTTCTGGAAAAATTTCTTCGTGGATGCCATTATTTTTCTATTTTGAGCTGGAATCTATGTAGCTTTAGCCTCTGTGAAGCTCGTGAGTGTGTTTCAAGCTCACTTCTCCATAAAACATTTGGTTTGGAACTCGTGATAAACTTGGCTGCCATTTCGGAGTATTTTTAGCTCAAAACCGTGTAATATCGGCCTCTGTGATTGGATTCATAGCATGAAATGTTACATTCTCTAGTCTTTTGGCATGAAACAATATTGGCTCACCACTTTTTGAATGTAATTTTTACTTATGTATTTGTTTGGATATTCCATATTTTGCATTGCCTTTGCTTATGGGTATTTGCCATTTTTGTTGTCATTTTAGCTCACCATTTGAAGTTTACGGGTCTATAGTTATTTGCATCTAGTTGTGCTATTTGGAAACTTGATTTGACCTCTTTCAAGCATAATATTTTCTAGTTTCATTTTAGTAACTTAGTATTTTCCATCATTTGTGAGAAAGGGAACTTTTAGTGCTACTAAAAGTGATGGAGCTACAGTTTTCACCATGTTTGCTTTGCTTTGTGCTCTAAAAGAAGATCAACTTTTCCTTTTCTAACATGCAAAGTTAGTGACTAGAAGGCTTACCGGGTGGATTCTCTTAGCTTATTTTACATCTGTTTTGAACTACACACATGGATGCCATTATAGGTTATTTAGAGCTCTATCTCTTTTTTCGATATTTCATTCATACCCAAACTAGGTTTGCACTATTTGATGGTTTTGTAAATTGTTCCAATACACTTTTCAAGAAACTTCAAGATCCGTTGATTTGATGTTCTAGGTTTGTATTGTTGGCATGGTGATTTATCTTTGATTCAAGCCTCTTTATCCATTGTCTATAGCTCGTCTTGAGCTTTTCTATAGATGAGTTCATGAACTTTGCATGATTTTAGTCATGTATGAACTCATTGTTGAAATTTGCTATTCTAATTTATGTCTCACTATTTTTCTTTAATTTTTTGAGGCTTTTGTAGTCCGAAAATGGTCAAATTTTATCCTACTTTGTAGTTTCATTTTCTCTATTTCATCTTCAACTTGCATTGTTATATCTAAACTGAAAATTTACAATTCATGAAGGTCATACTTGGGAATGATTGTTCTTCATATCATCTTCATGCTTCAAATGTAATTTTAATTTTGTTATTCTTGGAAAATGCTTCAATATCTCGTAGCTTCATTTCACTCCACTTAGAACTTTTAAACAAATTTATTATTTTATTTTGGGAATCTAAAATTTTTGTTTGTTGTTAAAATAAAATTTATAAAGCTTGATAGCGAATCCTTACACTAGAAATGATATGAGGAGATTTTAAATTTTTTCTTCGATCCTTTGATACGAGATGATTTATTCTCTAAAGGATTCAAGCTCTTGCTCGAGATATTCATGATAAAATTCTATCGCTTGGACACTTCCATTTCATAATTGAAAACATTTATCTAGACTTTATTGAGAACTAACTGGAAAGAGAGTATATGAAATCTTTTAATATTGTTATGGAACTCGTAATTGTTTATGTATTATTGCTTATCTTCTTGAAAGAGTTGAATATTTTATTGTAAACTTGTGAAGGTACTTTTCTTACTAGCCTATCTTGAATGGATTGGTAGAGACCTGTACTTATGATGCATTGAATACTTGGAACTTTATTACCTTCTTTGTAAGATATTGATGGATGTCGGTCCCCTATGATATTCCTTCTATTACTTGAAACTATTATTACATCACGTTGTGGAACTTTTTAGACTCTAATATTATATATCCTTTCTTCTCATGTTGTCCATTACTTCTTTTTTTGTTCACCGTGGATGTATCTTGATATTCTCATGAACGTTGTAAATGTCTTTCAGAGCTCGAAAGGATTTCTTATTTTACCTTCCCGATCCAAGTTGGAAATGATCTTGGAACTGTCTTTATTTGTTTTGAGATAAATCATGTTCCTTATTTTATGTGTTTGAAACAATTTTAAAGAAAGCATAAGATCTCGTATCGTCTTTGTTTTTTCCTAAAACACTTATCTACTTAGCCATGATTCATGAAATACATTCTTTGATTTGATAAACATAATTCTCGTTATGAACACCGCTTGAGGCACTCGAAAGCTTTATATGATTTTTTTAATTTTTGAACTCTGCTCTCTTTTGATCTTCATTGGTGATTCTCGAACCACTTCTCTTCTCTAAATTATATACTTGCTTTGATACAATTTGAACCTTCCTCAATTAGAGTCCTATAGATTTAGAAAAATTATGGAATATGGGTGTATTATTATTTTGAGTTTGAACTTGTATAGATTTCTTTTCTCGCTCCCTTATGAACACTCCTTCCATCAGACAGTAATCTGTTTATAAAGTCATCAAATCTGAAATTGAAGTTTGCAAAGTAAAAATTTATGGTCTTGTGTTCTAGTTCTGAACATGATTCCTTTCTTGAGGTTGTCCTTTCATTTATTTTATCTTGATCACTACTTGAAAACATGATGCTTCTTTTAAAATTATTTTGAACAAACAACTTCTTTCTCCTTTTGTTGGCTTTCATTATTGTACATGTGCTTCGCAATATAGTACTTTCTTGATTATGTATCTAGCTCTTTGATGTATCCTATGCCTTTTAACTTAAATTGATTCATTTGCATGAAATTGATAGGACAAGCATACGATTAAACCCGAGCTCAATTCAAACAACCTTTTTCCTTTCTTTTCTCAAGTATAATGATGTAACTTGATTATATAGAAGATGAAGATAAAGGAGTTAAAATTGGAGATGATGAAGAGAAAGAGAGGACCCAAATGACAATGATGGGTTTACTGTATATTATGTTGCTTTTAGATTTGTGTGCATGCATCTTTTACTTCAATAGTCATAAGCTACATCTGACGGCTTGTGTTGGAAAAATTGAATTGCTTAGTGAATAAATGACATTAATTTCTATAATTGACTTGTATAATTCTTCACGCATTCATATTTTATGATATGTATTGATTGTATAACTAACTAAACAACTCAATACATAGTTAATAACATTTAAACATAAATAAATAACAATATTTGATGTACTTGTAACTTAATAATGTATTATTCTATGTGCAATCAACAACTATGCTTGTTGTTTTGGAGTCCAACTCCTCAGGCCTCCAATTGTTCCTTCCTTTATCAAGGTTGTGCTTTAGTTCTTCAGGTTTTTTATAAATTTGATGAAGATGATCATGGAATGGAAGAATATCTAAGGTGTTGTGTTCTGCAATAGCACACATAGCTGCATATTGCATTGCTTTGCTTATGCTAGAACTCAAAAAATGAAGAAGCCTTCCTTATTTCCCTTAGCTAGGTTCATCACATAAATTCCTTCCATCTGAAATGAAGTTTCAAGTTTCCCATTTTTCATGAGTGAAAAATTGTCAATAGGCGGTATACTTCCTCTTCTCCATGAATCATTCCCGAAATGAGAGAATGGGATGTAACTTAGCTCCTAATTCCATAACATGCATAATAACCTCATGTTTGTTTTGGAAAATGTAATCGTTAAAGTTGGGAGGATGATGCTCTAGATTCATATGAGGAGAGTCCTCTTCTCCACCACTATGGTTAACCATGAGATTATCCTCTAAAAGAGGGTTGTCACATAAAAATATATTGGCCTATAATCTTTGGGATCCCATTCTTGTAATAGGTATACTCGAGATCGAGGTACAACATGAAATAATTCCACTAAGGTTTACCCAAAAGAGACCTTAGCACAATTTTTTTAGCATAAAGTCGCTAATTTGTCACCAAAGAATGATGACTATTAAATACCAATAAATCTAATATGCTAATATTAATCTAAGAACCAAAGAATAAATAATAATTCAACTTAGCAAGGTAATATATGACACACACTTTTCTTGAATAATACAATGATGTCTAATAATTAAATTTACCCACACCGACATGTTTACTCCTATGATTTGTCTAGATAGGTTTGAAACCAAATAGTGACAACACAATATCACCAAGTTAGGTCAAGTTTGAAACAAACAAGGCCTAAATGGTAAGATAATGTAGACATGATACTCTAACAAGGTATACTAAAACCAGTTTCTAAACACTAACAATGACTAAATCTTGTAAAATGGATGATAACAATGTTAGCAAACATAACAACACTATTTGGACACGTGAACCAAGATTTCAGAAAGCAAGATTTTAAGTGTCAAATGATGTTATCGCGATGCTAAAAAAATAAACTCAAAACTCACAAAACTAAAGACAAAGCTAGGGTGTAAAACTATGTCTAAGTATAACAAGAAATTGTTATGCGTGCGAAAGCAACGTAACGATACAATATAGATATTTAGGTCAAGTTTCACAATGGAAACAAGACATAAATGTCTCAATCATATGGCTATAATGCGGGAAACGTAAAAACTCAAAAGAAGATAATTATGAAATCACCTAACTATCATGATAATAAGTCTCAAATATGGGTCTTTGAGACAAGGTGGCCTACTAGATTATGAGTGTGTACCATGCACACTTTCAACACTTGTTCTCTAGCATTACAACCTATTTGCGTAAGTAGAATACAAAAGTGGTGGACATGTGATATCTAGTGGTATCCATATCTGTTGTTGCCTTTTGTCCAAAAATGGGAAACAAAAAAATTAGGGTGTAGACCAAGTGGTGTTGAAATAAAATTGGTTTTTTTTGGCAGAGTTTCGCCTTGTCTTAGAACAAGTGAAAAACTAGGAAAATATGACACAAAGAGATTTCGTGATGAAATATCACATTGTTTCAAATTTAAGAGATTCTTTCTCTTGTTAAAAAAAAGAGTTTTAATCAAACAAAGTTGTCACTTTGTGAGAGCTCTCAAGTATAACAACTAAGAAAAATCAATGGCTCCAAGCCGTAAAGATTCCTAGGTGGTTCTCTCTGTTTGTGTCAAAAGTTTAATTCTATGAGTTTGCTTTATTGAGGTTTTCCAAGGAGTATCTCAGCTTTAATTTACCCCATTATAATACAATAAGAAACTAGTGTGTTCATTTGTATTATCAATGGGGTTGTAATGGAAGTAACTTTGACTCTAATCTCACCAAGGCGTACTAATCAAGTTAGTAGTGTGGAGAACTTTCCTGTTTCATTCACAAGGATCCCTCTTACGTGAACTACTTTAGGGTTCCTAGGACAACCCCATCATTTTAGATTAAGGCTTATGCCAAAGGGGTTATGTCCTAGTCAAGCGGGTGAGTCGTAGCTCTTGAAACCTACAAATACAATGTGATGATTGTGGTGTATTTTTTACCTTTTAGACTTAATGTGGTTTTTGTTGTACTCCTTTTGGAAACCTATAATCACACGTGTAGTTATAAAAATTGTTTAGGTTCTCCTTTCTTTGAATAACATTATTTCCTTCAAACAAATGATTAGTAGTTAAAAAAGGTTCACAATATCATAGAAATATGATTAAGTGTTGTTTTTTTCAAGATCACACTAGGTGTAAGAGAAAAGCATACACAATAAATAACCCAACTAAATAGAAGAAATGCAAATCTTGTAAATCAACTAACTACCATAAAAATTTTGCAAAGTAAGGTGTATTCCTAATTAATTTGAGTGCTTCTTAATGAAAGACTAAAATTGTTTTTGGTTCCCAAGATCACACTAGGTGCAAGGGAAGAGCATACACAAATTTTAACTTTGATTACTTATCAAGTGAGAAATCTCTTAAACTAAAAGATTAAGCATATGCCAAAAAATGAAGGTTTATTCTCTTAAGAACAAAATGAATGATGATTGTTCCTACTTACTCCCAAGAAGCAAAAAAAAGTGGTTTAGGGGTGTTTTTAGTTCTCAAGATCACACTAGGTGCAAGAGAAGAGCATACACAACCCTATTCCAAATTCAAACAAAGCATGAAAACATAATCACTCATCAAACCCTAACCCAAAAATCCCTTATCAAACCCTAAGGAAATTTTGTTAGGAATATTGCTCTAAAATCAATAAATGGACTAAAAAACAACTAAAACCCCTTAGAAATAATAACCATCCCAAAAACACAGAATTTGAAATTTTGAAGTTTGAGGAAATTTTACCTTGATGCATGGGGTCCCCTTTAGATGCACATGCGCTCACAATAATGCGCATGCACTCACAAAGTGATGCAATGTGTGGTCACAGTGATGCACAGTGCTCCTCTATCACTTTTACATAGTCGATTATGCATGGGTGCTTCCAAAGTGAGGTGTAGGTGCCCTTCGCATGCACATGGACATTTTTCAATCAGTTTCAAAAATCCAATGTTGCGAGGGCACTCATCTAGATGCACAGGAGCTCCTTTGGATGCACACGCACCCCTCTGTATGCTGAGACACTTTTTCCTCGTATGTGGTCAAAAATCGAGTTTTTGAGAAGATTTCTTGAAAAACGTCCTATATTTGGTATCTCAAGGTAATTTTGTGGGGCTTCGCCTCCTTATATCCTGAAAGGAACATCAAAACACAACTTCTACCACTAATATTGAAAGATTAATCTACAAAACTTTGAAAATTACTCTAAAACTTTGCAATTAATCTAAAAATATTGAGAAACTAATCTAAAATGCTTGAAAGTACTCTAGAAAGCTTGAATTTAAACTAGAAAACTTTAAATTTAAACTAGAAAAATTGAAACTAATCTAAAAACTTGAAATGAAATTTTTTGAAACAAAGTCAAAAGCTTAAAAATTGAATGCAATGGGGTATGTTGCCACTAGGAAAGCCAAATGAAAGCACCCTAAACTCTACAAAGTAAATTACATGACTAATTAAGGAAAGCTAACACCATTGCCACCTCTAGTCAAGGCTCTAAGTCTACGAATGTAAAACTAAGATAGAAACTTAAAGGAATCCTTAACTAACATGAATATAATTCAAAATCTAAGTAAACATGCCTAATAATATGCCCAATTACCTAACATGGGCCTAAATAGACCTAAATGGGCAATCAAATGGTTATGGTTGCTACTCCAAACAATAGTGAAATTCCCTCTCCAAATGACTTATTAAGTCACTTTCGATATTCATCTACTAACCTTTTTGAAGGCTTTAGGAAAGGATCGAACTTGGCTATATATCATATTTATTATATGAGATGTAAATCAAAGCATGGTGTAAAGTATTAAGGTAAGAGGTGCAGTCTTTTTATAGTTTTCCTTTTGGGAGAAACTTGTATTTTGGTGCATGTGGGACTAAAATCCCCAAATTAGATTAGAATTGTTAATCATGATTAGGGCTTGCTAATGAAAATTAGTGAATTATCAAGTGATTAAGATGCATGGAGCATTAATCAATCACTTAGGGTCAACCAAGAGGCTAGGATAAGCTTTTGAAGCTTGTTGAAATGTTGTGGATGTGAATGGGGTGATTTTGAGTGGTTGGAAGAGGGGTTTAAGCCAATATTAGGGCATATTGACCAAATTAAGGGAAAATAGGCTTAATTAGTTTATAATCGCTAATTTCTTGTTTTAAAGAAGCTTTTGACTTATGATTCACCGTAAAGTGGCATCCTAAATGTGAAAGGGGCTACGCAATCAAAAAAGCGTTGTTAATTTGTTAAAGTGGTAAGAAATGTTAGTTAATTAGCGAAAATCACTAATTATAATAGAATTAACAAGAATGAGAGTGATTTGTGTGCGTTTGGAAATGAGATTGGAAAAGTAGAATTTAGGTGTCTACATTATCAACCAAATTTTATGATGATAGCTCATAATTGAGCTCCTCATTTCATTGAGTTGAGAAGCTACGTCGGAAAAAGCATTTAATTTTTCCCCTATCCTATTATTATGAAAAAAAAAAATTGTTGTTTTGCATAAATCTGTAGATTATGATTTAGTTTAAAATAAAACAATTAATTTTATTTTTAGGTAATCAAATAAAACAAAAACCTTTGTATGCATGCACAAGAGCATGTGGTATTTTTAGAAGATTGTGTGCTCTATTTTAAGAGTGGTATGTGGTTATTTTTAGGATGAAAGCCCTCATATATTGGACGAATTGTAATCGTTGAAAGAGATAGAGAAAAAAAAAGAGCTGAAGATTGTATTTGATTAAGCACAACAAAGTTGTTGAATATAGTGGTTTTTTTATGATTTTAATTCCCAGTCTTGTATTTTTATGTTTGTTGTTTTTATATCTTAATATAATTCTACAAATTGGTATTAGAGCATTGTTTTTTTATCGGTGTTAAAATTAACTATTAGCTATGACTTATACATTCGGTGTGTCTTTATCAGTCTATAAACACCTTAGGATGTGTGGGAAATTGTAGAGAATAGGTACATAGATCCTCCAGATCCATCCGCTTATAATGCACTCTCACGGGAATAAAATGATATTTTGAAGGAGATAAGAAAGAAATATGAAAAATTCCTCTTCTATATTGATCGAGGCATGCAAGAAAGTATTCTTCGTAGAGTGACAACATGTAGTTAAGAAAAAAATCATGGGACACTCTACGAGTTGCATATAAAGGTAATGAGAAAGTAAAAACTACTAAACTACAATTACTTTGAAGATATTTTGAAAATATGTCAATGAAAGATTCAAATTCTATAAATACATTATTTACTTATGTAGTTGGCCTAGTAAATCAAATTAAATCCTATGGTGAAACTATTGATGACCAAAAGGATTATTGAAAAAATTCTTAGGATTTTTCCTACAAAAGTTTATCCTTTGGTTATTGCTATTAAAGAAACTAAGGATATAATTCAATTTTCAATTGATGAGTTGCATGCACCACAAGAAAATCATGAACAAAGGTTGAATAGATCACATGCATCTATATATCAAGCATTTTTTTATCTTAGACATTAGGAATTTGTGGAAGAGGAAGAGGAAGGTTCATCCCTAGAGGCAGAAGAAGAAGTTCATCTAGAGGATGCATTAGCGAGTTCAACAAATAGAAATGGAAGAGGAGATAATAACGAACATATTCATGGTCAAAGACATGAGAATTATCATGTGTAGTGTCATTATTATAAGAAATATGGGCACTATGTTTATGATTGTAGAGTAAAACCAAGATCTGAATAGAACATGTAAAATCAAAATATGGCTAGAAGCTCTACTCCAAGCTCCATGTTTATTGCATGCACAAGTATTGTTGAAGAAATACCTTATTTATCACCTATTGAATGTAATCTATCTCAAGAGATTCCATGTGATATTTGGTATTTGGATTCTAGTTGTAGTAATCACATGTCAGGTAACTTAGATTTATTTTCCATTTTGGATGAGTTAGTAAAGATTGATGTTACTCTTGGGAACAATAATACTATATCTATAAAAGGAAAAGGAACAATCCAAATTTTAACTAAAAATGGGGAGGAAAATTATGCATGATGTTTATTAAGTTGCATGTTTGAAGTGTAATCTTTTGAGTATTGGTCAATTGGTATAAAAGGGATACAAAGTATATATTAAAGATAATGAATTTGTAATAGAGGACAAATCCCCTAACACTCATTTGATTTCAAGATTGCAAATGAGAAATAACAGAATGTTCCCTTTGAACATGTGACCAGCCAAGTCTAGATCTCAAGTAGCCTAGTCAGGAGATCTCTATACAACTAAGTATTGAGCCTATATTACAACTCGATTGAAACTATTCATATAGTCAAGTTTGGAGTTACAGTCTCATCCAAAGCTCACACTCATTCCAGAGACACAATTAAGTTTGGAGTTGATGTCTCATCCAAAGCTCAGTCTAGAGCCAAGTCCGAGCCACATCCAGAGCCAAATGCACGGAGCCATGTCCGGAGCCAAAGCATAGATTAGTTTGGTGCTTAGTCTAGAGTTAAATAAATTTAACAAGATTTTCAATCAGTTATGAAAGATGAATCGTGGCTATCACATCTCACGTTTGGAAATTTAAATTTTAGATATTTGAATTTGTTACATAGGAAAAATAGGGTAAAAGTTTTTACTTTAATTCGAAACTAAAGAGAGTTTATGAAGGATGTATTTTGAGAAAGAAACACGTAGAGTCCTTCCGAATTGACAAAACAACTAGAACAAGTGCACCACTTGAAATTGTTCGTTCATATTTATGTGGACCTATGCAAACATCTTCTATTAGAGGTCGCTCATATTTTCTACAATTCATTAATGACTATACAAGGAAGATTTATTTAATCTATTTTGAATTAAACCTTAATTCATAGAAAATTACTATAATAACCGATATTCATGTGATTACATAAAGTAGCATTAAACATTGAAATATGTAACACCCTAAGAAAATGAAGGGAGAAAGATGAATTAATTGATTTTGTGTAACCTTGGAATGATTGGGAATGTGTATCTGCTAGAACAAGATGGAAAAATTGTAAAAATGGCTCATTGATGGTTTAGAAACCCAAGAATGTACAAGATAGAAGCTTCCACAGGAGGGGAGGAGTGCCCCAAGTGCCAACGACCAATCTGAGTGCATGTGTCTGCTAAAATTCTTATGTTTCGATATTTTCTGGATCAAGTATACCTTTTCTATTAGTCACTCTTTGTCATTCTAATTTCTCTGTTAGATCTCTAATCATACTTGTAACTGTAAAATAAATGACTACCTATACATGCCCACAAACCACATCAAATCTAATAAAAAATATGTAGAATGGGGAGTTAGACTGACACCGATAGTCACCTGAAGAGTGAAATTATGAATGAGCACTAGACTACATCTCAAATTCCATGTAGTTCTCTATGTGTGTGTATCCATGTCTCGTGCCCTAGGTTTCCCTTGTGCAAGTTGCACAATGATAGCGATCCAGATCTAGATTGTCTCGAATATGAAAAATGTGTGTGATGGAATAGAATAAACTCCCCTCTTATGTAGTGTATGTAGACCAATGCATCCCTTGACCTTTGTATGGATGTGCTAGATATGTACTTTGTAGTGTTCTTGTGCCTTTGTGCAAGATTAGGCATTGATAGATAATTCTTATAGTGCTTGGATCCCTATTTGAAAGAAGAAACTAAGTATATATGATTCCCTTGTTTGAATTTCGTAATTTAAAAGCTGAAAGGATGACCTAAAGTATTTAAAGTTGATGAAGAATGAAAGGGACCCAAAAGAGTAAGAAGAAGAAAGATAAGGACAGGAGCACCTAGGAGGGACATGAGCACCTGGGTGCTTCTATCCTAATTGGGCACTAGTGTCTAAGGCCATCAAAAGATAAATTAGTCAAGTGCCGATAGAACTGTAAGATGTGTAAAGCCAAAAGGATGTTTATTCAAGCTTAGAAATAGTAAAGTGCAAGAGATAAAGTAACCAAAAGGCCAAAAGGAGTTGTCAACCACTAGTTTTCTTGCTTAGGAATCATGTATACATTAGTATGCTTTAGGACCTAGAAATGTACCCAAGTGCATAGATTTTGTGTCTACATTTGCCCCCACTTTATGTTGTTGAGTGAATAATCAATAACATAAAGTAGATAGAAGATGTGTACCTTGTAAACTAGAGAGGAGTGTAGCCAATAGCATGCCAAGTGGACAAGTAGCCATGTGAAGCGTGAAGTGATCACAATGTGAAGCGTGGAACTAGGAAAAGGAGGTAGACCCTAGGGGTGAATTGTATGCGTAGTAGTGTGTTGTTGGAGCTTGTGCTTGTTGATGTGAGATGCTTCTTGTTTATTGTAAGGAAAGACCTGTAAATTAATAAAAGGAGAGTATTCAAAGTCCTTTATGTGGAAAATTAGAGCAACATATGCACAAGTATGTAAATTTAGTAGGAAGTAGTAGCTAAGGAAAGAGTGCACCTGATGTATGAGAGTATAAGATAGAAAGTTGTCATGTTTTCTTTGGATATGTTTCCAGATGGGGTTGGGAGTGATAAATTCCCAACCAAGAAAGTATCAAGCCATGAATTTGAGTGTCCTGCCACCAAGGATGAGTTTTTGGGCGATCTCATGCCAAGAGTGAGGTTTTTGGGTGATCTCACACCAAGGTTGAGTTGTTTAGGTGATCTCACGCCAAGGATTAGTTTTTGGGAAATATCATGCAAAGATAAGAGTGTTGGGGAGAGAGGTATATTTTTATCTCCTTCCATGATGCTTCTCAAATGATAAGTGCCACAACATATTGTGAGTCCCGATTTGTAACCAAATGACTGGATTTTATAACCGAAGACAAATGTCTCATACTATAGATCTATCCTGTAACTTACTGAAAATTATGTTGAACTAAAAACTATCTATTTTTCCCCAGGACACAAGCACCCACCGTTCCTATTTGATCTTTCGGGTGCTAGGTCTACTTTTGTGTTTTTGGTCCAAGCGATTACGGACCAATATGTAACTATGTGCTTTTTCCAATTCTCGTATTGTGCTTTTCTATTTTTGAGCTCTATGCTCACTTTGGAAGGGTGATTTGTTCTCCCACTACTTCCCCCATGTTTGGGGTGCATGTGACAGATGTAGGAGAAGGCGGACCAAATAAGAGGCCCTAAAACCGACATGTATATTGTATATTGTATACGTGCGGTGGGTAGGGGATGTGCATGGTAGAAACCAAGGCATATGCAAATAATATAGATTAGAAACAAGTGTTAGTGTAAAAGATCTAGTATGTAATAGAATACAATGTATCAAACAACTATGAAGACAAGAGGGACCATGAAAATTAGGTTTCATACATAGGACATTTTTCATAATGTCACAAGAAAATCAGGGCCAAAGCGAGCCATAAGCAAACAATGATCAAGCAAGACATCGGGCATAGCCCGTAAACAATGGAAAATAATAGCAAATAAGAAGTAACCAATAACCATGGTTGTATAGTAACTTGAAAAGAAAATGTTACACACGAAGCACTCGTTATCCTATTAGAAAAATAAATAATATGTCAAAACATGTATAGATCAATGAAAAGTAAGTGATAATGACAAGGATTATTAAATACTGTAATAATAAGAACTATGATGTGTAGTAGGAGATTAGAAAAGGTAGATTCCCCAAGATCCTCGATGGGGCTGATAAAGAATAGTGTCAAGCATCATTCGTTGTGTAAGAATTTGTGAAAGTCCTACATTCACCTCAAAATACAATGTGAATGTGTATGTGTGTATATCAAAAGATAATTACATACTAAGAATCCAACTAGCATAAGAAACTGATGTAGAGCTCCTTACACATTCCATGCACTCTTCAAGATAAGAATTATTTCATTCATATCTATACCCTATTTTGGATATCTTACGTTGTCTTAGAAGGTATAATTATGCAAAAATGACCTTTACACTTTAGAGGGCTTTTCTATTCACTATAACCTATCCCACAACTTAGTTCAAGGCTTTTCAAACCTTCATTAAACTCAAAACCACATGAAACTCGAATGTTCTTACCTTTTAGAAAATTGTCCTTAATTAGTTCTCACCGATCTTAGCCCAAAATTAATCAATTTTTGGGTTTTATCCTTCACTAACATTTTCTTAACCTCTCACCCTATTTCAAAACTCCAAAAAATGTTAAATCAACCATCATAATGATTAGAAACAAAAAATTTCATCAACTTCCTCAAATTCACTAAAAACTATCCTGTTACAGCTATTAAGAGAAAGCTCTTGGTGAGTTCATGGTTGAGAACATCTGTGTGTACCCAGAATAAAGTGAAAACTTCTCTAAGTACCCTTTAGCCTCAATATTGTGTGGGTTAGATTTTTAGTTCAATTCTTAACCCTCTTCTCTCAATCACCTTTATCTTTTTTCTAGTTGTTATAACTCCTACCAGTCTACTCAGAGGGTTTTTCATGCATATATTTCCCTCTAGAAGGTTTCAAGATACAAACAAAACATATTTAGACACCCATTTTAATTTTTTAACCATCCCCAAAGTTTTGTAATAAAACTTGAAGAAAAACCTCCTCTTCTAGCAACTTATCTCCTTAGAATTAGGTTTTGTAGAATGTCCTAGGATAATGACAAAATACTATTAAGTTTTTCTCAAAACTCCTCTATAGTAAAAATCTGATTCCTCTCTAATCTGTTTATGGACCTTGTTAAAAATATAACTACCAATTTTTAGAATAAGATTCGATGTTTAGGGGCTTTAAAACAAGAATTTGTATTAACCCTAACTCGTGACTCGCCTAAGCCCAAGAGGTTTCAAACCTTTATAAAATATTTTCAAATATTGATATTTGACCCTAAGGTATGTTTAATCATCCTCCTCATTCTTATGTTACCAGTGATAGGCCACAATGAAAATAATTTCTAATCACAACTAAGAATTGGTCTATGCATGCACGTTCTAATGAGGGTTTAAGAAACCCTCAATCCTTAAATTGAAGAGTAAGAACCTTATTTAAAGAAAGTATTCATCATTTTCTTGATTCACTCACTAATTATAATCATCCTAATGATTTCAAGCATCTCACTCATTGAATACAATGAAAAATATATTTAGAATTGATCAAAATGTGAAAGCACATTTCTTTTATTAGGGGTAAATAGTTTTGAAGGGACTATACCCTATTACAAAATGTGCTCAAAAGCTAGATAAAGTAGAAAAGAACAGTCCATAGTTTTGAAGGGACTATACCCTTTTAAAAAAAAGGCTCCATAACCAGATAAAGCAAGTAAAAACATCAAGTTTGGATCAACATCTAGAAAATACATGTATGTCCAACTATAGTTAAGGAACTATAACAAAAGATCAAAACAACAACAAAACTACCACTAAGCAAAGCATGAAAACAACCTCGTGACAACATCAAAATTAAAAACTATAGTAAGAATCATTCTCCTCACTTGTCTACTTTGTCAATCTTTGTCCTTACCTTCTACAGAGAGGTGAAGAGTGCCAAGGAAATGACATGGGTGGGATCCTTCTTATCCAACTGTGAGAGAGTCAAGTTCCTTACTGGTTCTAGCTCCCAAATGACAACAGGAATGTCGCTAAGTACACATACACTTTTGACATGCTGCTCCAAAAAATTTTAAATAGCCTTAAGCATAGACATGGTATATTCATGCCTTCCTTTTGCATTTCCCACTGTTATCTAGTGAGTTAAGCTTCTTGAAAATTTCAATAATCTAATCATTATCCTACTTGGGGTCGTTGTGCATCTTCATTTTTCCTTCTATCTTGAAAACATGTTTGACTTCTTATTTCAAAGCCCCAACCTCCTTTTTCATATTGACAATCTTATTGAGAAGGAAAGCCTCCCCTTCCATACCGAAGCACTAGTTGGATTGTTGATATGGAGCATAATTTTAACAGACTCAATTTCTTTTGCTGCTATGAAGGATTTGTTGGGAGGGGAAGGGAATGTGAAAGCACAATCACCATCCTTATTTTTAAAGGTTTTTAAGCATGAAAAGGAACGTAGGAAGTTAATTAATTATCAAGCCTTTGAAATTTCAAATTCATCACCTTTTCATCACATGAATACTATTGAAATACTTGTTTATCAAGATCATAATAAAATACTTCAAGAAACCTTGTAAAACACAACTCACTATCATGCAAAATATATTTCATTAGTTCACACACTAAAGAAAAATATACTTCTACTTCATTCTTCATCCATCCTCCTGCAATGTCCTCTAAGAAGACTCTGCATGTGCTAAAAATGGAAATAATCACTAGTTCTTAAGCAAAGATATCAAGAAAACACAAAAATCTTACAAGAAGAAGATCACACTATAGTGAAAAAATAGAGTTGCTTTCATAAACTACTAATATTAAATACAAAATTATGTCTTCTCCCTTCCTATCCTCTCTCATATCTCTCAAGGAATTCCCCAAATAACTCCTTTTTTCAATATTTTAACCCATTCTCTTCATATTTCACATACCCTAACCGATTCTTGCACTTTCATGACTCTTCATATGCCGATACAACATAATGAGGCATTTTATAACTTTTTAATCATCTATAGACTTAACCTAGCCCTAGGAATTATTTAACATGTCCTCATAAAATTCTTTAACCTCTTTCCATACTTGAAAAATTAGAGCTCCTCCTTTACAAGCTTGAGAAATTTGAATTATAAAAGGGAGGGAAAATTTCTAATTTGAAAATTTGAACACTAGACCAACTAAGAATCCCTTTATGACTTCACCACACCTAATTTTACCTCTACAACTATGAAAGGAGGATAGCTTCCATTTTCTATGTTCATTTGATGATGCCCCCTGCATCGAAATAAAGTGCAACATGTAAGTAGTATAAGCTAACAAGAGTAAATGCAACCAAGATGTGCAGATGTTGTGTGAAAGTGATGGTGTGCTGCGATATGCAATATGTGCAGATGAGAGGATCCTTGTTTCCCCCCAATGGATGTGTTTTATGTAAGGTTAATTTAGGAATTGTACCTCAATAGTCAAGTATGAACCATAGAACAAGAGTGTGTCATCGGTATTGAGGTAGATTATGTTTTAGCAATATTATATTATATAGATAATAAGAAGTAATGGTATAAGAAGTAAGTGAGGAGGGGGAAGTTTTATTCCACCCAAGTGTCTATATCAAGAGCTTCTGGAAAATAGATGGAATCGTTGTGAGAAATCATAACTGTGGTATGTATAATGAATGAAAGGATATATACCATATATATAAATTATTATGTGTATCATGAATAGAAGGATCCATAAGTAAGCATGAGGAGAAAATAATGTATGGAGTGGAATAGGAGTGGAAAGGGAAGCCATAAGCATAGATAGATGTAGCAAGGTGTGCTCATAGTGTAGATAAGAGAAAGTGCTACTAGAAAGATTGACTTGAAGTGCAAAACAAAAGTAAGGTATAGGTGTGTATGTGAGTAGTATGGATAGGAAATTGCTGATTAGAATGCATGAATATGGGGGAAGTTTGATGCCCCCAAGTGTGTGAGTGATGGAGATCTATCTGATGATGGAAGAGAGACCATGTAATGGTGGTGGATGTTGAAATGTGTCATGTGAGAAATTTTATGGTCGTCACAATGGTAGGTATAATTAAGGGTATAACCATCATTAGAGTCGACTCAACAACAAATTGCTAAGATTGAAATATAATGTGTGTAAAATCTCATTTGAAATATCAAATGGCTCATTGACATTGTAATATTTGTTTGAGTCCTATTCATTGACATAGGCGTTATCTAGATCGAAAGGATGAATTATAAGTTTAATTTTAGGAGGTTGGTGAGGGATCTTAGCTTGTGGCGAGGGAATTGGTTGTTCTTCCTTTGATGGTTTGGCCTTAGATGGGGCTTGTGGTGACTCTTGCATTACTAGAGAAGGAATAGGAGTGACTATTGTGTGATGTTCACTAGACATAGAAGGATCATATTTGGGAACCCATTGGTGTTTGGTAATTGGAGATGAGTGTATAGAATAATTCCATGTAACAAATGAAATAAATCCTTGATGCTCAATTTACCCAATTATTTGTTCTAAAGAATAGAAATAATTGTCACAATGTCAATTAATTATACGATAATTACAAAACATGTGAATTTTGTATTTTTAAGTCGATAAGGAGGGTAGTAATGAGTATGTGGCAAGGTGATTAACTAGTGATTGAGGAGCTCAGAGAGAATATCATGTTTCCTAGAATTTTGATCAAACTTGAGAGGTGTTTATTGTGGTAAGACCTTGACCTTCTCTTGTATGAGCACATGTAGTAGACATGGGATCAAGATGAGGTGTAGAAGAAGAACTAGCATGGGCATGAGAAGCATCCTTGAGATGTTGGATTTCAGCTATGAGGGATGTAATCATGGTTTCCATATCTTGAAATTTATCTTGAAAAAGGTGTAAATATTGAATTGAATTGAAGATAGATTGAATGGTTGTGTCATCAAGATTAATAGGGGCGGAGATATGATTAAAAATTACACTTACTTGTGAAGGTAGCATATCACGAGGGAGGTACATTATGTGTACAAATTTTGTGAGAGCATCTTTGCAAACTGGGTTCTTTTGAAGTAATTGATACAAGGAGACTTGAGGAACTTTAGGGGCCATGATATGAAAGAAAAGGTAATTTGCGAAATAAGAGCCCTAGAAAGTGACCCAGAGGATAGGACCAAGGATGAAACCCTAGGAAGAACTATGAGATCAGATGTATGATAGAAAATATATGGAAATATGAACCCTGATGTAACTAGGGTTTGGGGTTAGGGAAAGAAAAATATGATAGAATAGGTAAAATAAGGATCTGAGTGGTCGATCACGAGTTGGGGTTCACCAAATGATTTAATATAATTTTAATTAAACCTTATTTTAGAGTAACTTATTGTGATAAATGATATTCAAGTGATTACATACAGTAACATGCAAGCAATAAGCATTAAAATATGTAACACACTAAGAAAATGAAGGGAGAAAGATGACTTAGTTGATTATATGCAGCCTGGAAATGATAGAGACTATGTATCTACTAGAATAAGTTAGAAACAATGTCAAAATGGCTTGTCGAGGGTTCCAAAACCAAGAAATGTATAGGACATAATTTCTTATAGGATGGCAAGAGTGCCTCGGTGATAACGACCGATCTTGGCAACTATGTCTTCGCTAAAATGCTCGAGTTCGATATTTTTGGAAAGGAAGACCTTTTTGTTAATCACGCTGATTTCTTTGTTAGATCACCGATCACACCTATAACCTACAAAAAAATGACTACCTACACATGCCCACAAACCACATCAAATCTAATAAAAAATATGCAGAATGGGAGTCATATTCACCTTGATGGTCACCTGAAGAGTGAACCTATGACCAAGTGTCAGTACTACATCTCAAACTCCATGCATTTCTTTGTGTGTGTGTATGTATCCATTTATTGTTCCCTAGGTTACCCTTGTGTAAGTTACATGATGATAGCGGGCTAGATCTAAATTTTCTTGAATATGAAAAATGTGTGTGATGGAATAGAATAAATTCCCCTCATATGTAGTGTATGTAGACCAATGCAACCTTTGACCCTTGTATGAATGTGCTAGATATTTATTTTTTAGTGCTCTTTTCCTTTGTGCAAGCTTAGGTGGTGATAGATAATGTTTATAACTCTTGGCCCCCTATTTGAAAGAAGTAGTTAAGTATATATGTGATTCCTATATTTTAATTTCTTAATTGATAACTGAAAGGATGACCCAAAGTATTAAAAGGTGACCAAGAAGAAAAAGGAACTCAAAAGAGTGAGAAGAAGAAAGAGAAGGACAAGAGCACACAGGAGGGAAAGGAGTGCTTGGGCGCTTCTATCCTAACTGGGTGCTAGTGTTCGAGGCCATCAAAATGTAAATCAATTAAGTGCCACAAAAACTACAAGACATGTAAAGCCAAATGGATGCTCGGTCAAGATGAGAAATAGTAAAGGGAAGAGATAATTCACCCAAAATGCCAAAAGGAGTTTTCAACCACTAGTTTTCTTTCTTAGGAATCATGTATAAATTAGTACATGATTTAGGACCTATAAATGTACACAAGTGCATAGATTTTGGAGGTTTTAATTTGTTACATAGTAAAAATAGGGTAAAAGGTTTTCCTTTGATTCAGAAACTAAAGGGAGTTTGTGAAGGGTGTATTTTGGGGAAGAAACACAGAGAGTCCTTCCCAATTAACAAACCAACTAGAACAAGTGCACCACTTGAAATTGTTGATTAAGATTTATGTGGACCTATGCAAACATATTCTATTAGAGGTTTCTCATATCTTATGACATTCATTGATGGCTATAAAAGGAAGACATGGGTGTACTTTTTGAGACAAAAATTAGATGATTTTGATATATTTCAATAGTTTAAGGCCTCAGTGGAGAAGCAAAGCGGATAATACATCAAAGTTCTGAGGACAGACAAATGAGGTGAGTATGTTTCAAATGAATTTCTAAATTTTTACAAATATCATGGTATCCGCAAGAAGTTTAGTACCGGGTATACACCAAAATAGAATGGTGTGGCAGAGAGGAAGAATAGAAACATAATAGAGATGGCCAAAATTATGGTAAAGGAAAAGCATCTTCTAAATGAGTATTGGATAGAAACAATATCAACAATTGTGTACATTTTAAATAGGTTTCCAACAAGAATTGTTCAAAATATGGTTCCTCAACTGGTTTGGAATTAAAAAAACATACTGTCTCTCATTTTAGAATCTTCTTTTTTGTGGCATATGTACATGTGCATGATGAGCTAAGGAATCAGTTAGACAACAAAGGAGAAAAGTGTATTTTTGTTTGATATTCATAGACTACAAAATCCTGCAAGTTGTTCAATCCAGTCACAAGAAAATACATAAACAATAGAGATGCTCAGTTTGTTATAAATGAGGCATGGAATAGAAGTATAGAGAGAACAATCAACATAACAAAAGTTATTCCTCGTGATAATATGGTGGATGAAAGTATTAAAAAACAAGGTATTGTATCTTCCTCCAATATTGGACATGCATCTCAAGTTGTAGCACAAGCTATATCTCCATCTATAGCTAAGAGGTCTCCAAGATTTCAGTCATCATCACCCATGCAAGAGACATCAAAAAGAACACCAGAAGTAACTCCTTTAGTAAAAATTAGTCCATCATCATATAGTCCATTGCAGTGAAAAATAAGGAGTCTTAGTGAGATTTATAATGTTGATAGAACTAACACTTTTGAAATTTTTGAATTATTTTCTCAAGTTTCAGATCCAATATTCTTTGAAGAGGCTATAAAAAATGAATTTTGGGCTTAATCCATAGATGATGAGATGGACGCCATAAAAAAATTAGACACTGGAATTTGTAGATCTTCCAAAAGAAAAGGATGTGATAGGAGTGAAGTGGGTCTACAATACCAAGTATAGTGTTGATGGAAAAATACATAAACATAAAGCAAGGCTGGTTGCAAGAGGTTTTGCACAAGTAATATTGATTTGATTAAAACAAAAAATTTGCACGTGTAGCATGTTTGGACACAATAAGAACAATTTTAGAAATTGCATCTCAAAATCAATGACCTATATATCAGATGGATGTAAAAACAACATTCTTAAATGGATTTATTGAGGAGGAAGTCTATGTGAATTAACCGAGAAGGCTATGAGATTAAAGGTCATGAAGGAAAGTTGTACGAGTTGAGACAAGTGCTCTATGGACTCAAGCAAACACCTAGAGCATGGTACAACATGATTGATTCTTATTTTATTTAGAATGGATTTAGTAGGTGCAATTGTGAGCCAAATTTATACATCAATATAAATGAGCAAGGTAAGATTCTGATTGTATGTTTATATGTAGATGATTTAATCATTACTAGAGACCTATCTATAGATTCATTCAAATCAATCATGAAGAAAGAATTTGAGATGATAGATCTAGGTCTCATGCACTATTTTTTGGGCATTGAAGTTCAACAATAAGAAGATGGAGTATTTTATTTCACAAGAAAAGTATGCTAATGATGTTTTGAAGAGATTTAACATGTTGAATTACAAGCCAACGCCAACACCAATTGCAGTAGGTTTGAAGTTAAAAAAGAAGACAATGGATCATTTGTGGATCCAACATTTTTTAAAAGGTTAGTTCTAGAAGTCTCATGTATTTGAAGACAAAAGGCTTGATATTATGTATGGTGTCAACCTCATCTCAAGGTTCATGGAATCTTCTAAAGATTGACATTGGAAAACCGGAAAAGGATTTTGAGGTATGTATGTGGAACTAAGAATCATGGAATTTTGTATTCAACATCAGATGAGTTCAAACTCATAGGTTATACAAACAATGACAATGCCGACATTATATATGAGAAGAAAATCACATCCGATTATGTTTTTCACTTTAGAACAAAAGTAGTTTCATGGGAATCAAAGAAGCAACCCATATTCACTCTTTATTCAATAGAGGAAAAGAATGTAGCAGCAACAAGAGCAACATGTCAATATGTTTGGATGAAAAGATTGTTGAAAAATTTGAGGCAAAATGAAGAAGACACTACACAATGTTTTTGTGACAACTCAACAATAACATTGTCCAAAAATCATGTTTTTCACAAGAGTAATAAGCATATAGACTCAAGGCATCATTTCATCTAGGATTTGGTTAATAAGAAAGAAATATGTCTTTAATTTTACAGATCCGAAGATCAATTTGCTGATATTTTCTCAAATACCTTGGGAAAAGAAGTTTTTGAGTATCGAGAGAAGTTTTTGGGAGTCTCGTGATCAATGATATGTTAGATCCGGACTTGCACATGTAGCTATAAAATGATAAAATTTTAGAATTTCAAAAATAAGGGGAAGTGTTAGAAAAGACATTTAATTTTAACCATATCCTATATTATTAGGAAAAAAATAGTTTTTTGTTTTACATGAATCCATAGATTAAGCTTTAGTTTTAAATAAAACAATCAATTTTATTTTTAGAAAATCAAATAAAACAAAAATATTTGTATGAATGCACAAAAGCATGTGCTATTTTAAGAAGATTGTGTTCTCTATTTTTAGAGTTGTGTGTGGTTAGTTTTAGGATGGAATCCCTCGTATATTAGCGGTATTTTATTCGTTGAAAGAGAGATAAAAACTTAGCTAAGAGATGAAGTTTATATTTGATTACACACAATAGTGTGCTGAATATAGTGGTTTATTTTCTTATTTTAAGTCGCAATCTTGTATTTTTGTGTTTGTTGTGTTTATATCCTAATATAATTCTACATATACGAAAGCATCTAATAGCTTTCGCCACAAAGGAGACCTCCATAAGGGATTCGACCTCCGGACCATTGCAATGCTTTGTCAACTAAAATGAAAAAATCACAATTCAAAGGATTCGTACAACATACTCTCACATTCCCATATTTTAGAAGAAATTTGTAGGTATCCGGACTTGCACATGTAGCTATAAAATGATAAAATTTTAGAATTTCAAAAATAAGGGGAAGTGTTAGAAAAGACATTTAATTTTAACCATATCCTATATTATTAGGAAAAACAATAGTTTTTGTTTTGCATGAATCCATAGATTAAGCTTTAGTTTTAAATAAAACAATCAATTTTATTTTTAGAAAATCAAATAAAACAAAAATATTTGTATGAATGCACAAAAGCATGTGCTATTTTTAGAAGATTGTGTTCTCTATTTTTAGAGTTGTGTGTGGTTAGTTTTAGGATGGAATCCCTCGTATATTAGCAAGATATTTTAATCGTTGAAAGAGAGAGATAAAAACTTAGCTAAGAGATGAAGTTTATATTTGATTACACACAATAGTGCTGAATATAGTGGTTTATTTTCTTATTTTAAGTCGCAATCTTGTATTTTTGTGTTTGTTGTGTTTATATCCTAATATAATTCTACATATACGAAAGCATCTAATAGCTTTCGCCACAAAGGAGACCTCCATAAGGGATTCGACCTCCGGACCATTGCCAATGCTTTGTTCAACTAAAATGAAAAAATCACAATTCAAAGGATTCGTATAACATACTCTCACATTCCCATATTTTAGAAGAAATTTGTAGGTATCAGGAATTGCACATGTAGCTATAAAATGATAAAATTTTAGAATTTCAAAAATAAGGGGAAGTGTTAGAAAAGACATTTAATTTTAACCATATCCTATATTATTAGGAAAAACAATAGTTTTTTGTTTTGCATGAATCCATAGATTAAGCTTTAGTTTTTTATAAAAAAATCAATTTTATTTTTAGAAAATCAAATAAAACAAAAAAATTTGTATGCATGCACAAAAGCATGTGCTATTTTTAGAAGATTGTGTTCTCTATTTTTAGAGTTGTGTGTGGTTAGTTTTAGGATGGAATCCCTCGTATATTAGCAGTATTTTAATCGTTGAAAGAGAGAGATAAAAACTTAGCTAAGAGATGAAGTTTATATTTGATTACACACAATAGTGCTGAATATAGTGGTTTATTTTCTTATTTTAAGTCGCAATCTTGTATTTTTGTGTTTGTTGTGTTTATATCCTAATATAATTCTACATATACGAAAGCATCTAATAGCTTTCACCTACAAAGGAGACCTCCATAAGGGATTTGACCTCCAGACCATTGCCAATGCTTTGTTCAACTAAAATGAAAAAAATCACAATTCAAAGGATTCGTACAACATACTCTCACATTCCCATATTTTAGAAGAAATTTGTAGGTTAAACCAGGCCACATGTGCTATGGATTTCTCATCTGTAATTTATTTGGCACTATTTCCCCAAAATAATTTTATTATTCAACTATTTCTATAAAGTTTTCCCCCTTCCCTTTAAATTACTTATGAATGTGTTGGTCTGCTTATTTTCTCGTGGTACATAAGTATATCCGCATATCATTTTCTTCGAAAGAATTTTTTTGAGAACATGTAAATTTTTTTTGACTTTTATGGCTTTTCTTATTAAGAAGTTTTATTTTCAAAATAAACTATATATATTACATTATGGAAAATAGTAGAAGCACTTAAGAAGTGATATAATATGAAAAGAACTCATCCAAAATTTACCTAAACCAATTATTACAAAGAAATCCATGCAATCACTTGACTACAAGTTGGTCAATCCATGTGACTCAAAGCATTGTTGATAGAATATTTGATATTTTAAAAATATTTAAAACCATATTATTACCACTAGTAATAATACATGATTTGTAAAATACAATTTGGAGAGGATAACGATGTTAGGTTTGTTGGAGTTGTATTTTGTGGTGAAATGTATCTTATTTGAAATTGTTTTAAGTGTTGTTGAGAAGTTTGGAAGGGACAATAGTTTGCATGGAAATGATTTTTATGTTCATTTATATAGTTCGGACTAAATATCTTGTAAGTGTTAAGGAAAATCTTTATAACTAAATCTACCTTCCCCTAGTTTTTGTGCCTTAATATTTTTGTATACCTCATTCTTGCGTTATGCTCAAAAGGAATGCAAGATGTGAAATTTAGCTAGTGATTGAACACTTGAAATTGTAGTAAATGTCAATCCTCGGTGATCAACATTTCCAATATCTATTACTACCCTATTGAATTTCATACTTTGTGTCTTATGGATGGTGAGGATGCATGACATTTTTAGTGGAATTTGTCAACGATTTTCACATGTGATAAGAGGTGGTGGAAAATGTGTTGGGTTGAGGATGTCCCATGGAGGGCCATGACACTTTTTGAAGTCAACAACAAAGGATGGCATGTAGGGGACCCTTTACCAAAACAAATTCAACCCATAAATTAGATGTCAACATAAAACTTCCATTCCTTGTTTAAAGGTTCCGTCTTGACACAAACGAGAAGGATGTAGGGAAAAATTTCTAATTACATTTGTTGGAACGTTGTTAAGGCCTTTTCAAAAGACTTGATTTTTTATTATGCATTAATTACACTCACAAAAATTTCTTATAGTAGATAGAGGTAGGTTAGTATTGTTGCTTTTAGTCAACAATCCAATGGGAAAAACACAACACCAAATTATTAGACAATGACAAAGTAGAATTTTGATCTTGGTCACAAAAAGGCTTATTGGAAATATAAAAATATCAATATGTCGTGGAATGTTCATCCTCAAAAACAATTGCACTTGATTCAGCCTAACTTGGATTTACTTTTGATTGGAAACCTGTGAATATTTGATGGGAACAAATATTATCAAGCAATATATTTTGTTTGCTAACTTGGATTTACTTTTGATTGGAAACACCGTGAATATTTGATGGGAACAAATATTATCAAGCAATATATTTTGTTTAAGTTTCCAACCACCACCATTTGGATTGTCCAAATGACATGATGATGAAAACACCATGTCGTCCAAATCCTTTTTGTTTACCATTGTATTTTGGTTTACCTTCCGTGCTTACATTCTTAAAACAAAATAATATAATTGTACTAATCCCTTGAAGTAGAAACACGTATTATTAGTGGGAAAGATATTTTTTTATACAAAAAGGATGTTTCATGTAATAAATGTTTAACATTGGAGAGAAATGAACAGAACATTCTAATTTTTAGATTTTTTCAACTTATCTCCCTTAATCCCCTTCTTCATATCCCCACCTCTCCTTGTTATGTTTCTCCTTTACTCATTTGACTTTCACTTCATTTATGCCTCCCTATCGGTGTCCCCATTGCATCGTACTAATGTAATTTCTAGTTCAATAAACTACTTACCACGAGTGTTAGCATATTCCCTAAAGCAGGTGACATCCTTTTAAAATAGAGAACTCTACAACCATTTGGTGCCACGTGTATGATAGAGAAGGGTCCATGTGTGAATGACCAAACCAATCATGACCATTGTTACTTTTGTTGCTTGGCTATATCCACCTTTGATCTAGTTTGGATAATTCCTTTCAATGTAAAATTCTATGCTTAATAATTAATGTTTAGATTTAAATTTGACTGTCACTTGTCAAACAATTTTTCATTGTTGGCATTTTAAATTTTGCAAAGGGGTAATACTAGATTAAATTACTGATAAAATAAAATATGCTAGTACTTATTTATGTGTTTTTAAGCCTAACATTTTTACCATGACCTGATGGTGTTGGCCTAACATACCCTCCGGTTCCATGAGGATGGGGGGATTCGAACTTTTGATCACTTGACCAAAATTGAGCTACATGAACCAATTAGTCTAATCCCCTGACCCGCCAATACTTATTTATTCCGAAAGTGTTTAATTAAAACTTTGGGTTGAGCGCAATGTTGAGGGTGTTCATTCTTATCTTTAAAATTTAATTTAATATTTATTTAGTTCTATCATGTTTTAGTTATAAAGAAGTTTTCATTTCACTTGGAAAATTTGTGTTGGATATAATGTGGAGGTTGGACCTAAGTGTTTTTGGAAAAACAAAAATAATTCAACCTTGACACATATTAATGTAGTTTGATGGATACCATTTATTTATTAGAAATTATTAATTGAGCATGCTTGTAATCCAAAGTAAAAGTCTTCTTATTGACATTGAAGTTTTCTATATATATATATATATATATATATATATATATAAGGATACCATTTATTTTGTAAATATTTTTTCTAGCTTCAAAATATTAAAAATATGCACACAAAGTTCATTTAAACCTTGACCAGATAAAACTTAAGTAAGCATCAATTCATTATTACTTAAATTATAACAAGTTCAAAATATGGTATTTAATTGAAAATGGGTACAAGGTATGTAGAAATAGTAAATTTATTGTGAACTAAAATTGTAACATGCAACCTAAATATGAGTAAGCCCTCAATTTGGTGTGGGAATTGTTACAACCTAAATATAAATATTAATTTTTACAATGTTCTGTTGAAGCTGAATCACAACACCCCTACATATACAGAACTCAATGGATTGAAACTCTCAGTGTGATTGCATAACATGGAGCTTTTACCAAAGTATGGAACTTTACAATCAGGAAAGTTCTCTGGATGAAGGTTGGTTCCTATTCCTCTATTCTAATGCATACATCAAAATTGTAGAGGATCCACCCTAAAATCTACTCTAACTTTCCAAGAAGACATGGTTAAGAAGATTACAATAAATTAAACCTAAACTAAAGAGGTGATGCACCAAACGAATGTTGAACACCTACTTGTCATTGAACACAAACCATTAAAAATGTAACACAACCATCATATACAAATAACCAGGATTGCAATGAGATATCTAGAAGATGTAATGAATATAAGAGAGGGTTAAAATTCATCCACATACTTTTATTATTGCTCCACAAATTGATACAGTGCATTACAATGGCCAAGAGGCACAAACTTGCATTACAGTTTAGATAGGAGGTTTGAACTCCAAAAATCCACTTATAGACAAGAGAAGAAGCAAGGGTGCAAAGAAAAATTATCTAACCTTTAGAAAAATGACCCTCCTTACAATATATAGGAAGAATGAGAGAAGGAGAGAGAAGATTTGAATTATTGCTTCAACCACCCTAAAATTCATTGAATTCACTGCAACAATGATGGGTTTTCTAATGCAAAACCCATGCCTCCATGTACTATGCCTTGTTGGGAAAGAAAGGAAGCCCATACTTCATTATTTTGGTAGGTGAGAAGTCTGACACCCTAAAAATGGCGGGATGTATATTTTCATTTTGAATAGTGGAGACCGTAAGCTTTCCAAATATTCCTTTCTTGTGCAAATACAAGTTCCCGATCAAACGTTATGGCCATCGAAGGTCGGGGATCATTCTCGCAAAAATGGTGAGGTGTTGAGCTTCCTCCTTCGGAGTCCAAAATGCATGCAACTTTGGAAATCTTGAAATTTGGATTTTTAGGACATTTTAAATTTGGAATTTGAGTTACTTTTCATCTCGCTTAGTGTGCGAAAATATGAAAGTCCGAAACCTGAAAGTCTAAAATTTTAGAATTTCAGAACTTTCCATTTTGGATTTTTTGTTACTATTCATCTTCTTGGGCATGCAAAAACTCTGAAACTCTGAAACCCAATAGTCCAAAATTTTGGACTTTTAGAACTTTGGAACTTTCCATTTTAGATTTTTTTTCCTTTGAGACTTTTTCTCCTTTCATACTTTTTACGCAGCCTCTTGAGATCTCCAAAACTACGAAACTCCGAAAGTCTAAATTTTTGGAATTTCAAACTTTCGGACATTTTCATTTTAGACCTTTGACACCGAGTACTCAAAATTTTCCATTAGCCTACCTCCGAAAGGCTCCACATCCGAAGTCACGAATTTCGGACATCGGAACTTCTTGATTCTCTAAATTAGCTCAAGCTCCCAATCTTCTCTCGTGATGTGTTCAAGTACTCTGAAAATACAATCTCTCTTGATGGATCAACTCCTCACTTTTTGCTATGCACAATTTCTTGTTTGTCTAATTTTTCCCGAGGGGCAAAATTGGATAACAATTCCTTAATAAATAATATGAGAAAATATAAAATTAAAAATTTAGTAAATCTTAGTTTTAATAATTTTATTTAATAAATAATTTTAAGAAAATATTAAATTTATTATTAATAGATTATAATCATAGAGATTTTGGTATACAAAATCGTAATTTACAATCACTTAATACAACTAGCGATCAATAACTTTTGAAGTGGCAAACATCCTTGAAAATACTATGATTGATTTTAGCGGGAAAACTTCTTTGGTGGACCAAAGTGTATCTTACCAATTATAAGATAGGAGAAAAATGCTATGATCTATTTTTTTGGCTTTGTCTCTATGTAAAAATGCTTTAAAAAATTAAAAATATGTTCTAAAAAAGTACCATATGTGAAAGCGAAGAATATCAAAAGTAAATCACTTTGACACATTATGAGTTATGGTGTTGCATTTATAATTATAAGAATTTTAATCATTTTTTTGTTACATTCAAATTAGTTATGATTTTAGATGATTCACCTTTTCATAATAATTCTATTTTTTTAAAATTTCTAAAAATTGAATCCAAGGAGATGGGATTTATAAATATAATCTATGGAATCTCTTTAAGATTTATTTCTAACCTATGGAATTTATTTTTTTGGGTAGGACATAAAACTAGTCATTTAATCATTTGATCATAGTATTGACCAGACGATGAACTTGGAGGAAGCAGAGCCAACATAATAGGACCCTTTAAACATTGATTAATTGACAACTTAGGTTGCATTATAAACTCAACTATTAAATTTATGAGTGATTACGATCGATTAATATTTTGTTGAACATGTACCCACTCTTTGGGTATAAAAGTGAGATAGGTTTGGAAGGCATAGGGTGTATATTTTCCAAGGAAGACACTATGTGGGTTTGTCAGCTTCATGTAGTGTTATCAAAAAAATTGAGAGTTCATGCTCAATGCCTATTGAGCACCTAGAGTGTTTAGACAGGTTGTTCCTTACTTTGTATTTAATGAAAAAATTATGTGTGAGAAATGTCAATGAAAATTTATGGAGAAATGACACACATGGTTTTGTCGCACATCTTTATGTTATGGATTATTTGGTTATTTGATGTGATCATATGATAACATGGATATATGTCGTTATATGTTACTGCAATGGCTAACACATGGTGAATTTATGTGAAATTGTGTATGTTTCTCATTTACAATTTCTTATTGATGATGTGTTAGCACAGTTAGCATGTTTATACTTCGATTGGTTTACTGAGTAGTTGATTTATAATTTTATTGGACATATGCGTTTAATGTTTGCAATGAGTGTGTAGATTACAGGGCACAAGAGAACGTGAGTTTTAGGTGGCACACTAATGCGTACAAGTGGCCTATGGGACTAACTCTTAGCCATGTTAGTTATATGAAGTATTATTGGTTGCATGTATAGTTTGGATACTATGAGTGACCCTTAGATTATAATGTTGTATATTTTGTAAAATTTAATTGTGCTTAGGTTGTTTATTATTGTTAGGAACTAGGTTGGGGGACCTAATGGTCCCCACTTGCATTAGGAATGTATTTTTTATGTGTTTTCTTAATTAATGAGGATTTGGGTCACATAAGCACCCTTGAGTGGGCCCCACATCCTCAACTTATGTGTCCAAAATGCCAAACCCGAAATTGGGTTATTTTTTGCATTTTTAGAGACCCCTTTTGGTTTTGGGGGTTCTCTTAGCATAAAAATAAGCCCTTGGACCCTACCTATTAGGTAGGGGGCTTAATTTCAAGGAAAAAGGGATTTTCCCTCCCATTTGGCATCTCTCTCTTGTCACCATTCATGTAAGAATGGTTGGGGGTTGTGTGTTGTGAAAAGTTGCATGAGTTTTTCTTACTTTCTTTTTGGGTAATTTGGGGGAGTAATGCTTAAATGAGGATTTATCTTTTCTTCCTTTTGTTTTTAGAATCTTGACTTGGAGGGAAGAGAGGGGTGACACATGTCACCCCCTCATTTGTGAGGAAGATTACTTGATTTTCTTCAAATACTCCCTCATGTGGGAGAATGAGGACTTTTGCTTGTCATTTTGTGCTTGGAGTGCTTTTGGAGTTGGAGCTCTTGCTTGGACAAGGATTTGGAGAAGCTTAGAGATTGGAAATATTTTTGGAGGTAGGATCTTTGATCCTTTTTGTGTTATTTTTCATGTTAAATTGTAGATTGCATATGGTTGAAAGTATTTTCTTGTTTTGTTTGTGTTGCATGCTTGTGTGGTTGTGTTCTTTTGTTATCTTCATCCATCATATGGCTCGATGGATTTGGGAGTTTTTTTGGGGAAGAGGGACGGGTTTTCCCTCTTAAACCTCATAGCTTAATGGGCAAGCCATGTTGGTTTCTCTTTTATCCCCTCATATGGTTTGAGGTGAGGAAGGTTACCGATATAGTTTGAACCCACTTCCCCATCCTTGGAGAGGAAACTCAATGGGTTTGAAAATTCTCCCAAGGATGAATTTAGGCGAATGGGAGGAGTAATAAGGGTTAATTTTTATGGAGGGATAAGGAGTATTTTGAAGATGTGGTAAGTGTGCATCCTATGGTTGAACCACACTCTATGGCACTATTTGATGTCTCATCCACTCTTCCCCTTGTTGAGGATGAATATGGTTTTCTCCTCTTTTTGTTTGTTTATCATTTGTTGTGTTTTGTGGTGTATGAGTTACTCTTGTATGTGATATGCTTGTGATTATCTCTCCATTTTCTTGTGCAAATTTGTGGAAGCTAGTTCTATCTATCATGGGCTTGGGGGAGGCTATCATGTCTTCCAACATTTGGAAAAACAAAATGCCAAGTGTTGGAGAGTTCTACTTCTTGATATCATGTGGTTTTTGTAATGTCAAGTTATGTTATTTCTTTGTAAGTTTTCCCATGTTTAGGATATGGATTGTAGCTTGAATCCATCAAGTGTTGTATCCTCTTCATTTATGGGATGGAGCATGGTAGTGTCTTGCACGGTGCATTTTGACTATCTTGTGACTTGTTTTATATTTGAAGTAATCTCAAGATACAAATCTTTTTTTGTATTGTATAATATTCCTTGGAAAAAAATTCAAAAGCCATGTATTGTTGAAAGGAAATGGAAGAAATAAATTAATTGTTCCCTCTCTTGAATGGATGCTTTGTGTGTGAAGATTTTAGTCTTTCATAGTGAAGCAAGTTTTTTTTACTCTTGTTATAGGAGTATAGAGGAAATATATCTTACTTTCCTTACATTGAAAGAATCCCAAATTATTATCACATGTGTATTGGGATGCTTTGTAAAATGAGAAAGATTTATCTTATTTTGAGACATTCTTGAGATAGATTTCACGGGACTAGTTTTTGGCTATCTTTTTATAGAACAACTATTAAATCTCACCCACACTTTTATGCCTTTTTCCCTAATATGAAAATGAAATTTTAGGGAGTACATATTTATTCATACAAAGTGCCATTACAAATATTTTCTTAATAAAACCAGTTCAAAGTATGAAATACAGAGTTTGTTAAGTTAGGACACTTCGTAGATTTGTTTTTAAGGGCATTTGACATAAATACTCCTTAGAGATAAGTTTTCGATTGAATATATTTAACAACAAATAAAAGATGGATCGTATAGCTTCAAAATTATCCTATATGTTACTTATTTTGTAATGTATTTAATAGCAAAATAAAATAAAAGATGAGTGGCAAAAATAGTCCATGACAAATCAAACCCACTAGAATGGTCAATCGTGGTTCAAAACCCAAAGCAAAATGTGGAGCTACACAACATAGATGAACTGTCATTTTCCTTTCATAAAAATAATAATACTTAGAAAAAAATAGCTTCAATAGTATGCATCGAGGTTATAATATATTTATAAAAAACAAAAGAAAAATATATATACATGAGACAACCATGCTTAAAAAAACCGGTTTTAAAAAAATCAAACAACAAAAAGAAAAAGAAAAAAAAACGAGAATGGGAGGGGTTACGGCTCCTCACGCCACAAACCCCCACATTAAATTGGAATCTATTTTGTGGCCGCCACCCTCCCTATACCTATGGATACCCCACTTCTCGATGTTGGGATTAAACCATATTGAGTGTTGCACAAATCTATAATCGAGCAATCATATAAGTAATAAATGCGGAAATAACGAGAAGATAAAATAAAAAGAGAAAGATTACACAGATTTAACATGGTTCACCCATGTATGAGATACGTCCACCAAAAAATGGGAAATATTATTATTCAAGGTGCTTTATAGAGGAAATACAATGAAGATCTACTGTCTTCCAACACCTCATAGGATGTTCAATGCTTTTCCCTCACTCAGCTACTCTTTCTTTCTCACCAAGAAAACTTACATGAAAACAATTGCTATTTATATTCTCTTCTTCTTACTTACCCTCATACAATGCATACATGCATATATATCTATTTTGGGTAACTTAACTATGATTTTACAATCAATAAATCATCTTTAAAATAATTGATTTATTCTAATTTTTGTCAAAAAACAAAAATTGTGTCACATACGTAACGATGCAATCACTCGATCGACTGGTTACACTTCGACCAATGTCGCAAGTTATTATCAAAACTAGTAACATGTAAAATCAAGTTTCTTGTGAAGCAATTAAGTTCCATTCTCAACAATCTCCCACTTGGAGATTAATTTTTACACACAGATTGTGTATCACCATCCTTGGTTACTTTTCCTGGCCCGTTTCTTCCTCTTCAAGTCTTAAACTTGAAGACCAAAAAAAGTAGAGTGAAACTCCAACTTCTCCCTTACCAATGGCTTTGTTAGCATATCTCTGCAGGTTCTCATCCATATGGATTTTCTCTAACTTTAGTTTTCCATCCTCCAACACCTGCCGTATGAAGTGATACCTCAACTGAATATGTTTCGTTCTTGAATGAAATGTTGAGTTCTTTTCCAGATGAATCGTGCTCTAACTATCACTGTATAATCTACAATCCTCTTGCTCCTTACCCAACTCTTCCATGAACCTTCTCATCCATATCATCTCCTTTCTAGCTTTTGTAGCTGCAACATACTTTGCCTTTGTAGTAGACAAAGCCACAACCTTTGCAATCTTGAAATCCAGCTAACTTATGTTCCACCTACTGTGAAAATATATCCAGTGGTGCTCCTCTGCCATCCAAATATCCAGCCATATCTGAATCAACATAGCCACGTAAAGAAGTATTAGACCCTCCATATCATAACTCCATGTTGGATGTCCCTCTCAAATACCTGAGAATCCATTGGATTGCTTTCCAATGTTCTTTACCTAGATTAGCCATAAACCTGCTCACAACTCCCATTGCATGTGTAATGTCTGGTCTAGTACAAACCATGGCATACATAAGACTTCATACTACTGAAGCATAGGGTACATGTCCCATGTAATCAACCTCCTCATGTGATGAAGGACACTTATCTTTTCTCAGTTTGAAGTGTCCAACCATAGGTGTACCAACAGGTTTTGATCTTTGTATATTAAACCTTTCCAACACCTTATTGATATAAGCCTCCTGAGACAAATACAACTTCTTATTTTTCTTGTCTCAGTGAATTTACATGCCAAGTAATTTCTTTGCATCTCCCAAATCCTTCATTACAAATGTGTGAGCTAACCTTTCTTTAAGTTTACCAATGTCCTACATACTAGATCCTGTAATCAACATATCATCCACATACAATAATAAAATAACATATCTCCCATTTTCAAGCTTTTTAAAATAAACACAATGGTCAGATTCACATCTCATATAACCATGCTCATGCATAAAACTATCAAATCTCAAATACCATTTCCTTGGAGCTTTCTTTGAGCCCATATAGGCTCTTTTTCAATTTGCACACAAGTTTCTCCTTACCCTTGACTTCATAACCAAATGATGCTGCATATAAATCTCTTCATCCAAATCACCATGAAGGAAATCCATCTTCACATCTAGTTTCTCTAAATGTAAATCTTCTACTACAAATAAGCTCAATACAGTATGAATAGAAGTCATCTTAACAACAGGAGAAAATATTTCACCAAAGTCAATACCTGCTTTTCTGTAAATCCTTTACTACAAGCCTTGTCTTGTATCTTTTTGTCCACCCTCTTCTTCCTTGATCTTGTAAACCCACTTGTTTGCAATGTTCTCTTACTTCGCTACGGCAACTTAACCAAATCCCAAGTCCTGGTTCCGTTCAAGGAGTCCATCTCCTCATCCATGCCATGCTCTCACTAGACGTGAGTCTTATCCTACATTGCTTCTTCAAAGCTCTCTAGTTCACCATTATCAGTCAATAATAAAAATAAAATAGAGGTGTAAATATTTTGGGAGGTTTACTTACCTTTGTGACCTTCTCACATGAGTTTGGGGTACTAGAGGCTCAACTGGACCTCTGGACATTTGTATCCAATCGACAAAGTGATCGACGCCTGGTCACCTGTAACCGAACTTAATTATGTTAACCGATGTCGGTTTGGATCTTTGTAACCGATACTCGGTTCTCGCTAACCAATTTTGGTCAGTGGTAAACCGACACCGTTCTTATGTAACCCTATAGGTAATAATTTTAAATCCAAGAGTTCATTTTCATTCACAAACTTCTCAACTAGTTCATCCTTTGGTACCAAAATTTGATCCCTATACATTCTCTTTTCATTCCATTCAACATCACGACTCCTAATAATTTTAGAATTCTCTAAATCCCAAAAATGAAACCAAAATCACCAGATCCATAACCAATGAAAGTGCATCTCTTGGATTTTACATCCAACTTTTTCCTATTTTCCTTATCAACATGCACAAAAGCTTCTGAACCAAAAACTTTAAGAAAAGAAAGATCTACCTCTTTTCCATTCCAATCTTCCTCTGGTATTCCTCCATCTAGTGAACTTGAAGGCCCATGGTTAATCAAATAAACTATTGTATCAACTGCTTCCGCCCAAAACTGCAAGGGTAGTCTAGAATGTATTCTCATACTTCTAGCATGTTCCATGATTATCTGTTCATTCTTTATACAACACCATTCTCTGTGGTGTTCTTGGAACCATTATTTCTCTACATATCCCATTCACTGAACAATAATCATTGAAAGCCTTTCTATAGTATTCACCACCATTGTCAGATCTAAGGCACTTTAAATTAGAATTTGATTCATTCTCAACAAGGGCTTTCCATCTTTTAAAAGTCTCAAAAACATCAAATTTACATTTAATACAATAAACCCATACCTTTCTTGTAGCATCATCAATGAAAGTAACATAATACTGGGATCCTCCATGAGAAGCTACCTGAGCTAGTCCCCACACATCTGAGTGTACAAGCTCCAAT
Organism: Taxus wallichiana var. yunnanensis; assembly: GCA_018340775.1. Taxonomy (NCBI): domain Eukaryota; kingdom Viridiplantae; phylum Streptophyta; class Pinopsida; order Cupressales; family Taxaceae; genus Taxus; species Taxus wallichiana. Next base: position 215,899,081 of record CM031233.1, on the reverse strand, counting down.
TTTTGCTCCTTCTTAGTTGCCCTAACTTTGAGAAATCTCACTCTCTTTTGCTTTCCAAAGATACAATGCTCACATAAATCAAGATCTAAATCTTTCAAATATGATAACTTACCCTTAGCCTTTAAGATCTACATTCCTTTTTGACTCATATGACCCAACCAATTATGTCACATGCATGCATATGAATCTAAAGTAGATAATGCAAAAAAGGAATCAATAATATAGTAGATAAATATAATTTTCCTACCTTCTTACCTCTTTCCACAACAAAAGCACCCTTGGTGACTTTCCAAGAGTCTTGTAAAAGTAACCATGCAACCAGATTCACCTAGTTTCCTTACAGAAATAAGATTCCTCCTGAGGCTTGACACATGCCTCACATATTTCAATACCCATGTATTTCCATTTTACAATTTTAGATGAACTTCCCCTTTACCAGTAATACTGCAAGGTTCATCATCACCCAAATAAACATGCCCAAAATTGCCCTGGACATAATTTCTGAAATAACCCTTATTAGGGGTTGCATGGAAAGAAGCTCCTGAATCTAAAACCCATGATTCAATTCTATTATCTAAAGAAAGAATAAGAGCATCTTGCATTACCTATGATGCAAGCAATATTTACTTCTTTACCTTTGTCTAGTTGTTGGTTCTCTTTATCCTTTGACCAACAATATTTCTTTGCATGTCCTTTCTTTCCACATTTCCAACAAATAATTCCCTTACTTATGGATTTAGATCTGTTATCCCTTGAATTTGATTTCCATTACTCTTACTCTTAGATCTCTCCTTTTGCCTGCCCCTCTTTCTACATTCAAAGCATTTCCAGATGATGATTCCTCTGTACTCTTCCTGTGAATTTCTTCATTCAAGATTATACTAACCACATCATCAAACTTCAAAATATTATTAGCAAATGTTGTATTACTAATAGCCATTACCAAGTTATCCCAACTATTAGGCAAAGAACATAAGAATAAAAGTGCTTTTAATTCATCATCAAATGGTATAGCAACCGATTTTAACTGATTTACAATAGATTGGAAATCATTCAAATGACTAGATGCAGATCCACCTTCATGCATCTTATAACTAAATAGTTTCTTCATCAAATAAACTTTATTTGAAGCACTAGGTTTTTCATATAAATTAGCAAGAGATTTCATTAACTCTACTATAGAAGCCACTTCTATAATATTGGAAGCCATGGATGTTGCCAAGCTCAATCTTATAGATCCCAAATCCTTTCTATCAAGAATCTTCCATTCTTCATCAGTCATCTTCGTAGGTCTAGACTTCTCATCCAACGGTAAATATAAATCTCTTTGATATAGATAATCCTCAATCTACATCTTCCATAATTGATAATTATGACCATCAAATTTATCTACCTTGTATTTTTTTCATCTCGCCATTATTGTAGCTCCCACTCAATCAAAAACTCTCTCGTGAGTAAATCTATCAACACACAAAACTCTCAAACAAAGATCTCGATACTAGTTGGGATTAAATCATATAACAAATGTTGCATGATCTATAATCAAAGCAATCATATAAGCAATAAATTTGGAAATAACTAGAAGATAAAATAAACAAGAGAAATATTACACTGTATTTAATGTGGTTCACCCGATATGGGCTACATCCACCAAGAAACGACCAATATTATTATTCAGTGCTTTACAAAGGAAATATAATGAAGATCTACTTTCTTCCAACACCTCACAGGATGTTCAATGCTTTTCCCTCACTTAGCTACTCTTTCTTTTTCACCAAGTAAACTTACATGCAAAACAATTGCTATTTATATTCTCTTCTTCTTACTTACCCTCATACAATGCATACATGCATATATATCTATTTTGGGTAACTTAACTATGCTTTTACAATCAATAAATCATCTTTAAAATAATTTATTTATTCTAATTTTCATTAAAAAACAAAATCGTGCCGCACGAGTAATAATCGCCGTTCTTGATCTTGCCTAACCGATGTCGGTCACTTCGACCTAGGACCGACCGACATCGATTCACACTTACACACCGAGCCGACGATTCATCACAAACCATGTAACATGTAAAAGCAAGCTTCTTATGAAGTAATTAAGCTCCATTCTCAACACTCGACCTAAAAGAAAATAATTAAATAAATAAAACCACCGGGCTCCCCTTTTGTGTCATTTACCCTTGTTGTAAAGAAATATCGGGGAAAAAAATGGGACACCGTACTTAAATCGAACTGCAAGAAATCCATGAAAATATGCAGTACATAAAAATGAAATGGATAAGTAAATAAAAAGGGCTTTGGAAAGCGTGGAGAAATATAGGATTTTGTTGGGCTGCTGCAAAAATTCTCCATCTAGACGTGCACGAGAAAAGAGACATACGAAATGGGAAAACACAAAAATAAATAAATAAATTTAAACTTACAAATAAAAATATTAGGTTTTAGCTTTTTGCTTTTCAAAGACCTAACATCTACGGTCATGAGGAATTAAATCAAAGGCCCATATTTACTCACTTTTTAAGTAGTTTTTACGTAGTTGGTAATTAATTTTGAAAGTGAGTTATTATTAAATTTAGTCCTTCTCCTTTTGGCTAATGATTTCCCTTTAGCCCTCTAGGATTTTGAAAACTATTATTATTATTCATATTCCCTTTATCACGTGGATGGCTATAATTAAAATAGTTGAACTTTAATTTGGAGATGGGGATTACTAAATAAAACTTTGGAGTTTAACTTTATTATTTGGCATGCCTTTTGAGATAGATTTACTTGGCTAAGTAAGAAAAAAATAGTAATATACTGAAATAAGACTTGGTTAAAAGATCGAGTTAAAAATATTATATAATAGATTTAATAAATCTAGGTAGGTCATCATATTCGCCGTTCTTTACCATAATGACCCCCTTAGATTCGCTTTTAATGTAACAATGAGATATTATTCACATGACCGCTAAATTTTTAAAGGAGGAATTTCTCGACATGTGTTGTTGTCGCATCTAAATTGTTGGCCATGGTTGTTGGAAGTATTGGGATACATGAAAAGTTTATAACACAATCAATTTTTTGCCATAATCATGTAACGGGAACCAATGTAAGTGAATTCACTTTTTTTTCTGACACATGCATTTTAAAATCAACAAAAAAAAAATGATCAAAATTTAAGTGTTTTAAAATGAAATTTTGGTGCTATTTTTTTAGGTCATTACATTTGGTATCGGATCTCGGGTTCCAACACTAAGTGCAATGGGTATAAGTGTTAGAAAATTTAATCAAAGTTAGCATGTAAAAGGGCGCCTAAACTTTCATAGTAGAGTTTGCTTAGGTTGATCATAGTCTCTAGTGACATGGTATGTCACAACAACTCTTAAAAAAAAATTATAGGATCAATTTATCATTTAGTTGTATGCACTTTGAACCTAGTTTATCGCATTACTGCATGGACAACAACTGAAATCTAATAAAATTTGTTTCGATTTGGACCTATAGTTTAGGGAACCTTAGTAGAAAATTGAAATCCACCACTTCTAACTTGTCAATTGGTTGTAACAATTATTTTTGTGAAAACAAATTTCAAGCTATATTTTCAAACGTGTTTAGGAGGCCTCTAGTCGTTCGCACAAGAAACAAACTAGTCAATCACAATAAGTAGCTCCGGAAACAAGGTCATAACTAGAGTTTTGGTTATCATAATTATGTAACATAAGTTACATCAGATTCTCTATATAGTAGAATAGATGATAGTTGATAGAAGAAATTTTTAGTTGTGAATGCTTATTTTCAAAACTCCATCTTTTACCCAATTTCGCTAAAAATCTTATGAAATGCAATAGCAAAACTTTAATAGTTGGCTCCAAGAAAGTGCTTCTAGTTCGAGATTCATTTTCCCGTTTTGAATTCTGCATGCCTTGTTTTTAACTCCCCCTATATAACAAATAATTAGCTGGAAGTGTTTGTTTTACCATTTGGGTGTTGGGTACTTGTTTGGGTAGGCAATTTTATAGCTTTTTGGCTAGATTGTAGAACAAGAAAACTAGGTCTTTTTAAACTATTCGAATTCTTGGGACACCTATATGAGGGTGCGATATTTTATAATATGATTATTGGATTGTTTTTACATTTTATAGGTTGAATGCTAAGACCCAAAACAAATTATGTGCTACGAGAAATTTTGAATGCTAATTTCCTTGGTTTAGCTTGGTCATTTTGGACATTGTTAAAAGTCTAGTTGTTGGTTTTAGAAATAAGTAGCGCTTTTATATAAGAGTGTAAAATTGTTCCCTTGGTATAGGAAATATGTTTAATGTGTTTGGTTAGTTGGTTTCTTCATTGAGTGATCCGTTGCTTTCGTGGGAAAACTCACTGCAAGGTTAAGGACACCACATTACTAACTAACAAAACCCTTTCTCGGTGTGGGCGTAAAATAAATAATTCTACTTTTTATAGTACCACTTAACAGGATAAAATAGTCTTCCACGGATGGAAATTTCATTATTATGAAATTAGAATAATTTATTTTGCTCTTGTTTATGTTACTAATATTAATTTTACACCCCTCTTTATAAGGAAGTGTACAAAATGACCTTATAAACTTGCTTCCTTTTGAAAGCATATTGCCAAATTTAATGATTCGAATGAGATTTTTTTAATATAACCTCCTCTATCCTTTCTCTAAACAATATATGGTAAAGGGAAGGGATTCTTAGTTCCTCTTTTTATACGATGGCTCTCAGTAAAAGTGATGTTTCTTAGTTAATTCATATTCTTATAAATAAACTAAGAATGCATTGAGCTATTAGAAAATGACTCTAGTTTACACGATTTAAAATTCTTATCAAAGCCCTCAACATAAATTTTGGATTAGTAATGTTGAAATTATTTTAACCCTCCTTAAGTTCAACAAGCCCATTTTCATACTTTGATCCTTCATTAATTTTTGTCATGAAAGTGTAACTTGGATAGATCATTTCACCTTAAGAGATACACTTGTAAAAAAAACAATGAACCTCCTCTAATTGATTTAAATGTTTCTAATTGGTCACATTTATGACACTAATACTTATGTGTAGAAATTATGGAATCTCCTCTTTCTCTAACCTTATCTAGTGGATCTAGAAGAACAATGATTATGGATATATAAAATAAAATAACAACAATCTCTCTCTCTCTCTCTCTCTCTCTCTCTCTCTCTCTCTCTCTCTCTCTCTCTCTCTCTGCAATAACAAAATAGAATAAATTAGTGTTGATGGCACTCTTGGTTGGGTGATATGGTGTACCGGTGATAGTGTTGACTGTGAAATTACAATTAATATGGTGTAACATTGGTAAATGCAATGTTACGTAACCCACCAAAAAAAATCTATATATCCAATAACTACATCTACATGTATTATACCCTATAAACATCAATAAAAAAACATGAAATTAAATGTAGGTGTGAAAAATAATCAAATATATGTTTGTGCAACCTTGGTTGACCAAAAATGTTGTCATTTGCTACCCCTTAAAATCAAAAAATAGAGCTAGCCTTAAGTTATAATTTAAAAGGGAATAAGTAATGTTTACTAATCTTAGATATGTGATATTCATATAATATAGATCACATTCTATATTGTTGTTCTTTTGTAAGTCACCTAGGTTTGAGATGAGAAAGTAATGTGGATAATCGAGGGTGGCAATGGTCTCACAAATTAGATATGCCTTTGGCTATTTGACTCTTAGGAGACTCTTGCGTAAGACTTCATTCACATTAGAAAGCTCTTAGTAACTTATTATAAGATAAATGGTGTAAACCTTTTTGTGAGGACTAAGGGTAACAATTAACTATTCTTTCCACCTACCTTAGGTGAAGGCATCCTTTGTTATTAGTATAAACACTAGTTAAGCAATGTAAATTTGAATTTTTTCGAAATCTGTGTTGTTTTGGGGTACTCTTTAAAACATGGCCTCATTTGTTGTTACCACTCAATAGGGTGGTGAAATTTAAAGTTCTTTGTGTAAAATGGATTCAACCTCTAGTTAATGTGTGTGTGTGTGTGTGTCTATATATATTCTCTTGCGACCTAATGGACCATTTGTGACCAAAATAATTATTGAGTAAAAGTTAACATAAATTCCATACTTGAGAAGCGTTAGACTATACCTTCCCTTAAGGGAAAATGTGTGTTGATCTCTTGTACTCTTGAGGAAGGTATGAATGGACAAGTTTTATTCCGTCCAAATTATAATTGCCTAGTATTTTGATAGGTTCTGGGAAACATTCACTTTGAATGGATTTTATTTTTCCTAACTCATTCATGTTTTCTCTTGATTATAGTATTTAAGAAATGATAAAATTTAAGTAAAACTTTTCATATATCTTATTGAATTGAAAATTTGTTGTTTGTTGTTTCATTAAGGAGTTATGGCTTGTTTGGGGTGTAGAAAGTTTGAAAGTTGCTTTTTCATGGTGAATTTTTTTGCAAAACTTTTAAACAATAATCAATTAAACTATCTCTTATGAGTTTTCTAAAGTAAAATTTGAAGCGGGATTAAGATGTTCTAGAAGATGGTACATGCTATGAAACTTTGGAAACCAACTAGAAAATTGATCCTAACTTGATGATTGGATAGATATTTCACCCACAAATTATTGGCACTATTTCTTTGTTAACGTAAAAAAAAAAACTATCAAAGCGAATCAACACCCTTAATTATGCATGGTATTATGTGAATCTTTGTCCTTGACCCTAATGACTAATGTACACTCTAGGATCATTTTTAGAGAGGCTCGTGAACCATTTGTAAAAATTTAAAGTAATTCTGAATTAGGAGGTGAAACCACACAAAACTTGGGAACTTTTTCTTTCTTATTGTGTGGTATTTGTGACACCTTAGATGGTTTCCTTGAGTGGGCTCGTACGCAACTAGTATGCAAAACTTGATAATCCTTTTAGAACAAAATTTATGTTCTCTTGGCTCACCCATCATTATTTTCCTTTAAATGTAGACCTTATGTTGTACATCCTCTTATGTGGACCCTTATAGGAAGGTTAGACAATGAGGAAAATGAATTCGGTTTGGAAGCTACAATTTTCCTTGATTAATATTCTCCTAATTGAAAAATACACTTGACCTTGAACCATGTTTTATTTGATGAGACACGTTTGTTAAGAAAAAAAAATAAAATAATATAGTTCCTTTAAAGTGACCTTAATGTTGGACATACACTACGTGTGACCATGTAGAGGTTTTAGACAGTGATGTTGATAACAATTTCCTTGGAAGCTACAACTTTCTTTAACTAAATTACTTTAAATGAAAGAAACACTTGGTACAGGACCAAGTTTGAATTGGTGGGACATGCTTGTTGTGACAAATAACCACCGACACGAAACGATACCTCATGGAGTCATATTCCTATCTCTTCAAGTGACTTCCAGGAGGAAGTCTAATTTTAGGAGAGGGGATGTACTTACCTACGTTTCAGCCTCGAGTATATATACCGACTCTTTTCTCATATTTGATGATTTGATATGGATTATGAAACATTTTGATATTATGTTATGATATTTGATCATTCATGGACATGTTTGAAGTTTTAAGAGCGTAGCGCCAATTTAGCATTTGATTAGTAAGTTAGTTCATTTCAGTAGATGTTTGGATACTAACATATTACAACGTTATTGATCTTATTGGATATATGATGGAAACATGGTTTTGTCGCACATCTTGATGTTAAGGATTATTTGGTTATTTGATGTGATCATATAATAACACGGATATATGTCATTATATGTTAATGCAATGGCTAATACATGGTGAATTTATGTGAAATTATGTATGTTTCTCATTTACAATTCTAGGATTCTTATTGATGATGTGTTAGCATAATTAACATGTTTATACTTCAAAAGTGGTTTAATGAGTAGCTGATTTATAATTTTATTAGATAGATGCATTTAATGTTTGCAATGACACTACTACAAGGAGGGGTGTTTTGACACAATAATAGAGACAATACTTGACCAAATTGTCTCAAATAGAGACAATAAAAAAGTTGTGTATTGTCTCAAAGCTGGTGTCTCTAATATTGTTTGTAATTATTGTCTCTCTAGAAAAAATATACATCGATACATATTTTGTCTCTCTAGAGACAATATCATTATTGTCTCCCTAGAGACAATAATGAATACTAATTTTGTGTCTCTCAGAGACAATATGAATTTAAAGAATGAAAAATATGAATTTCAAGAATAAATAATAACCAAATATTATATAGTGCAGTCAATGGCTACATATTGTCTATGATGTCAGATTGGACTAGTAATTAATATTAGAAATTAAGAACAATTTGATTTGAATCTTGTGCCCAACAAATGGGTCAAACATTTTATTAATATCAAATAAAATAAAATACAAAAGGGTATCTAAATGTTGTTAACCCTTGAAATACAATGATAAAATACAAAAAGGTGCCTAAATGTTGTTAACCCTTGACATACAATATTCACACCACCTCTCCACCACCAGCTTCAAGCGATCCGTTAGCTTCCCTAGTGTTACATCGACGTTATTTTTATTAACTTTTATTTTGAGCAACTGCGTCTCCACCTACAGTTGTCATCTTCATGTTCTTCGCTTTGATTTTCTCAACTTTGATACAGTTCTCTACTATCGTTAGTAGCGAAGGTGCATTGGGTTATGAGATATTAATAACACGTATTTTACTTCAATTCTTCCAAAAGTATTCACAAATTACATTTAAACCAGACAATAATTAAAACCTCGCACAAAACTAATAAGCTAAGTTGCGCACTCATATACCTATATGATAAAATCCATGTTTTTGTCATTCCCAACACATAAATATCCAGGTGATCATTTGTACTCACCATCCAAGAAAAACATTTATTTCTTTGTTCATAGTCCTTATAAAAAAACATTGTTAAAATGGCAGTGAGAAATAAGAGAAGTGTACTGCTAAAAACATATCTCTAGTAATTAGAGAGTATCCATATCAGACAAATGTGTTTAGGGTGTTAAATAAGGATGTTAAAAATGGCATATACTCAACACTTTTGGTTTTGATAATAAGTCCCTAAAATAAGAAACAAAATCATCAACCTTCTTGAAAGAATCATTGTACACATTTTATAGCAATCTATACTAAGAAGAGAATAAGACTAAATACCTACCAAAAAATTCATCATGGGGAGGCATACATAAAAATGGAGAGGATCACGCATGAAAATCCAGCCAATAACTATTTGGATTTGTACGTGTGCAACAAGAAAATATTAACTGCAAGTAACGTGACAAAAAAATTAGTAATGCACTTAACTGATCCTCCAACAATTAATTTACTAGCATAAATGCATTCAAATTGAAATTTTACACTGCTACATTATTGCATATAAACTTTCCTTGTCAGTTTGTTTCCATATAGAACGCATGAAAAACACTATGTCTATCTTTTTAGTGAATTCCTTTAGTCCAAGAATGTCTTTTAGCTGCTGAAGAGATATAATTACAGCTACTCCAGCCATAAACCCTATTAGAGTTGCATGTGGCAGAAAGTCTATGATGAACCCCAACCTGCAATATAATCATAAATAATGTGATACATACTATTAGTGATCAAAACCAAGAGTGGGATTTCACAAAACAACTTATAATATGACTTTGAAAAAAACAAATATAGTTACATACAAACTATTGCACATGTAAGTCTCCTGGTCAATCATTTGCACTAACATACATGAGCACATTGATTGAGTTTCATCCCTAAGCAACCAAAATTTTTAAGGTGAGAAAGAAAATGTGCAATGAACAGTAAATCTGGAATGTGAGGTAAATATAGAAGATTTGAAAAGGCCCCAATTGAGCCCAAAAGAAATCCTTTGATGCATCATAGTCTATACATGGGCAGAAAATTAGAAAAATCGAGACATTGAACCACTTCAATGTCTAAGGTGGTAGCAATCAAAAAGCATTACAGGGACATCCTAGAGATTCCTGGAAGCAGAGGCCTCATGGAAGCTGGTTTTGGCAATCAATAAGTTGGCACCAACAACTAATTTTAGAAAAATGTTTTCCTCATATGAGGAACAAAAACTTTGTCTGTTACTTTTACTACTGAGTGACAATTTCTTAGAAGAGAAATTGCAGGACCTGTATAGGAAGGACACCATTAGTAGTACAATCCTAATACTTAACAATTATAATTACCCATACTTAACATTGTATTAATAAATACTACAAATTTCTCATTGCAGTCATTAATTTCTTAGCTAAATCTATTGTTTAGTTCAACATTGACTACCAATTTGGAACTTGACTTCAACCATTAGCTATGTACCAAAGACTTGAAATTCTCAATATATTGGTTTATTGTTTTATATCTAACTATTACCTTGGCATTGTTGACTACCATAAAATTAGGCATTGAGCATAAAAATTCATTTCTTTTAGGCATTTTGACATTTTGTTGAACAAAGTGCATGCCACATTTTATGTAGCCCAGTTTCAAAGCACCACTTATTGAACATGCTAGTAGTATGCTAGCAAAGGTGAACTAAATGGATTGGACAATTGTTGGTTGCATTTGGTGAAATAAGATCAATGCTATGTCAGGATGCCCATGTCTTCTCTTTGCTGCAATTATGATATTCCACAAGAAGAGGTTGTAGACCACAAATGAAAACAAACTTGAAATCACAGGCATTTTGTCAATAGTTCATGTGCCTTCTGGATTCTTCCATAGTGTGTGCACATTTGTACAAGGGCACTTGAAACTATAACAATTTGAGGAGTAAGAGTAAGCAAACATCTGATATTTTTTTAATGAAAAACTTCATTATAAACCTGAAGTGCATTTAACGTTCTACCTAATATTCTGACCAGAGACAACAATGTAAAGTGACTACATAGTAAGCCATATGACGAAGCATGCTAAACAAGGATTTTGGATGAATTAAAAATGCTATTTGTACTATTTTATTCAAGAGGAGGCATTTCTAATCCACCGCATCAAGGGATATGTTTATTATCAAATGAGTTGAAAAAAAATAACTCCCCAATCACTCTTACTGATTGAGAGTTGGATTTTAATGACAAAGAATATCATATATAATTAATGAAGTTAAAAATTGGCAGTAGTGGGTGTGTGACCATAATTTTGCACATTTATAAAGCTCCAAGCATTGATACCTTTACATGGGTTCTAGACAACAAGTTAAAGATTTTTATTTCATGTTTTCTCTTATCAATATGATCCTACTTGCATCCTACATGAAGTTTGAGCATAGATTTATGCTACCCCTGTATTTTGTTTAGTTGTTGCATCGTGATTGAAAGAGAAAATGCGTAACAAACAAAAATTTAGGAAAACAATACCTAAATGAAAATAAAAAGGGAATGATAGAAAAAATTTGAGATGTCATCTAGGTGGAAAAATATTTAAGTACTAATAATGTTGAATAACATCCACATCACCTTGTTATCCTCAATGTAAATCCATTGTAAGAACCAATGTACAACATGATTTCCATTAAGGCCATTTATAAGAGTCACAAAACCTATCATAAGGGAGGATATAACCATAGAAACCTGTTGTAGTGTCTTAAGATTCTCTGTCAGCTTTTGTACATCTCGAGTACTATAAGGAAAGAAATAGAACACCGTTAATACAAAAAGTATCTAATAGTCTCTTGCATAAATACTATTTAGACTTATAAGTCACTTAAGAACCAACATTTGAAGCCTTAATGTATTTTGCATGCCCAAACTGACCAAGTGTTAATAATTAACAAAATAATTAAATTACAAATCTAATATAAAGCAGAATCTATAATCATTACTTACCCATGCATATCGAGAGAGATCGACAATTTCACCTACTTTATGAGTCAACACATCAAGAATTTACATTCTTGGTTCTTCATTACTGACTTCTAAAAGATTTTAGGGGCTCATTGAAATTCACAATGACATAACCTTGGAGCAACAAAACACAACAACAATGCTATGTACATAAAATCAAAGCATACATGCCTCAAATGAGACATGCAGAGTGTGCTCAAGAACTTCTTCTACTGAAAACAAAGTCTACTCCTACTCCTACACTAACCAGAGAGAAAGAAGCTAAACAAATCCTGCTACATGTAGGGAGAAGTAGCTTCCCTTTCTCAAAAGGGGAAGCCATGCAAATGATTTGACACTGAATATGGCTGCCTGTATGAGTGAAAAATTGACAATAAGCTGGTCCTCCACCCAAATCATCAAGGTATCTACATAAACCAAAAATACCTCCTCAAGTTTATTGGTATTGGACTCCTGGAGGTGTTGATGGTGACCCTTGGTGCTTTGAAACTCATCCTCATGCCCTGAAGTGGGCCTGAATAGTTTTGTCTTCTCTCTTGGCTCCAATGAAGCCAAGTACTGATTGGGCTTGGTCTGATCCTTTAGATGTGCCCCTTATTCTGAAATTTAACTCCAAAAGTGGAGTCTTTTTGTAGACCTTCTTGGATGGATGGTGTGAGAGGGATGATGACATCCTCTTTCCTTTTCTCTTCCTTCTCATGTGAAGAACATGAAAGAATCATATCTTCCAATCTTGGTTCCGAGAGGGATGTTGTGGAGTGTAGGTTATTGCACTTGAATATTCTCCTTCATGGGAGTGAGATCATATGCTTGGAAGGTGGGTGAAGGAGGAGTAAATGATGTGATATCCATGGGCTCTTCTCCATCAAAGCAATCCTCCAAGTCAAACAGATAGTCTGTCTCCTTATTGTCTTGTTGCAAGTGCTCTACCTCCTCCATGGTGTCCTCTTGATTTGCAACTTGCTCACCATGGTACCCCTCATCTTCAAACATGAAGTTTGAAAGATAAAACTCCTCCTCAACATTAGATATTGAAGGAGATGAAGTGGTAGGAAGAACTGAAGGTTCGGTGTGGCCTACTTCGCACTTGGAGCCTCTAAAACTATATGATCCTCCTCCATCATGGGTTCATCAATCAAATCAGGCCCTTGGAATGAAAGAAAAAAATATTCAATGATGCTTTCTTCATTGAGTGGATTCAACTCTGATTTGACCTATCCCATCTGCTCCTCTTCAATGGGACTTGAAGTTGATTGTTCTTCCTCCCCAACTACTTGTGCCACTTGGATTAGATCAACATCCTCTTCAGAAAAAGTTCCATTAGGGACACTGCATTTAGAGTAAATAAAATATTGATCTTCTTCTTCTTGTTCTTGTTCTATGTAAACTCAGCCCTAGCCACCACTTTTCCTCAACCCCGACCTCCTCTATTGGCTTGACCATCAAGGGGATCTTTGTAAACCCAAATTTGGCAGCCCAACTCTTTACATTGTCTTTCATTTATTCTCTGTTGGGCTCCCCTTCTTGTTGTTTTCCTTGACTGGATTCTTGCGTCTCTTCCAAACATGGATTTGGGAAAGCAAGAGGAGATTTAGGTTGGGGTTCAACTAGATTTGAAATTATTTTTGGTGGAGAGGGGAATGGAACTTCTTGTTTTTTGGAGGGGATGACCGCTTGGAAAAGAAAAAGGGAGAAGATTTGAAATGGGGTGGAAGATCGGGAGATGGAGAAGGGAAGTCAACACTGGGGCAGCAAGTGAGGGTTTTGACTCATGACACTGTTGAAATGATAAATATTGAGGAAGAGAAAATGGAGAGCTAGGAGATGGTGGACTTACCCATTAACAAGGTTGTCTTGTATCCCGCTCATAAGGCTCAATCTCCTCAATCCATTGTGCAAGTTGAGGAAACATTTCAATCATGAAGTCAAGCTTTTGCTGAGGGTTGTAGTGCCTTGGAAAAGGGCCTTTCCATGGATAAGGTTCCTTACAACCAATCTTGAATGCCTTCATTTGTGCTATGGCCCTCGATCGAACCATGCTAGTCTCTATTTTTTTAATCTTCTCCAACAGATTAACTTCTTCCATATAGTTGTCACCATTGTATGTGCCCCCTTGTTCTTGATAAGCTTCATGGCCAAACTTGTTTTGACCCTACCGATATGGGTAAGCATAATGCTCTTAGATCTGATTATAATGTTAATCTAGAGGAGTTGGTAAATGCCTTAGAGGCATACCGCATTCTTTGTAGGTGTGAATACCATGAAGGGAATGAAGTCATGATTACACAACTTCATGAAATGGAAGAAAAATGGGAGATATGGAAAGAAAAGTGAATGAATATGGGTGGAAATGGATGGAAAAGGTCTACAACTTCAAAGATGGAGTTGTTAACAAGATGGAGTAACCAGATGTGCTTGCATGTGCTCGAAAAGGTGAACCTTAACAGGAACACACCAACTTGCTAAGATGAAGTGGTAAGGTGCTTCTGACTGCCTCTCACCAGTGTACCAAGCTGTTCACATTGAGAATCACAAAGCACCCCTAAATGGCCAGGTGTGAAGTGGGGCATTCGGTGTGATTACACAACATTGGACCATCTCTCTCAATCTATGAGACTTACAAAACTTGAGATGGACCTTGAGAGAAATTCGGTTCTTGCTTCCTAATCTACTCCGCCACAAGCTACTCGGTCTGCAATTAGAACCTAATCTATCCTAATCTAACCATTCCAAGGGGACATGGAGAGAGAGGGTGAAAGAGCTTATTGGTACCCAAATTTAATCTCCTTCAAAGGCCAAGCATCATCATGGATTTGACAGGAAGCTTAGAGGTTGATATATGATTATGCATGTCATTTTGTATCCAGGAAGTAGTCTATCGAATTTTCCGCACTCAAAGCTTTGAAAGGAGTGGGTAGCACCTTAAGAGGATTTGATCTATCCTCACTATTTTAGGTTGTGACTTTCAACCAAGGTAAGAGAACCCTTTTGTAGCCTATTGTTTGTGGAGGAGATGGATATATCCTTCCTAATGAAGTTGTTAAGGAGACCTTGAAGAAAATATGATCAATGCAACAAAATCTAACTCTCACGAGTTGTCACTCTAGATAGTGGAGATATTCTCTAGGAAAGGTTCAGGTTACTAAAAACATTTGGAATATTGATTATTTCTACATGTTTTGGTAATGGAAATTATGCATTTGTACACACACAGGAAAAACAGGGGTAGTATGGGTAGGATTGGTTGTTTTTAAATAAGTTTTGGTGGGAGGTGAAGTAAATGAACTTGATTTTCCATATCTCTGAGAGCTCTTACAAAATGGAAAGTCTAGACAACAAAATGCTTCAGAATAGCTAAAATGTTCATTTAACTAGAATATGTGCTTCAATGGAGGCCCATATTAGTACCTTTTCACACAATCTATGAGATTTTAACATGAAGGTTTGAGTTAGAAAACCAACAAAGTATTGAGATCTAAACCCAATCATGCCTGAGGTACACCCAGAGGCTTACAGACAATCTCTGTAAAAAAGATGAAAGAAAAATGATTTTAAATCATTTATTTCACTCCCAGATGAAAGATCTTCTAAGAAATGAAATTGCATATGCCACTAAACTGTCACAAGGATTGAGACCTGTTTGATTGAGACAAATTTTGATACAAGATTGCAATAGGAACAAGAAAAACTATTTAGAGACATTCAAAAATAAAACAAGCACATTTCGCATAAGATCAACATAGAATAACTCAAGTTTGATTAAATTTATCAGCAGAGGAAAGTTTCTAGAACAATCTTAGAGCTTGTCAATGGATGTACACTCGCAACCACCTTGACATGATCAAACTTAATACAAAAGAGATAACCAGGTTTCTCAGATGGCTTCTCAAAAGACAAGCTTTGTCAAATTTTCCTCTTGGGAATTTTCTTCGACCTCTAACACTCCAACCATTTGCATGTTAAATTTCTGCCATTTATAACATTTTCCACATAGCCCCCTTTTCCCCCCAAAAATCCAAACATTGAATGCCACTAGTGCTTGCCATGATCATGATCGCAATTTTAATCTGATTTGTAAAAAGTCATCGAGGTGATCGGGGTAGATCTCTTCAAATATCTCTCACATTCAACTCTTCGGTAGATCACTCTTTCTTCAACTCCGCCAATCACTTCTACCCCTAATATGTCAAATATGGCTCTTTGCGTGCTCGGGAGAATAAAAATGGAATATCAGATCAAGCCCAATAGTCGAGACAATTTCAATGGTGAAAGATGTCTCTAGATCTCCCCCACCAAAATTAGATATCAAAATTAACTCTCCTCTCTGTTTGGCGTGAAGAAAATACCAAGAAATCATGAAGACTCACACTTCTAGGAGCGTTTTAGTAAAATGGGGGGAAAATCAGATTCAGACACACAACTTTCGTTGATCTCTACTTTGAATTTGGGTCGTTCACGTGGAAGATTAAATTTTAAAATAGGCCTAGGGGTTCCCTTTGACTTTTTACAACTTTTGTAAAAATGTAAATTTTTTACATTTTGCTCCGCAGCTCCGCCCTTGAGAAATGAGCCTGACATGTGTCCTAAGGTGGGTCCCAAAGGAACCACAACCAAATTATGATATTTTACCTTTTTTTTGGAAAAAGAAAAATTTTCCACGTTTTCCCCACAGCTCCGCCTTTGAAAAATGGGCCTGACATGTGTCCCAATGTGGGTCCCATCGGAACCGCGCTTCCTTTTTAACTTTTAACCCTTTTCTCTTTAAAGGAAATTTTTCCAAATTTCCTCGAGGTTCCACACCTCTGCCGTTGACTAGAGCAAGCTTTGACCTTTCCTCTATCAGGCTTGCGAGGCCATTTTGATGTTTTAATTTTGAATATCAGGGGGAAAAATATCCAAGTTACCCCCGATGGTTTTCTTCCCCACCCTTTTGACTTGAAACAAACTTTGACTGATCCTTTGTCGGGTTTGTGGGCCATTTTTTATATCTTAACCCTTTTGAGAATAAGAGGCAAAAATTCTAAATTTCCCCCAATGGTTCGCTTCCCTGCCCCTTTTGACTTTTAAAACTACCACGCGTCACAATGGTGCATCTTGAGATGGTTCCCAAAATTTGAGACCTTAAAAGAGTGTAGGCTTGCCATGTGTCCTAGCCCAGTAAAAAAAATTTGAAGGCTTGAAGCTCAATGGAAGGCACCAAGTGTTAGAGTCTGAGGCAATCTCCTTTGGCTGTTGCAATGTCCAAGTAAAATTCAAAGTGAGCGAAAGCCTCTAAGTGTCCTCCTAGTGCTTCTTTAAAATGGTGCCCAAGTTTAAGACTCTGAATGAGCGCGGGCTTGCCACATGTCCATGTTTCCGCCAAAATATTTTAGCTGCATAAAAATTTGTTTTACTCTAGGAAAAGCAACGGAAACCTCCACGTGTCCTCCAGATGCTACTCCAAGGCCAAACCAAAAGCGAATCTTCAAATGAGCGTCGTTCCTCCACGTGGACAAATTTTTAAGTTAAGGTGATTCATAAATTTTCTTAAGTATCTTGTCGAGCCACGTTCGACCAAAAGAGGCCACGTTTCATGTTGATGTAAGGATGTAAATTTGACCAGGAGAAACACCACAAATCGTAAAATGTAGAAAGATAACCATTCAAGCCCGGAGAAGAAATTTTCTCTAAGGACAAAGAATCCAGAAATGTTACAAGGCTCAAATCAGTTCCTCAGAGCTACATCCATTCATCTTTCTTCAAGTATTTAGGGAAAAAATGACAGGGCAGCAAATCTCGATTGTGGAAGATGGAAACAATGGAAAATCCCAAGTTTTTAGATGAACAAAGAAACAAGGAGACAAATATGGATCCATAAGTGATCTACGACCTAGAGAACAGATTGAAAATGGCAACGAGACCAACTGTGCACAACATGGGGAAGTAGAATGTGACAGAGGCCGTAAATCAATGGATTTTTAAAGGCAAAATGGGGCAAGACTATTTTGAGCACCAACATCGGCTCCGACTTGGGGATGGGCACTCCTGTGAGTTCCACAAGAACAAAGGTAGACCAAGTGCCAAAAATATCCATTGGGCAATGGAGTCACCTTCAGAGATCATAAAACCAAAACCATCCCCAAAAATTAATAGGGAAACTAGCAAAAATAGGTCACCAGGGACTAGAACGAGCAAAAACACAAAAGACAGAAACAAACAACAAACTATACATTGTACAAAATTTTTTTACCTTGATTCAAGGGAATCAATCCAAGAAATGCTTCAAATTCCTACCATTAATAGGCATCTCAAGCAATTCACCATCTAAGTCCTTCAAGAAGAAGGTATGTTCACCAATTCTAATATCAATGGAGTAAGGGCCCATCCATAATGAGTCAAATTTTCCATGCTTGCCCTTATCTTCATGTCTACTATCCCATAAAGAACACACGATCTCAAAATTGAAAACTCGGGAGTGACCTTCTTGTCAAATAACTTCTTCAACTTCTCTCCGAACTTTACATGCCTCTAGTGGGATGCCCTCTTCTCTTCATCAAACTCAACATGTAGACACCAAAATGGGGTCACACTCCCCTTGGTCCCTTGTCAAACAAACACCTTAAACATTTTTACCTAACCATAGTTCCTTTCATCCCACTCTAATATTAATTTAATTAAATTAATTCATTATCCTCACAATGTTTATTATTTAAATATCCCTGATTGGGACAATGCTCACATATCCACCTCACATAAACACCTCATCTAGCCACCTCACCCTAAGACCTATTCTTAGTAAGTTGCCATAACTAACTAAGACCTACCTAAACCCTAAAAATCAAAACCTATATTCCCTCTAACCACATTTCTCATCTGTTAGAAGGAAGCTTCCATTCCAATCTGTGAGAACTAAACGAACGAGATCCCAAAAATCAAGGGGTCTACCTAGTTTAGAAAACCTAGGAAATCCTGGCCTAACCGATGTCAGTTACCCTAAACCGCCGCGGTTAACTCGGAACCACCGTCGGTTACCATTTAACCCCCAGAAAAACCTTATTTTGAGGTTGGCATATTTTCTAAGAGATAAAACACATCTTTTGAGAACTAGAGACAAAACTAGAGCTGCCCGCAAGTAGAACGAGCATTCATTCATGTATCAGAGTGCCCATAGCCAAGACCAAGCAACCACGCACTCCACTTGCCTTCACAAGATCATCCGGTGAAGTGTCTACATCACACCAAGTTCCTTCCATCTGATCACCCTTCATTGCCAACCAGACATCAAGCTCGTATAAACAATAAGTTTTGTTAACCAACACTAGTTCATTATCATCTGAGTAGATTCTTTTACTTTCGTTATTAGTTTCTACTCCCATTTACATTCCCCCACCATTTACCTCCATGTAAACTTGACCATCCTTTTACCCACACCCTTGAACTGCCCATACCCATATTTTAATCATTCTTGTGCATACCTGAGACCCATACGAACCTGGCCATTTCCCTTCCATTTCCATCTAGCCTTAGATTTGTCACCCCACCAAGTTTTTATTGAGTTTCCTGTACCAGACCATACCAACGCCGGTTACCCACAACCGCTGCCGGTTAACCTAAACCGACATTAGTCATACTGGACCGACGTCGGTCTCTGTGTTTTGACCTAAAACCAAGAACAGAGCTTAAAACCTCCACCAAATACCCAAAACTACCCAAAACCTCACCCTAACTAGTACTAGTACCCTGACCAAGACCTTGACCTCCAGATTCAGTCATAGCTTAGCCTGTTGTGAGTGAATTTGCTTATTGTAGACGAATGAGATACCTAAATCATTTTAACTATAGTAGGATTTCCTTTATTATTAGCATTAAGTTGTTTTAAATAAAGTGGATCGATAAACCGCCTAAGAATTATCACTCTTCCTAGATCTAGTATACACTAGGTAGTCCATTGCATATATTGTTTAACTTTCATTTGGTGGTCTTGTTTTTCATTTCGTAGTTCCTCCAAGCAAAAAGGAATCTCTCATGATCGGTGTGGAGCCGTGAAGTCATACACGTGCAACAACCTACAACCAAAGACATCTTAACAAGTATTCCTCCTATCCCTTTACCCTTATCGGTTTCATTAAAATTCGAAGAAACGCTCTAGAATCGGGTTGAACATTTTGCACGCCTGATGGGACCCATTTGGGGTTCCTTGCATTCTTTCATTTCTAGGTGAAAAGTTACATGTTTTTTACCTTTCTAAAAGGTTCTTACATTAAAATTTCTCCCTTGGAACCTTCTCTTCTTCTATTTTCTAAAAGAAGTCATATTTTGGTGCTTTAAAAAGAACAATTCTTCCCTTTCATTAGTATCGCATTCGTGAAAGAGCGTCCCTTCTCTTTCATCTTTTTTTTTGTCATCGAATTCAACATTTCAATTTGGGTTTAAAATGTGTATCATTTCATTCTGCTTCTCTACATTAGCTCACATTAATTGAGGGCAACCTATACATTGGAAGTCATGCCCAACTGATGGTTGACAAACGAATCATAGAAAAGAACTTCCTTTCTCTTTCTCTCTCTGAGTCTTACCAAACATCAAAAATTAAAAATATATACACATTCTTAAATAACATCTCACCGGAAGAAGCTATAGGTGATCACATGATCACGGCATAGTGGGCACCCCGTTGGTTATCTCTATCCAATACCCCATCAGAGGATGGCCCACCCCCACCATAACATACCTAAAACCTCTCCTTGTAGATCTCCTTCTTCGTAGGAATCCATCCTCACCAAAAAATCTATTCTAAAGTTCATGAGTCAGTCCTTAAATAGCATAAGCTAAACAAACATAATAGAAAAAGCACTCTTAGGATTGTATTTTTCTTAGTGTTTCTGCTTGGCTTGCATTTTGAGGTGAGAAGTCACGTTCTTCATTTTCTTATTTTCCCTTGTACGCTCCTCATCACAGTTGGTGTATTCTAGCTTCATTTGAGTGTGCCTAGACCATATTCTCATCATTCTCAGAATTCTAGGTTTGATTCCACATCTAATTTTAACTCACAACCACATTTTCTTCATCGTTGTTTCAATTTCACATTAATCGATGTCGGCCCAAATGACCATCATCATCGGTTTTCCCTAACCGCATCGATTTCACTGTTCTTTTGGTCAACCTACCCAAAAGGACACCTACTTCACCTGTTGTGATGTTCATAGTTTCTATTATTCTTATCATATTCATTAACCTAGTAATTCCATCAGCATCTTGCATACTTGGAAAAGTATTGGCCTTTTACCTTGTTTTGAACAACTGTCCACTTTCCATAGTGACCGACCACTTGTTACTCTGTGTCGGTGTCGTTTAACCTAATCGGCATTGGTTAGCTTTGTGTAATTTTCAGCTTGACATTTTAACCCCAATTCACCCATCACCGCCTATTTATCCTATCTCTCTACTGTATTTCTATGTCATTTGGTAAAGTAGTCCTACCACATCAGTGCTTTTTCACATGGTGCTAACTTGAAGCCAAGAAAACGCCCTCATATTCCATTCCAGTTGTCAACCACTCCCACCTAGTCCTTCACCACCTTCTATTTTATCACCCATGGATCCTACCCAACCTATCACTATCGCCAATGGAGATGAGGAGTGCACACGACTCCTTGACCAAAACCCTGCCACCTTGAAGTTTTATCTTTCCCACTCATCCACTCGAGATGCCTCGGGTCGGGCTTGATATATGTCATGCCCATATCTATTCCCCGACACTTACTCCTACTTCTTCTCTAACCTCCTCCGGCTTTATGCTACCCGCACCTAACTTACCCCCAATCATTTCTTAGCTAGGCCCCATACTTGCTATGACCACCGCATCTGCCACATTTATTGCACCCGCCACATCCACTATACCTTCGCCAACCACCCATAACATAACCTCATCCACACCTATTATTTCATATGTACCCATAGCTACACAACCACCCCCGATGTCGGTGACCCCTACCCTTTTTCAAAACATTATTCTTTCTATTCCACAATCCTTATCCCCCATTGCCACTAGGGTCACCACGACCCTTCCACCTCTATATACATACTATCAACATCCTCACATTTCATCTATCATTCATTCTAGGTACATACCCCCTATTTCACTTCCTCCTTCTCAATCTACCTATACGGAATCACCATATACAGGAATGCCACCTCCATCATATGTCCAACACCAACCTCCTTATGCTATAGGAGGTACCCAACAATCACAACCTACCAACGACCTAATCAAGTTAATGATGGATAAGATGTAGACATTGGAGGCATCGGTTTCTGGCACACACAACTCTCTCACCTATAATGAGATTTGTAATGATCCCATCCACCCATCCATTCCTATCCATCCATATACATTGGTAAATGCCTAAATTTAATGCTTTCAATAGCAAAGAGGACCCGAACAACTTTTGCGGTCTTTTAAACATGGGTGTTATCTGATCACCCATGATGACACTTTACTTCTAAGGACCTTTCCCATGTCTCTGACTAGGCCTGCATTAGACTGGTATAGTGGGTTACCTAAACATTCTATCTTCTCATTCACTCAGGTAGCCCAAGCCTTCTTGGATCACTTCTCCATCAATGTCATTAAGAAAGTTACCATGACTGACCTCTACTCTACACGTCAGTATGATGACGAATCTATCATGATTTTGTTTCTCATTGGCGTAGCTTGATCAATCAACTCACAATCCAACTCGCCAAAACCAAACTCATAGAGCTCTTCACGCGGGCTTGTGCTAGACATATCTCACCGACCCTGCAGGTCTAGACTTTCCAAACCTTCGATGAAGCATTCACCATGGCATGAAAGCTAGAGATTCGGGCCATCAAAGAAAAAAAATCCAACTACGCAATAAGAATTTGACATTAAAATCAAATGATACCTCTTCTTCTTCAAAACCACAGAAAAATTATTCAAAATCCAAGGGAACTACTAAAACAATGGTACTCAAGGCTGGCCCAGCTCATCCATCAAATTAGGCTAGTCCCTCATCTAATATTTCTCCTATCTAGATTATTCAATTCAGACGGGAACAACGAAAATACACCCTATTTAGGGAACCTTATTCTTATGTCTTATAAAATCTTATTAAAGTTGGGGCCATCACCCTTCCTCCCATAAAGCCACACACTAGTTTTGACCTTGCTCGCCCCACACCCACATGGTACAAAGAACATGACTTCTGCAACTATCATCGAGTAAAAGGTCATAGTGATGGAAATTACATCACTTTCAAAAACATTTTCCAATAAATTATTGAGAAAGGTGAGTTAACCTTGGATAATCCTAATGCACCTGCCAATCAAAATATACATATCTTCAAGAAACTATTTCCTAATCATGCCCCTTCTTCTGATCAAACCAGAGAGACCTCAACTCATGATAGCCATACCCGAGAGGTCCATGCTATTTTCAGTGATGCACCCGTTGCTTCCCAATTACCTCATATTCCTTCCATAGAGGAAATCTTATGCCAAAATCCTCCACTTGCACTTGCACCCACTTCACCTACTCCTCCAACCATAGAGGGACACCCTTCTTCTCCTCTCTCACCCATGAAGGAGACTCCTGTTAACATCAAAACCATTTCACCTTTTACTTCTCCACCTAGAGATCTATCACCCGCGATACATCTTAAGCCTAAGGAAGACACTCATTCATCTCCTCCACCCACAGAGGAGCACCCATCAGCTCCCCCACCAATAGAGGAACACCAATTATCTCCTCCACCCATAGAGGAGCACCCATTTTCTCCTCTAGCTATCGAGGATCTAGTAGAAATATATTTGTATCTAGGTGACCATTCTCCATAAACTACCCAGGATCCTGTGGACTTACTTTCGGCTCTCTTACCCACGGAATCCAAAGCTAGCAAATTCCCCATCTCTAAGACACATTTTACAAGAATTTCCATTGGATCCTCATCAACCTCACCTACAACAATGCCTTTTTCATGCCTAGCCGATCGCCTAGATTATGTGGATAGAGCCTTACTTTGGGGGCATCTTCTGCTTCTTGTCTTAACACAAATGTAGATGTCACTTGTTGACACTTCCACTATCTACCCAAAAATATTTTGGCCAATCAACCAAACACAACTACAACTATCACAAATTCCACCATGATACCACTCATGGCTCAACCCACACCCCTACCCATAACCCAACATATATCTACATCCAAGTCCACACCTACATCATCTTCCTTGCCTAAACCTAATACTACCTTAGGGGTCATCCTAACCGCCACCTTTCTCATCCACCCATCAAATTAGATTCAGCTATATCCTCCAAAGCCAACACCAAACCTATTCCGGTACCCAAATAGAAGAACCAATCCCATAGATCTTATACTCTAACCTCGCCAATCACACCTTCATCACCTTCACCCTTTATGTCCGTCCCAGGACCTCACCCTCTCAAACGTAGTTAAGAAACCTCCACCCGCTGGTAAAATAAGAATGCAGCAACCCATTCCACCCTTATAGACCTCTACTATACCTGTGCAGCGGTTGACATGACTTATGCCCGCACTGCAGATCTTTACCACTCATACCTCCAATACCATCGATAGCTTCTGCATTACCCCCAACATTTCAGTCTCTTTCCCTCATGCCTCCTTCATGACTCGTGCTATCTACCTTCACAAAGACCTCTCGTTATCCCCATGGGTAACACGCCCCCTTCTACCATCCACCTTTCCCTCTAGAGCTCATGTTCCCGTATCACCTTTACCCAAGAAGGTGCAACATAAAGACAAAAATCTGCTACCCTCCAATAAGGTAGTAAAAACAACCACACACTCTCCTGCCAGTTCATCTACCATACCCCTACCCAAGCAAACACGACCAACACCCAAGATCACACCAACACCTAAAACCATAGCTTGACCCACTCCCCCTCATGCAAACACCCTTCCTCTACAAGTCAACCACACCTATACCCAAACTCACTTTCACTTCCCATTGTGATCCACTAGCAGGATCCTATGCCAAAATTTTAACCAACCTCCTTGAAACTTTTGTCATCACATTACCACCGCTCAAACCTTATGACCCTCTCAAACCCAAACCAAAAGGGTTTGATGACACCAAAATTTGTGCCTACCATCATGTGCTAGGGCACGATGTAGAGAACTGTAAAGCTTTAAAACCATTCTTATCCATTTGTGTCCTCCCAAAGAAAACTTTGATGATGATGACCTTCTTGATGAGGACCCCATTTCACCAACACCCATTCCCATAGCTCTTCCCTCACTGCCTACTCAATGACCTAGACCTTCACCCCCACAACTCCTAGAACCACCTCCAAGATTTGAAATTAACATGGTTCACATCAAAGAACTCGTCAAACCTCCACCCAAATGTCAGTGTGCTCAACTCATCTCACAAGGTTCCTTCCCACCACAGGGCTTTTTCCCTTCATGACACTATACCTTTCATGGCTCACGTACTCGCCTACCTTCCCACCTCAAATCAACATGATCCACGTTGTTACTTGTGCCAAAAAGATAAAGGTAAGGAAAAGGAAACCAACCCACCAACCAACCCTATACCCAACATACCATCTCGCACTCGCACCTAAAATCACTATCTGTGGCCCCACATATCCTATTTTCGACGGGGTTACACATCGCACCACGCTCAAACAATTACACCAATCCCCCCTCAAAATGTTTCTATATGACCTCACCCAAACGTCAAAATCCCATCGTCAAGCTCTCATGGAGGTCCTATAATCTATTGAGGTTTTACCCAATGACCCTACACCTGTAGCCTCCATTATTACACCCCATCATGTAGCCTCTCTTACCAAATTACCACCTTTATCCACACCTCCACCTACTCACCAAGTAGCCTCCCTTAGCTTCTCAGAGGAAGAGATCACACCACACCAAACTAATGACCCAGATCCAACTCTCTTCATCTCTGTCCACATCGATGATATACATATACGATGTGTTATGATTGATGGGGGAGCTAGCATAAATATCATTTCCTCCCATGCATTCACTCAAATGCGCATACGACGATAATTACATGCATAAACACCCCATCATGTTGCATTCATTCAATGACGCTATCACCTCTACACTTAGCACCGTCATCTTCCACCTTCGCGTGGGCCCCCACACTGTTCCATGGTTGTTTTATGTCTTAGAGGGGGAATTTCAATATAAATTATTGCTTGGTAGACCCTAGATTCGTGTCATGGGTTGTGTTCCTTCCACTTTGCATCGTTGTGTAAAGTTTGAGCATGAAGGACACACCTATACCATTCGCTGATCCATCACCTTTCAAAACTTGCAACATGCTTTACCAACCCAATGACGTGCTTATACCCATTAAGGCGTCTACCTCCATGACCACTGCCTCTTCACCTACACCTCCACCCACTAGTGCAGCCGTTACTTCAATCGCACCTACATCCTCCATTCCCACCGCTGCCATAACCTCCATAGCCAAACCATTAGCCTCCCAATCCATTAGCTCCACCTCCGATCCGACCTCTAACACATCATCTATTCCAGCTACCCACATACCAACCACCGATCCCTTGGAAGACATTTTTCAACGCCTCACTGGGGAGTATCACCTATATAGTGTCAACACATTCCTTACTCCACAAGGGTATGGAATTATTCACCAACACCCTCATTATGATCACTATATAGGATAGAACCTCCTTTATGGTCCTCCCCACCTTCGTACCAATCTCACCTATGGAGGACTCGATACTACCACTTACACTCCTGAACCACCGTCACAAACCCACCAATTTTCTGTTGACCTCCAATCACTCACCAATCGCCGTTTCACCCACACCTTCCTGCACCAATGTGCATGAAAAGGTTTTGGTTTTGTATTTTATGAGCAAGGTTGCCATACTGTTATTCCATGTACTACCCACAAACATAATGACCATAGTGGTATCGGCTTTATGGAACCACACGCACAATTGAATTCATTGAGGACATCACCCTTCACCACACCTTCGCCGATGGAGTCGATGGATCCAGAATCCATTCCTCCTAACTTTTTTTTTCATAAACACCATCTCCTAGGGGCCTCTGACTCATCAACGTGAGGGCGAGGATCCTTCCTCTCTTCCCTTATTGTATCCTAAAATGATCAACGGCGATACACCTTCGATTAATGTCATTCAATGTCGGGATGATGAATCTATACTCACCTTCCTTGGTGCGAACACTCATATATTCATCATTCGTTACCCTCTCGAGACGCAAACCATGTTAAATGAATCGTCTATCAAGATCAACATTCATACTCAGGATGACCCGCACATTCTAAAGATAGGACAATCTTTAGATGCTGCTAAACATGAAGCCATCACTTCTTTTCTCAAAAACCATAGCCACATTTTCGCTTAGTCTTACGTGAGATATGCTCGATATTGAACCCACTATAGTGGTACACAATATCATAACCATTCCCGACACTAATCCTGTCAAACAAAAATTGAGGAAAATGCACCCTCACATTGTTGTTTTGGTCAAAGAAGAACTTCAACACCTCCTTTCAGTTTCCTTCATCTTACCCATTGATTAACCCTCATTGGTTTCTAACATTTTCCCCGCTCACTAAGGCAATAGGGGACTCTCGCATTTTACATGATTTCCATGACCTCAACCTAGCGTGCCCGAATGATGACTTTCCTCTACCGGTATTGACCATCTGGTTGACCTTACTACATGGTCACAAGATGCTATCACTCATGGATGGTTTCTCGGGTTATCACTCATGGATGGTTTCTCGTGTTTCTTGGGTTATAACCAAATCTTGCTTTCCCTAGAGGGTTATAACCAAATATTGCTATGACCTATATCTTCCATGACATCATGCATCGTATATTAGAAAATTACGTGGATGATCTCCGCCAAATCTAAACACCACTCAACACCTCGCCGTCCTAAAAACCATCTTTTACCACCTTATTAAATATTGTGTTCGCCTTCAACCCAAGAAGTGTTTCTTCACGTTTCTCTCAAGAAAGCTCCTGGGATTTATCATTTCCTTACATGGTATAGAGGTTGACCCTGCTAAATTTAAGGCCATTCTTGAAATTCCTCCACTCACTAATCTTAGGCAACTTCGTAGCTTGTAGGGAAAGTTGCAGTCTATTCGCCACTTCATTTCACAATTGTTTGATCGGTGTCAACCATTTCATCATCTTCTCAAGAAGGATGTCTCTTTTAAATGGGATGATTATAGCCACAAAGATTTTGAGGCCTTAAAACAATACCTTCTCTAACCACCTGTACTCATTCCACCTAAATATGATCAACCCTTCTACCTATACATCTCAGCTACCGATCACTCCTTAGGGGCCATGCTCACTCATCGCGATGAACAACATAGGGAGAAGGTGGTTTATTACATAAGTTGTACTCTTTTAGACTATGAAACCTGATACACCCATGTTGAAAAACTCTTCTTAGCCTTATTTTTCGTTGCCACGAAACTCCGCCATTACCTACTTAATCACAAGACTTATGTTGTGACCAACACTGACCCCTTACACTTCATGTATGCCAAACCTTACCAAAATCAACATGCCGCATGCTAGCTCATGCTTTTGGCTGACCTCAACCTCGAATTTATCCACCAAAATTCCATCAAGGGCCAAGCCATCACTGGACCAATTGGCTGACACACCTATTTCTGGGGATCAACCTTCTAATTTTGACTTTCCAGATGAGTCAATTGCTTCCCTTTCCTTGGACAAGCCCGCATACCAAATGACACTCTTCTTCGATGGTTCCAAGTGTTAGCATGGGGGTGGGGCAGGCGTTATCCTCATTCTACTTGATGGTGAACCCATGCCTTTGTCTTTCAAACTAGATTTTTATTGTACAAACAATATTACCAAATATGAAGCACTCGTATTAGGTCTCCAAGATGCCTTGGATGTAAAATCCATCAACATCTTTGGTGATTCCCAATTGGTCGTAAACGAAGTCAATGGTATATAACAATGTCGTAATGAGACACTTCAAAAGTATAAACATCACGTAGACATACTTTTGACCACCTTCGACCGCTACGCCCTTCAAACCATCCCACATTCAACCAAAAATTTGCAGATACCATGGCCTGCTTGGCTTCTCAAATCCCTGCTTCACCTGTCAATTCTAAAATATTTTTCACCATACAAAGACTCCAATCACCCTCTTATTTACCTCATGAGGTTTACTCCATTGGAACCGCTACCCCGACCCCGAGTGACCTTTGGTATAAACAATACTTAGACTACCTTTCCCGTTCCATCTTACCTCCTGACCTCACTTGTAATGGACAATGGGCCTTTCTTAAAAAGGTCTCTCATTACGTCATCATGGGTGGCCTCCTCTACAAACATGGCTTTGATGGAATTATCTTACGGTGCCTTATGAGTTCCGAAATTCCTTATACCATTAAGGAAGTTCATGATGGCATATGTGGAGGTCACTTCAGTGGCCTCATTGTTGCTAAGCGTATTCTTCTCCTAGGCTATTACTAGCCGACCCTCAACCATGATTGTTGTGACTACATCAAGCATTGTGTAAAATTCCAACAACACACAAACCTTCATCATACACCAAGTCATGCCTTACAAGTCGCCCGTGACCTTTGGCCCTTCTCTCAATGGGGTTTGGATCTTGTCAAGAGATCAATCCCCATTCTTCCCAATGACATCAATGGATCATCACCGCTACCGAATACTACACAAAATGGGTTGAAGCCATACCTCTCATTTCTACAAAATCGAGAAAATATGTGAGTTCATCAATCATCACATCATCTATCTCTTTGGTGTCCCACATCACCTCATCACTGATAACGAAAAACAATTCAAAAATAAAACATTGCAAAAACTTTACGATGCCTTTGACATTCAGCTAAGTTTCTCATCACCTTATTACCCACAGACCAACGACCAAGCCAAATCCACAAAAAAAATCTTGAACAAAATTCTCATGAAAGTGGTTAACGATATTGGGAAGGACTGGCATATGCACATTCCTTTCGCCTTGTGGGCATACCGCACTAGTATTTACACTCCCACCATCGCCACCCCTTTTTCTCTAGTCTACGGTACTCCACGAAATCTCGAGAAAATATGTGAGTTCATCAATCATCACATCATCTATCACTTTGGTGTCCCACATCACCTCATCACTGATAACGGAAAATAATTAAAAAATAAAACATTGTGAAAACTTTGCGACGCATTCGACATTCAGCTAATTTTCTCATCACCTTATTACCCACAGACCAACGGCCAAGCCAAATCCACCAAAAAATCCTAAACAAAATTCTCATGAAAGTGGTTAACGATATTGGGAAGGATTGGCATACGCACATTCCTTTTGCCCCCGTGGGCATACCACACTAGTATTCACACTCCCACTCCCGCCACACCTTTTTCTCGGGTCTACGGTACAAAGGCTGTTCTACCCTCAAATTCTAGATTCTCTCACTGCATTTCTCTCCATGACATGCTCAATGATGATGAATTTCGCTGGACCATTTAGCGCAACTCGAGTTATTAGATGAGCATCGTCTTAACGCTCTTGACCACCTTCAAGTTTACCAAAACGTATCAAACATGCCTATGAAAAACGTGTCCATGAGTAAACCTTCCAAGTCGGTGACCTTGTCCTAAAGGAAAATCAACATGTAACCAAAGCAGAAAAAAAATTAAACGGGAAAATTTGCTCCCGATTGGCTTGGACCATACATCGTAACTCATACTTACAGATTAGGTTCTTATCATTTATCTTCACTCAAGGGTAAACCCAAATATGAGCCCCTTAATGCCTTGCATCTTTGACCATTCTATTGTTGACTTTTAGTCCTACCTCACCTTCTACCTCTTTCCATGCTTGTCCCTTGAGCACTATCCACTTCCTACGCCATCACCAATGATTAAATAAGAATCATGTGCATACCTGTCACTTTTTATCTTCTCTTAAATATGTGTACCACGGTGTTGCACATAGCATGATTCTCATGGATGATTTTCATCTACCTTTAGATGATATCCCTTGGTCATTTCACCCTACTTTCTGAACAATAATCCTATTCTTCACCTTAGTCTTGTCCATGACTTAAAATCCCTCACATGGGATCCAAATCCTTGAGTCAAACTTTCAATAAAAAGATGACTCCCTCAAAAGGACATCTTTCTCTCTACAATTGCTGCTATAAATAGACTGGTCCTCGAAAGGTAGATATGTACATCTCTTTCAAAATATATATATATAAAGAAAAAAGAAAAAAATCTTCTGAAGCTTCCCGCATCGATCAGCTTCACGAAGACCTCAAGGAGTTAATTTCCTAATCCCATATAGACTTCCCGCATCGATCAGTCTATCTCAAATATCAGTCAAAACAAAAAGTCTTTTAGTCATGGACTTGCCCATTGTGACCTTGGATCTCTTTCCAAAATGGCATGCTACCTAGTACCATATAAAAGCTAACCACTTTTCACACTCTCACCATTCGCACTTTCATTTCCTATCGCCTCAAGGGACCTATTGGACCATGCCATTTTTGGTCATGTGACTAATTTTTATCTTTAGAATAATCAATCATGCAATAATTTTAGGGTCTTACATTCATCATCCCATCTAAAGTATGATCCGCCCATTATGATCCTTACCAATCAGGTTGCTTTCTTACCTCCTCTTATATTTTAAACCTTCTTCATTACGTATTGATTACCTTATACAAGACTTGACCCTCGACGCTTCTTTTTGGGTAATTTTTTCTCCTCCTTCACCATAATCACCTCAAAATCACCTCTACCAATATGCCCATAATTCACCCATACCTAATAGACCTAGACTCAATCATGCCTATAACATACCCACCCATACAAATACCTCCTCACATTCTTCCCTAGCTTATGGGAGAACTACATCGGCCTGAGGTCCCTTTTCGCAGGACTATGTAGGCAACACTCTGAGGGCATGGGGCCCTTGGAAGTTAGCTCGGCCACTCTCTCACCCTAACCAATTCACCTTTTATTTTCCTAAACCACATTGTACCCTATTTGGTTTCCTTTTATATCAATAAATGAAAATTAAACCCATCAAACAACAAATTACTTTCCCCCTTTATCATCATCAAACATACATCCATTATGTCTACCATTTCCTTACCACTATAAAACATCTTAACCATGACCCATATCATCATTCATTGCACAAATTAATGAATTACAACCTAACTCTACCATACCTAAAACCTGACTCAATCCATGCCTAGACCACAACCTGACTCCACCATGCCTAAAACCTGACTCAATCCATGCCTAGACCACAACCTGACTCAACCATGCCTACAACCTAACTCCACCATGCCTAAAACCTGACTCAATCCATGCCTAGACCACAACCTAACTCAACCATGCCTACAACCTAACTCGATCCATGCCTATGACCTGACTCTATCATGCCTACGCTACTTATATTTTCCATAACATATACACATCAAAATAGCAAGATAACCACAACCATGTATACACATAATGACCATACTCATCATCATCATCATCATCTCTATAAATAAAAATATCCAAACGTGTGTCTCCATATACATAATCTCAAATATCTTGACACGTAGGATGGTACATATAATCAAATCTCTCAAAAATATCATATACAACCTCACCATCTTGGCACGCAGGCTGGTATATGATCAAAAATATACAAAACTCTTATACATCCTCACTCTCTTGGCATGCACACCAATATCTATCAAAAATGAATCAAAATACATAAAAATAAAGGGATGTGCATTAGGTATCATCCTATCAGACATCCTCCATCTCAGTCTTGCATGTCTCCTCCTCAGCTCCTAACCAATGGCCTGATAACCTCTCACCACTCGCCATAGGTCACCAGGGGCCCCTACTAGTACATCACCTAGAGCTGGCCTCCATGAGCTTGTGGCCTCACCCTAATCCTATCTCGGGGCTCGATGGTCCCCTATGCTATCCATGTTGTGAGTCCAGGATCTAGTCCTCTCACTCAAGGCCTGTTGTGCCCTATACTCTCCATATGATGGAAAATCTATCCCGCCCGCAATCGGTGATCCTGGTAATATTTGGCCTCCCTAAGGCATCCCGTAACCTAGATATGGGTATGGTCTATGGTGGCCCCATAGGCCTTGGCCCCTATACCTGTCCTGTGGGACCCTATCCCAATGCTGTGGAGGTGTCATTAGCCTCACACCTTGGCCTACACCTATGCCTGTAATTCCCGAATCTGCACTGTAAAGTGTAGTGGCCAACCGGCCTTGTAAACCTACAACATGTTCCTATAGGGTGGTTACCTACTCCTCATCACCCTCTTCGTCTCCACCCTTGGCCATCTGGGCCTATAAATTAGTCACTTGCACATGAAATGTGGCCACCTATGCCTCTAATCCTATTATCTACCCCTGTACCATCCCCAACTGTGTAATTAGGGTCACCACGTGCCCCTGTAGGGCATCTCTCTACATAGTGATGGTGGCTAAATCTTGCTGGGCACGGGAGGTACTTCTCGTAGTTGGGCCACCCACAACTATTTATACCTATCTGTCACTCCGAAGCATCATCAATCCGCGGTCTATAACCTGCTCCTCCTTCCCAATAGGTACTGTCGGTTGTGGAAGTGGCAGTGGTCTCTCCACATCATCCCTCTGGTATTGTGGGAAGGGTGGTGGTATATCCTGTAGTAATCCAAACTGTCGTCAGACCCTATCTATGGGGATCATCTCGTGCTCTCCTGCATGGCGCCCCTCTATCCATCTGAGTAGCTGAAGGCCAGCTAACTCCTTAGCCATCTATTTGTATGAGGGATAACCCACATATGGTCTCCATATAATGTCTACCCCGAACAATCCCTCCAATAGCCATTGGTAGTATGCTACATCATGTGTAGCCACTGTCGATCGCCTCTCTCTCCAATAACGGAAACTCATCACCTATACACCACCTACAAAAACTCATCTCAAATGCATTTTCAGGCATACCCACTTTGGATGCACACGAGATAATGTTCTCATAGGCCCATGAGTGTAGAATAAAAATGCAAACGAGGCTAAACTCGTGGAGCCGCCCATACGCCCATAGCTCTCTATATAGCTATACCAGGAATGTTGGCACCTAGGAAAATTGGGTCCTCTCCATCATCATGTCATGTAACACTCCCATCAGTGATCATGGGAATCTCCCACCCTCTGCATCCGATAGTGCAAAATAGCAGACTACCTCCATCAGTAATACTACTAGCCTTGTCTCCTCTAGACGGGCTAGGTACATCTCTCCATAGTTGGATGGTGCTATGGAATGTCAGCTTGCCATCTCATCACCAAATACTTGTTAGTATCAACTCCTCTCGATGCCTCACGAGGATATCGAATATACTGTATATCCAATATAGGTAATCTGCAGGATCATGTACACGTCCTCCAGGGTGAATGTCATCTCACTCGTCGATAGGTGGAACATGTTGGTCGTTGAATCCTATCTATCGATGATTATGACCATCGGACTCGGCTTCCGAACTACATGCTAGTAGCGATGGACTCTAAAAATACCCACCTCCTCAACATGCCGCAACTCCTCACTGTCACTATTCCTCCTCGAACATCACGAGAAGGGGTGGCACCCTATCTCGCATCCTCGGTGATCTCTCACTTACATCCAAAAAAAAATTACATTATTTAAACATGACCATATCTACATTCACCCATACCCATTCCCATTACCCTACCTCTTTTACTTCGCTACTTACTGCGTTTATCCCATGGCCTACCCTCCACCCCAAACTAACCCACACTTCCCTACTTACCCAAACCAACCATAACCCTCGACCTACCTACCCTAACCCTACCCAACGTAATATCACCTCATCTATTAAACCACACCCCCGACCCCTCACCTACTTCCATTTTTACCCACTCCCGACCTTACCTTTTTCCTACACATCTATATATTTTTCCCTAACAACTCCACCCTTACCTATTTTTACCCCTTACCTATGTTATGATTTTCACCAAAACCACTTTTCTCACCCGTATCTACCTCACCCACCCACCCTTGGACACCTTTTGGCCCCTTTTTCCCCCAATTACCACTGGTACCGGTTACCCTAACCGACCCCGGTCCCCCTTCAACTAGCAGCAGTCACCTACTTCATGACCGATACCAGGGTGCCCTAACACCGACATCGGCTAACCTTTAACCGATGCCGGTCATTGTCGTGTCAAAAACCACGATGCCCAAACCCCCATTTTTCATTCAAACTCCCCTTTTTCTCCCTTCTACCCACCTAATCTTACTCAAATCCCCCTAAACCCTTCCCCACTCCTTCACCAAATCACCTCCCTTCCCATTCCTAATTTAATTAATTTTCCCTCCCACAATTCCAAATTCCTTTCCCCCAAAAACAAAAAAAAACCTGTTTTCCCCACTAATTCAATTTAATAAACAAAACAATGAGTCGATTGAATCCTACCTCATCGCACCTTGCCATTTACATGGTGGCACCTCTAGCTCTTTGACTTTGGTGGTCCCCTAATCCCTCTCCTGCTTCTACCATCACCAAATGACCTCTCGCTCTCCAACCAATCAATCCACTCAAACCAATCCAACCTAGCTCGTGGATCCACCTATCGACCAACTCTCACTAGCCATGTGGCTCGCCAACTCAATCCTCTGTCTCACTCTATCACTTTCCACCTTTTCCTCTCTCTCTTGTCATTTTTCCCAATTCGATAAAAGACAAATGATTTGAAAAATATGAAACTTTTTCTTTTTATAACCTACCCAACTTGACCGGTGACGGTTTTACCTTAACTAACATCAGTCCTGTGCCCTAGCTTACCGTGGTTGGTCCATCTTGACTGGCATCAGTTCCTTTCAACCATCATCGGTTTACCTGCTTAGTCTTTCTACTACCTCCTACCCCAATTTTTGACCTAAATCCTTTTTATCTTACACTCACCTCACTTGGCCACACCACTTGACCTTCTTGACCTTATCCTTTACCTCCTCACCTCATCCTCATTCGGGAACTTGTTATTTTACCCATACCTCGGCCCTACCCATGCCGTGACCTAGATACTTGGACCTAGAACATTGCTAGTGACCTTTGACCTCATGTGTTCATTATACCTTGTGGCATGTTATTACTGTGTTAATGGACATACTGACCTTACCTTACCTCTTGCCATGCATGTTTATCTTGACCCAACCCTTCGTGTAACGGAACATACCTAAATGTTCCTGCACTTTGACCTACATCGTGTTTCCTGACCATATCCTATAGCTTGGATAATAGACTCACTTCAACCTTGTTTAGATAAACCTATCAAACTTAGACAATGTAGAGTTTGCCTGCTCTTCAACCTTGATCTTTGTCTTTGTAGTTTATACGTGTGTGTGCATTTGTCTCATTAATACCTTTGACCCTAACCCATTACTGGATTACCCGAGTGGACCTTTTTCCCCTTTTTTACTCACATTTCCCACCTTCCTCTTCCTCACATTCACCTTTATCGGACCACTCACCGATTCTGCATTCTTCCTCCTCATCAGTTCCTAGTTTGAGGGGGATCACCTTCACCTAAACATGGGGCAACCACATCTTATTTTTGTCAACGTCTCTTAACAATACAAGCTATAATACAAAAAGGGTAAAAATGTAGACACCAAAATGGGGTCACACTCCCCTTGATCCCTTGTCAAACAAACACCTTGAACATATTTACCTAACCATAGTTCCTTTCATCCCACTCTAATATTAATTTAATTAAATTAATTCATTTTCCTCACAATATTTATTATTTAAATATCTTGATTGGGACAATGCCCACATATCCACCTCACTTAGACACCTCATCTAGCCACCTCACCCTAAGACCTATTCTTAGTAAGTTGCCATAACTAACTAAGACCTACCTAAACCCTAAAAATCAAAGCCTATATTCCCTCTAACCACATTCCCGTCTGTTAGAAGGAAAATTCCATTCTAATCCGTGGAGCCAAACGAATGAGATCCCAGAAAATCAAGGGGATCTACCTAGTTTAGAAGCCCTAAGAAATCCTGCCCTAACCGACGTCGGTTACCCTAAACCACCGCCAGTCAACCCGGAACCACCGTCAGTTACCATTTAAGCCCCAGAACAACCTTATTTTGATTTTGGCACATTTTCTAAGAGATAAAACACATATTTTGAGAACCAAAGATAAAACCAGAGTTGTATGCAAGAAAAACGAGTATTCATTCATGAATCAAAGCACCCATAGCCAATACACAAGAAGCTACCACAGAGCCACTTGCCTTCACGAGATCATCCAGGGAGCGTATGCATACACACCAAGTTCCTTCCATCTAATCACCCTCCATTGCCAACCAAACATCAAGCTCTTAGAAATAGTAAGTTTTGTTAACCAACACTGGTTCATTATCATCTGAGTATATTCTTTTACTTTTGTTATTAGTTTCTGCTCCCATTTCCATTCCCCACCATTTACCTCCATGCAAACTTGGCCATCCTTTTACCCACACCCTTGAACTGCCCATACCCAGATTTTAATCATTCCTGTGTATACTTTAGACCCATATGAACCTAGCCATTGCCCTTCCATTTCCATCTAGCCTCAGTTTTATCACCCCCACCAAGTTTTTATTGAGTTTCCTATACCCCGACCATATCAACGCCGGTTATCAACAACCACCGCTGGTTAACCTAAACTGAAATCAGTCATATTGGAGTGACGTTGGTCTCTTTGTTTTGACACGAAACCAAGAACAGAGATTAAAACCTCCACCAAATACTTAAAACCACCTAGAACCTCACCCCCGACTAGTACTAATACCGACCAAGACCTTGACCTCAGATTGAGTCATAGCTTAGCTTTGTTGTGAGTGAATTTTCTTATTGTAGACAAATGAGATACCTAAATCATTTTAACTACATTAGGATTTTGTTTATTATTAGCATTAAGTTGTTTTAAATCTTGGATTGATAGTCATCTAGGAATTATCACTCTTCCCGGATCTAGTATACGCTAGGCAGAGTCCCACATCGCATATATTGTTTAACTTTCATTTGGTGGTCTTGTTTTCCATTTTAGGTAGTTCTTCCAAGCAAAAAGGAAGCTCTCACAATCAAGCTGTGGATCCGGAAGTCAAACACATGTAACAACCTAAAACTAACATCTTAACGGGTATTCCTCTTAGCCCTTTACCCTTATCTCTGTTTTTCGTCAACATTCGAAGAAACACTCTAGAATCGGTGAAACACAACAATCTCGTTAATGCGAGCATCATAAGGACTAACCTCTTGATCTTCTAGTTGTTGAATAAACTGATATGAGGATAGTTGCATATGAAGGGGCAAAAGGGCCTGAGTCCCATATACCAAATCAAATGGACTCTTTCCAGTAACCCTCTTGATATTGATCCTATATGCCCAAACAACAAACTTCAACTGTTCACCCCACTTTCTTTTGTTCAGCTCCAAGGTTTTTCTGATAATCTTCAGCAAATTTTTATTACTAGACTCAACTTGTCCATTTCTTGGGGATTGCAATTAGAGGTATATGTCAAATTGATCCCATACTCTTTGCACATTGCCACTAGAGGTCTATCCTCGAAACTCATGGCATTATCAGGAACAATCTTGATTTGGCACCCCAAATATGCGAGATGATATGGTTCAACGAGAAAATCCATGACAATTTGGTGTGTTGCTCTTTTGGTGGGGATTACCTCCACCCATTTGGTGAAGTAACCAAAGTGGCTACAAGAATCCACTTATGGCCAAAGCACTTGAAGGGTCTAAAATATCACCATTGAAATCCATTCCCCATTACTTGAATGTGGCTTCAATTGATACAGCTGCAAAGGAAGGGAACTGAAGATTCTAGTCTTCCAGAGAAGCGTTGGCAACTCTCATATCTTCTAACCACAAGAGTTGTATCCTTGAAGAGATTTTGCCACCAATAACCAGCCATCATGATCTTGTGTGTTGTGACTCTTACAACAAAATGCCCCCCACAAACTCCTCCATGGAGATCGAAATTATCTTAGGGGCTTCTTCTTGAGTAATTTACCTCAAGAGGACTCCCTCCGGGTTTTTCTAGGCTAACCCATAATCAATAATGACATATTTCTAGGAGGTCAATTTAAGAGCTCTTTTCTGGTTCTTACTTAAGTACTCAGGGCAGTATAAGTGTCTGAGATAAAAAAATCACATCCTTGTACCACTTAGAACTCATCAACCTTTCAAAACACCTACCCTTTCTTCTTCTACCTCATTTACCTCAATATTTTGTAAGTTGCTCTCACCATAAGTTTAGGCAAGCCCAAACCTTTCACAAACTTTTTGGTTTGGATATCCATATCATATTCTTGCAACTTGTTCACCCATCTACATATTTTTCTTGAGACTTCCATCTCTGATAAGATGTCCTTCACCATGGTGTGGGGAACATAAGCAACCACTTTAGAACTTAGAATGTAAGGCCTAAAAACCTTTGTTGCTTTTACCAAGGAAAATGCCTGCTTCTCCATAATAGTGTATTTCAGCTCAGCCCCCTGCAAGGCCTTACTGAAAAAGGCAATTGGCCTCTCAGCCCCTTCATCATCCTTCTGTAGTAGGACAGAAGAAATAGTGTTCTCTGAAGCAAAGGAAAATAGTTGGAAAGGCTTCTTATAGTCTGGAGCTGCCAAAACAGGGGCATGCTTTAATGCCTCCTTAATCCCATTGAAATCTTGGATGACAGCCTCCTCCCATTTGATGACCTGGTCCTTCTTTAGCATGGAAGTGATTGGAATGGTCAACTCAAGCAAAGTTTTATATGAATCTCTGATGAAGTTTATCTGCCCAAAGAAAGACTGAATTCCTTTCTTGGTACTTGGAATTGGGACCTTGCTGATGGCCTCTACCCTTTCTGGATCAATCATCACCCCCTCTTGTGACACAATGTGACCAAGAATCTTTTCCTTCTGCACTCCAAAATGGCATTTCTTTGGATTGAGTGAGATGCCATATTCTCTACATCTTATCAACATCTTCTCCAAGTGCAGCAAGTGCTCACTTCTCTTTCTGGAAAACATAGTTACATCCTATTGGTAAACAACAGTAAACTCATTGATGTAACCAGCAAAAGCAACATCCATTTCTCTTTAAAAGTTTTCTCCAACATTCATCGGACAAAGGGAATCGACATATACATAAGTCCCCTAAAGAGTGGTAAAGGCTGCCTTGATCCTTTTCGATTCTTCACCACAACTTGATTATAACGGAGAAACCATCCAAGGTGGAAAGCAACTCA
The DNA here is from genome assembly GCA_018340775.1 of Taxus wallichiana var. yunnanensis. NCBI lineage: Eukaryota > Viridiplantae > Streptophyta > Pinopsida > Cupressales > Taxaceae > Taxus > Taxus wallichiana. The sequence continues at coordinate 215,858,849 of CM031233.1, read as the reverse complement.
GAACTAGTCACTAACTACAGCATGTTCTCCATATTTGGTAAAGGATAATTATCCTTCATTGATTCTCTGTTTAGATTCCTGAAGTCCACACATAACCTGATATCACCATTCTTCTTTCTTACTAGTACTAGGTTTGCAACCCAAGAAGAATACCTTGTGGGCTGAATAATCCCTCCATCTCTCGTTTCTTCAGTTCTTCTTGCATTTTAAGAGATAAGAGAGGATTGATTGGCCTCTGCTTCTACCTGAATGGATTTGCATTAGACTCAAGGGAATCTCATGTTGAAATAGATCCCTCTCGTATGCTTTTAATTCGAGAAAAGGTCCAAGCCATGCAATCTTGGTATTTTTTCAACAATTGGATGTATGACTACTTCTCCTCTTTCTTTGAGATTTCTACCTAACAAAATTTTCCTTGGTTTCTCCTTTGTACCAAAATCATGCTCCTCAACATCCCTCGAGGCTACCATATGTCTATTAATAATGCAATCAGCATTATCAAAATTTGATTCAAGAGCAACCAGCCCTCTAGGAATGGTATTAGTCTTTAGCTGGATGATGCCCTTGCCAAACAAGGTTTCCTTCCCCTCAATTGCACACACCATTGGTTCCAAATCAATGCATTTATCAGAAAAATCTCCCTTGTTCTGTAGAAATCTTCTAGCTTGAGTATCATCATCAAATACTTGCCAGTGTTTAATATTGTCGAGGGACAGAGAGTCTTGTCAATGCCTCAACATCATATTCATAATATGGGGACATTGTGACGATTGTAACCGAGATCCTAACACTGCAAGCTTTTCTGGAAAATCATTGAACTTTCTATCATGATGCACAATGTTGAATGAGTCAAATATCTCAATGAAATCCCAAACTACATGCTTGTATTGTTTCATTCACTATTTTTTTGTGACGTACAGTTTCCTGACTTGTTTGACAACTAATTATGAATCTCCCTTGACAATAATGTCCTTGACACCATATTTCCAAGAAATTCTTAAACCTAACAATAGTGCCTCATACTTAGCAATGTTGTTAGTGCACTCGAAGTTGATTTTTAAATAAAAGACAAAATTTTCCGACCTGGAGAAATTAGAACAACACCAGCACCATTTCAAAACTTAGAGAAATATCCATCAAATAATGAAGTCCAAAGAGAGCCCACTTGTTCAAGACACTGCATTCTTCAATCTTGTGCTCCTTTCCATCAACAAATCCTACAAAGTTATCAGCATCAACATTTGTGTACAATACTTCATAGGATGCATTGTTGGGATCCTCAATAAGGTGCAACATATTCTTTTCCCCATACAACTTGACAAGGCTGCCCTCAATTGGAATGGTGGCATAGGACATATCCATTTGGACACTCCCACCAACACTTGCAGCCCATTTTCTTGATAATAACATGCCCCACTTGGCTAGGCAATCAACAATGACAACATCAAGTTTTAAATTTTTACCTAGGTAGGATACAAGTTGCACCACCAAACCTTTCACACATCCCACTATTGGCACTTCTCTAGAGTCCATGGCAGTGCACTTCCCATATGTTGTTATTACTTTGATATTCAGCTCATTCATCACTTCCAAAGGCATGACATTACATGATGCCCCTGAGTCAAACATACAATTATGCGAAGTCTGTCCTTAATGATCAAAGTGGTGAATAATGGATCCACATTTAGCTAAGATTCCACTAAGGATGTCCCCAAAATACCTCGGGTGGTTCACCTAGTTATTCCAACACTTTGGTGGTGTCTATAATTCTTCAATGATTGGAGGAGTCTCCACAATATTTACATTTCTGCCTAGGGCAATCTTCTCTTCTTTCAATCCCAAGTATTCAAATGCTCTCTTTTTGTGCTTAAGAATCCTAAGAAACTCAAAATTGGAACAGAGACTTTTATTTGACTTAAAACTTGGGCAATGTCATATGGGACATTCTTTGGAAAGGTAGTATTTGAAGGAAAGCTAACACACTCACTAGGTGGTACAAGATTTTTGACTTGGGCATGAGGAGGGGTATGATTTTTATTTGGCATCGCAGGATTTTGGTAGATGCATATTTCTTAGGGGCCTCTTAGGAATATTTAAAAGCAATGGAGTCTTTGGTTTGGCATGAGGCCCTGCACCTTTGAAAACCCTACTTCTTGTGTTATGTTCCTTCCTTGAGCCACAACAACATTCATCAATAACTACATATCCTCCTCGGATGGGATTCCTCCATCATACTTATTTATCATTAAAGCCCTCAAATATTCAAAGTCATTTTGGGCAATTTGAAAGCTTGTACACCATCTACTTATAAAGTATGAGAGGGAGGAAGAATAGGTACTTGGTGGATATAATCCCAAAAATCAGCAACAGTTCTAGCACTTATCACCTCATTTGAAGTTTCCCCTTGTTGTGAGCTCATGGAGCAACCCACCATGCAGACATCATCATCATTATCATCATTAGCTTCTTCTTCTTCTTTTTGATCCTCCTCACATGGAGCATGTGGCATGAAACATCTGTCACACCAATAATTGACATCGCCTCCTCCACAACAACAACTCGGCAGCCAAAGGTCGGGTACCATTCGTTTTTCCTAGCCTAGGACTATCTATTTTCAAATCCAATAGGTCCCTTACCTCTTGTCATCGATCTTTGGTGATTTGTAAACCTATCTTAACTGTGTTTCTGTGTTGACCTTGTGAGTGCTGCCCAATTCCTTTATCAACCTCGGCTAGTTTGTAGGAAATTTCTTTGATAGCCCTCGCCAAATTCTTCACAACTTCTTCCAAATCAGCAGCCTTGCCTTCCTAAGGCTTTTTTCGGGTTGATTAGTTTTACACCCTTCATTTTTGGAGGCTTTCCAATTGCCTTGATGTTCTTCTCTATTTTCAGAGCCATGGTGAAGGCTTGCCCCAAATTTGTAGGATTTTTGTCCCTCAAGTAATATGCAGCCTTTTTATCAAATGCATCTGAATATTTGATCAAACATGATTCATCACATGGCCTCAAGCCAACAGGAAATCTCCTCAAGGTTTTGTTAAACCTCATGTTGAAATCATGTATTGATTCATTAGGATTCTTCTTGATGTTTTTAAATTCTCATAGAAGAAACCTAAGGTTATTTCTATCACCATACTGCAATCTAAATGCATTGTTCATCTCATTCTAGGAATCAATAGAGTTATCTGGGAAATCGTTATACCAATCCCTAGCATCTTCTTCCAAAGTATGGATAAACAATTTGATATATACATCTTCATGTTCAATTTCAAAATATTCCATCATATTGATAAAAAGCTTTAGATGTTGATCACCAGTTATAGCGTTGTTTCCTTGGAACTTTGGTAGTCTATTCCTTACATCTTGAGGAATTGCATTTAGATAACCATCCATTCCCACAAAATTTATAGGTCCAAAGGTGTTTACAACAAAAGGACACTGGGTGGGGGAAATTTGGACCATGTTATTTTGAGGAGGTCACCTAGGAGGAGAAATAAAGTGATAAGGTGCATGGGGTCTTTGAAACACAGGAGTATAACTTTCAAAATGGATATCCCCTAAAGGCCTTATTTCTTGGAAAGCCCTATCAACTTTTGAGTAGATAGGGGTAGAATGAGAAGCAAACTTTTCAAAATCAAATGAAGGCCCTTCTCCAGCCTAGAGAATTCAATTCCACAAAGAGGCTACCCGATTCAAAATCACTTGAATGGAAGTATTTAATGATAGGCCGATCACTTTCATCAGTGGATATCCCTATTCTTATTTGATGATCTCCCACAACACTCTAGGATTTTATTCCTTCTAAATTTGCTTTTACTAGCTCTAGAAATAATTTCCTAGCAAGATCCCTAGCAAAGAAAGATCTTATTCCTTCCAGCTTTGTAAAGATTGGTAACAACTCTCACTTGACAGAGGTTAAGACACTAAAACTCATCAATAATCAGACCAGCAGGGATTCACCACTAAGTACTTCCACCTTAGTTGTGCACATGTACTAAAATATGATCTGTCAAATGTTTGTCAATACTAGTAAGTAGAAATGGAAAGACCTGACTCTTCTTTACCCAGATTTATTAATGAAAACTAGTGCACTAGGTTTGGAAACTAAAAGAATTGCACACAACACTTACAAATTTGAATACTTCTTAAAGGCCCAAACACAAGATGATGTTTGAACAATGTATTAGCATTCAGATCATAAAGGCAATATTTACCAGGGTCTAAATGTGAACTATAATATTTCCTTCCCTAGCAGTGGCACCATAAGCGTGTTGGTACCCAAATTTAATCTCCTTCAAAGGCCAATTAGCATCATGGATTTTACAGGAAGCTTAGAGGGTAATAGATGATTATGTATGTCATTTTGTAGCTAGGGAAGTAGTCTATCTGACTTTTTAGCACTCAAGCTTTGAAAGGAGTGGGTAGCACCTTAAGAGGATTTGATCTATCCTCACTATTTTAGGTTGTGCCTTTCAACCAAGGTAAGAGAACCCTTTTGTAGCCTGTTGTTTGTGAAGGAGATGGAGATATCCTTCCTAATGAATTTTTTAAGAAGACCTTGAAGAAAATATGATCAATGCAACAAAATCTAACTCTCATGAGTTGTCACTCTAGATAGTGGAGATATTCTCTAGGCAAGGTTTAGGCTACTAAAGACATTTGGAATCTTGATTGTTTATGCATGTTTTGGTAATGGAAATTATGCATTTGTGCACACATAGGAAAACAGGGGTAGTATGGGTAGGATTGTTTGTTTTTAAATAATTTTTGGTGGGAGGTGAGGCAAAATGAACTTGATTTGTCGATCTCTAAGAGCTCTTACGAAATGGAAAGTATAGACAACATAATTCTTTAGAATAGATAAAATGTTCCTTTAACTGAATATGTGCTTCAATGGAGGCCCAAATTAGCACCTTTTCACACAATCTATGAGATATTAACACGAAGGCTCGAGTTAGAAAACCAAAAAGTATTGAGATCTACTCCCAATCACACCGAGGTACACCAGAGGCTTACAGATAATCTTTGTTAACATATGAAAGAAAATTGATTTTAAATCATTTATTTCACTCCCAAATGAAAGATCTTTTGAGAAATGAAATTGCAGATGCCACTAAATTTTCACAAGGATTGAGACTGTGTGATTGAGACATATTTTGATACAAGATTGCAACAGGAACAAGAAAAACTATTTGTAGACATTCAAAAATAAAACAAACACATTTTGCATAAGATCAACATAGAATAACTCGAGTTTGATAAAATTTATCAGTAGGGGAAATTTTCTAGAATAATCACAGATCTTGTCAATCGATGTACACTTGCAACCACCTTGACACGATCAAACTTAATACAAAAGAGATAACTAGGTTTCTCAGACGGCTTCTCAAAAGACAGGCTTTGTCAAATTTTCCTCTTGGGAATTTTCTTCGACCTCTAACACTCTAACCATTTGCATGATAAATTTGTGTCATTTATAACATTTTCCATAGATCCCCTTTCCCCCCCAAAAAATCCAGACATTGAGTGCCACCAGTGCTTGCCATGATCACGATCGCGATTGCGAGAATAAGATCTCGTAAAAAGTCACCGAGGTGCTGGGGGAAGATCTCTTCAAATATCTACCGCATTCAACTCTTCTAGTAGGTCACTCTTTCTTCGACTCGCCAACAACTTCTGCCCCTAATATGTCAAATATGGCTCTTTGCATGCTCGGGAGAAGAAAAATGGAAAATCAGATCGAACCCGATAGTCAGACCATTTTAATGGTGAAAGACATCTCCAGATCTCCCCCACCAAACTTAGATATCAAAATTAACTCTCTTCTCTATTTGGCATGTAGAAAATACCAAGAAATCATGAAGACTCACACTTCCAAGAGCGTTTTAGTAAAATGGGAGGAAAATTAGATTCGAGACACACAATGTGTCATTAATCTCTACTTTGAATTTTGGCCGCCCACATGGAAGATTCAATTTTAAAATAGGCCCGAGGGTTCCTCTCGACTTTTACAACTTTTGGAAAAATGTAAAATTTTACATTTTTCTCCGTAGCTTTTCCCTTAAGAAATGAGCCGACACATGTCCTAAGGTGGGTCCCAAAGGAACCGCATGACCAAATTCTAATATTTTACATCTTTTTTTTGGAAAAGGGAAAGTATTATAATTTTTCCCTACAACTCCACCTTTGAAAAATGGGCCTAACACGTGTCCCAATGTGGGTCCCATCGAACCACACTTCCTTTTTCACTTTTAACTCTTTTCTCCTAAAAGGAATTTTTTCCAAATTTCACCTAAGGGTCCGCACCTCCACCATTGACTGGAGAAAGCTTTGACCTTTCCTCTATCGGGCTTGTGGGCCATTTTGATGTTTTAATCTTTTGAATATCAAGGGAAAAAAATCCAAGTTACCCTCAATGGTCCGCCTCCCCACCCTTTTGACTTGAAAAAAACTTTGACTAATCCTTTTTCGAGTTTAAAGGCCATTTTGAAATCTTAACCCTTTTGAGAATAAGAGGCCAAAATTCTAAATTACCCTTGATGGTCCGCTTCCCTGCCCCTTTGACTTTTCAAACTGCCACACGTCACAATGGCGCATCTTGAGATGGTTCCCAAAATTTGAGACCTTGAAAGAGCGTGGGCTTGCCATGTGTCATGGCCCGACAAAATTTTTTTGAAGGCTTGAAGCTTAGTGGAAGGTGCCAAGTGTCAGAGTCTGAGGAAATATTCTTTAGCCATTGAAAATTCCAAGAAAAATGTAAAGTGATCGGAAGCCTCTAAGTGTCCTCTTGGTGCTTCTTCAAAATGGTGCCCAAGTTTAAGACTCTGAATGAGTGCAGGCTCGCCACATGTCCCTATTTCCGCCAAACTGTTTTAGCTGCATAAAAATTTGTCTAAGTCTGGGAAAAGTAGCAGAAAGCTCCATGTGTCCTCCCAGCTCTACTCTAAGGCCAAACAAAAATTGAATATTCAAATGAGCATTGTTTCTCCACGTGGACAAATTTTTAAGTTGAGGTGATTCATATAATTTCTGAAGTATCCTGTTGAGCCACGTCTGACCAAAAGAGGCCACATTTCCTGTTGATGCAAGGATGCAAATTTGACCAGGAGAAACACCCATCAAACCATAAAATGTAGAAAGATGACCATTCGAGCTCGAAGAAGAAATTTTCTCTAAGGATAGAGAATCTAGAAATGTTACAATGCTCAAATACGTTCCTTAGACTTACATCCATTCATTTTTCTTCAAGTATTTAGGGAAAAAATGAAAAGGGCAGCAAATCCTGACTGTGGAAAATGGAAACAATGGGAAAGACCGAGTTTTTAGATGAACAAAGAAATGAGGAGAAAAATATGGATCCATAAGTGATCTATGACCCAGGAATAGATTGAAAATGGCAATAGAGACTAACCAGGCATAACATGGGGAAGTAGAATGTGACAGAGGTCATAAACCAATGGATTTTCAAAGGAAAAATGGGGCGAGACTTTTGAGCACCATCAAATCCTACACTAAGTGGTGATACACCAGAAATGGAAGTGGTTGAATCACGGATCGACTTCTCGAAGTGAAGAGAGGTGAGTAAAGGGGAGGGTGGAAAAGATGCACCACGCAGAAAGAGATAGATTTCACACAGAGCACCACTTCAAAACCCATTAAGCATAGCTCCTAGTACCTGCAAAAACATTAGATTATGCACAGTATACCCTACAATGATGAGAGGTAAGAAGAGACAACAAAATAAGCCAAGGATGGATAGATGCATCACGAAACAGATTTTATTACTCCAAAATGTTACACGGTACATCATCAATGGGAAAGAGGAAATAAAATGCCATTATAGAGCCATGGGAGGAGGCTTAGACTCCACATTCTACCCTAAGGAAGAAAGAGAGGGGGCAGGGGAGAAACAACGACCAACCTTTTGAATATTCCCCTTCATTACAATATGTAGGAAGAATAGGAGAGAGAAGAGGGAAGAGTTTGAATCTTGCTTCAACCACCTTGAGATATGCATTGAATCATGCTTCAAAGCTCAACCATTATCAATCAATGCCTTGTGAACATGAATCTGACACTCTGATAATATTTCACTGGGAACTCCTCGTGCTATGATTATTTTAGTAATGCACAACTTTTGGTTTGGTGGTAGTAATCTGGAAACACAACAACAAACATAACACAAGAATACCACAGACTATGACAAAAAAAGAATGATGACAAATCTGAAATACAACTGTAGAATATATTATTAACATGGAATTATTACAATCTCACCCATGAATTACTCCAAGTGTTACCAACTCCACTTGATTCCAACAATGGTTATGAGAGAAACTTCACAATTACTCCTCTTGATGACTTCCTTAATACACCTTCACAAAGAATCCTTTATTCATAAAATAATTATTACAACTTTGCTCTATGATAAATGAGAGGGGATGGCCTCTCTATTTATAGGAATTCAGGCTTATCCACCCTATCTCTAAGATAGGATAGGAAATCTCTTCCAGCCAATCATATTCCATGCCTAAACTCTTTCCTTTACATGTAGGCTTATCTTTTAAGATAAGATAAACCTTATCATCTCACATGGGTTCCACCTTTATAGACTTTTCTACAAATAAAATACACAAAATATTTATGACATCATTCCTTATCCTTATTACAAATATAATATTTCTAATTCCTAATCATGTAGACCCTACTTCTCTACTTACCCCAACTTTGACATTTTAACATTATCGGACCACTTATGACAAATATTTACTTTTTACCACAACATTCCTTTTATACTTTGACTGTTACCGTACTCTACTTTATTGGCGTCATCATCTTGATCGACGCCATTATCTTCTATTGGATGCCACTACTAATTATACTTAACATCATCTTATTCCTAATACATACATAATAATAAAATAGAAATTACGGAGGAAAATTTTAATGTCGACATTTTCCCCCTTCCTAGCTTCTACTCCGCCTTTGGAGTAGACTCTTATGGACATTCTGAAGTTGGTTCCTAGAAAATCTTTAACTTTTCATGGTTGACCCATTTCATAATGGGAGTACCATCCAATTCCTCCAATCAATATGTACCATTTTCATGCATAGCTACTATTTTGTAGGGCTCCATCCATTTCGGAAGAAATTTTCTCTACCTTCTTTTTTTGTATTTGGAATCATATAGTAGATCCAAGTCATTCACATGAAATGGAGACCAATGGATCTTTTGATCAAAGTATTCCTTCTACTTCATTTTCTTCTTATAGCTTGTATCCTTCACTATTTCCCTCATTTCCTCTAGCAAATGAAGATGCACCAACCTTTCTTTTATTGAATCACTTTCATCCATCCTTTCATTTTTCATAACTCTCACAGTGGGAATATCAAACTCAATAGGAAGAACTGGATCAATGCCATAAGCCAAGTGAAATGAGGAGTATCCTGTTGTTGACTTTGATGTTGCCCTATATTCCCATAATGCTGCATGAATCCTTTTATTCCACTTATGTACCTGCAAGGTTGCATCTTTTGCTAGAATTTGACATAACACAAAAAAATTTTGTTCCACCTATCCATTTATGCTTGGCTTGTATGTTGTTGCCTTCCCATGCTTAATAGAAAACTTGTTGACTAGGGCTTCTACCACCTCATTAATGAAGTGGCTTCCTTGATCTATTACAATTTCTAATGGGAAACCAAATCTAGTGACAATGCGTTTATATATGAACCTTGCCACTTCATCCATGGAAGTTGTTTTCAATGGCCTAGCTTTAACCCACTTGGTTAAATAATATGTGGCAACTACAATATACTTATTTTAGCGTGGGGTAGTTGGAAGTGGACCTACAATATCTATTCCCCACTTTTCAAAGGGACCAAGTGGAAGAATAGGGCATAATGGAGCTAATGAAGTCTTACGGTTACCATGTGTTTGAAAAATATCACATGTCTTACAATAATTATAACAATCTCTAAAAAGAGTGGGCCAGTGATAACCTACATCCAAGATCCTTCTTGTTGTAAGTTGTCCAGAGAAGTGTCCTCCACATGTACCATTGTGGAATTATTCTATCAGCTCCTTCCCTTGATCACGTCCAACTACCCTCTTGTACTATCCATCAGGTCCTATTCAAAATAATACTCCATACAGAATAGAATATGGACGAATGGCTTGAGTAATCTTCCTCTTAGTCTTTGCATTGGCACCATCAGGAAACTTGAATTCATTCAGATAATTCCAAATATCTATGTATTCACTAGGGATTGTGTCAAGGGATAACAATGCTACATCTGGGAAATCATCATCATCACAAGATGAACCTAAACCATCATAGGCTCGAGAGAGTGCATCTGCATTGACATGCTTCTTTCCTGGCCTATCTATAATATCAAATTCAAATTCTTGTAGAAAAATTATCCATCTTGCTATCCTCCCTGATGGGTTAGGCTTATTTATAATATATTTTAGAGCCTGATGGTCTATTACAACTATAAATTTTTTCCCTAGCAAGTAGTTTCAAAACTTCTTTACACCAAAAATGATAGCTAGAGCCTCTTTTTTATTCAGTATAATTTACCTCAAAGATTGCTCATTTGTTTGCTCCCAAAATAAACTGGATGATCATTCCCATTTTCATATTTTTGGCTCAAAGTACTTCCTAGTGTTGCATCCGAGACATCATCGATATACACAATGAATGGCTTGCTCCAATCTAGATTCTTTAAAACAAGTGAAGACACCAAAGCTTCCTTCAGTTGTTTAAAAGCTTCATGCACCTTATTTCCTGGTTCATAAGTAACATCCTTCTTTAAGAACTGGGTTAGTGGCTATGCAATCTTTGAGAAATTCTTGATAAACCTTCTATAGTAACCCACATGGCCTAAAAATGATCTCAACTTACTTCTATTCATAGGAAATGGTAACTCTTTGATTTTTGAAACTTTATCAGGATCAGTACCAATACCATCTTTGGATACAACATGCCCTAACAAAACACCTTTAGAACATCCAAAGACACACTTTGTAGGGTTTAGTGAGGCTTGTGCTTCATCTAACCTTTGAAATGTTGTCTCCATCTAGTGCAGGTGGTTCATCTTGCTCCCATAGATGTAAAAATCATCCAGAAATACTTTGATGAAGTTCCTAATATAGGGTTCAAACACCCTATTCATCAAGCACTGGAACGTTGTCAGAGCATTACACAACCCAAAAGGCATAACTCTATAAGAAAACGTTCCCCAAGGAGTGGTGAATGTGGTCTTCAGTTGATCTTTCTCTACTATATGAACTTGGTTGTATCCACTATATCCATCAGCAAAACTATAACACTCCTGGCCAACTACTTCATCCAAGATCTGATATGAGAATGGAAGAGGGTAATGATCCTTCTTTGTTGCCTTGTTGAGCTTCCTATAATCAACAAAAATACGTAGTTTCCCATTCTTTTTATTGAGATCACAATGGGAGAAACCCATTATGAATTCTCCACAACAAATATGAATCCTACATCAAGAAACTTATCTATTTCTTCTTTTACAGTCTTGGAAAAATTAGGATTCATTCTATATGGCATTTGCTTTATGGGCTTAGCACCATCTACTAGCTCAATAGAATGTTCTACCCAACTTACTTGACGGAGTTCCTTGTAATCAAAAGTGAATAGGTGTATGTACCTTCGAAAGAGCTGGAGGTAAGATTCCTTCTCATTCTCCATCACAACATCACCAATCTTTATTTATTGGAGATGATCAACAATTTCTTCTTTAGATAATCTTATGGGTTCATGAGTCGGTGTGACTGGAAGGATATCCATATGACCGAAACATCAACCTCACTTTCTTCATCTTTCGTGTCCACTTCTTTGGTACTATAGTAATCGAGAGGATGTCCAATCATCAGTTTCATCACTTGAATCCACAGGTTCTACCTTATGATGTCAAGGGATCATGTTTATCTTCACCCTCTCTCTGCACCATCCAAGTGTCATGAAGCCTTCATTCCAGTAGTTTCTTGCATGAACTCTCCTTAGCCATGGCCTTCCCAACAACATTGGGTATGCTTGCAATACCATTTTTCATCACCGAAAGTCTACCACACATACAACACTCATGAGATATTACCACATTTGAAAAAACACCTTCTGGTTTAGTTTTCCCTTATTTAATGACCTTAACATAAGTGTTGAGGGTGATCAATTTTAAACCCAACATATTTATTACGAGACTTTGTCATTACATTAATTGCATCACCTCCATCAACTAAGACATCATGAATTGAAATACCATTACATAATACCTCAGCTTGTGGAGTGTAAGGATCGCCTCTGCCTCCAAAATAGGTACCTCAACCTCCTTACTTCGTCAGAGCATTGAGTCCACTTCGCAGCTCCCGCCTCTTCTCAGAAGACATAGCCAGAAGTTGACCATATGTAATATTTGCAAGTCTTTTGGATAGATCTTCTAAGATGGAGTATGGTCCTTGCCCCTGTGAAATCAAAAAATCCTGCACACCCAACTTTCTTCTCCTATGTTTCTTACTAGTTTCTCCTTTCATCTTCTTAGGATCATTTCCATCTTGGTTATATTTTTCTTTCTTTCTTTTTGTTACAAACACATATGCTTCATTATTTATGCTCCTATCTACTACATCAAAAGAATTCACAGGTGTTTTTCCTTTATCATTATCTCTTATACCAGATGTAGAAGCTCTATCTGGACAATTATACTTATAATGACCCTTTTTATGACAACCATAACATACAACTTCAGTTATATTTCTTTTTGGACCTCTATCTCCTCCCTGAGAACTAAATTCCTTTCCTTGAAGAAGATTAATAGTTAACTGACCCATCTTCTTGAGCAGATCTTCATACTCAGTAGATGTACTAGGGAAAATATTTGTGCTCACCGAGAGTGGTTGTGGATTCTGGACCAAAGGTGTTGGTGTAGGCTCTACCTTAGCAGCAATTTCTTTGGGCTCCTCTTCCATGCTTTCTTCTTGCCTTCTTGTAATCTCCTTTGCTTGTTCGATGGTAGTTGGGTGGTCATACTTTACTCGTTGTCTGATCTTTGGCTTCATCCCAAGAATGAAGTGCTTTACAGAGGAGACTATCCATGCCATTCATTAAACCATCCGCTAATCCTTCCTTTAGGATCTAGGAATTGAGCTTCCTCCTTAGCTCTAGAACATAAGCATGATAATCCCTTATATTCTCCTTCTCTCCTTAGGATAACTTTGTGATATCGATCATGAGATCTACATATTTCTGTTGTTCACCAAATTCTTCAAGAAAACTTTCAGTTAATAAATCCCATGAATTTTCACATTATCACCTAGTGTTTCAAACCACCTAAGCGCTTTGAACCATCTAAAAAGGTAGGAAAAAATTTAGTCCATTGTTCCCTTCTTATGAGGCCATTACAAATGCAAGATCGTTTAAACTCTTGAATGAAAGAGGAAGCATCTTCATTAGATTGGGCTGAAAAAATAGGAATCTTCCCCATTTTTAAAAGTAACCACAGTGAAATACCAATTCACAAGTACAATCAGTAAGACTTGTGTGCACAAATAATTGGACTCACTATAATAGAAAGTGACTTTACACCTTTCTACAGATAAAATAGGAATGACCACGGTAAAACTTAACTTACTGCATAAAAACTGACTTTATTGTGGTAAACACTATTCATGGTAAAAAGTGAAGTTACTGTGGTAAATACTATTTCACGGTAAAAAGTAAAGTTATTGTGGTAAATACTATTCACGGTAAAAACTAAAAGTTCTTGTGGTAAATACTATTAGGGTAAAAGTGACTTTACCATGGTAACTACTATGCATGATAAAAACAAAGTTACCCTCTAAATGATTTCTAACTAAGTGGGAATATCTCTCGAGAAAATCCACCAACGAGGAATGGTCTCAGCAACGGAACCAAAATGTGAACACAAATCCGACACTCTGATAATATTTCATCGGGAACTCCTCATGCTATGATTATTTTAGTAATGCACAACTTTTGGTTTGGTGGTAGTAATTTGGAAACACAACAACAAACATAACACAAGAATACCACAGACTATGAAAAAAAAAGAATGATGACAAATATGAAATACAATTGTAGAATATATTATTAACATGAAATTATTATAATCTCACCCATGAATTACTCCAAGTGTTACCAACTCCACTTGATTCCAACAATGGTTATGGGAGAAACTTCACAATTACTCCTCTTGATGACTTCCTTAACACACCTTCACAAAGAATCCTTTATTCATAAAATAATTATTACAACTTTGCTCTATGATAAATGAGAGGGGATGACCTCTCTATTTATAGGAATTCAGGCTTATCCACCCTATCTCTAAGATAGGATAGGAAATCTCTTCCGGCCAATCATATTCCATGCCTAAACTCTTTCCTTTACATGTAGGCTTATCTTCTAAGATAAGATAAACCTTATCATCTCACATAAGTTCTACCTTTTTAGAATTTTCTACAAATAAAATACACAAAATATTTATGACATCACTCCTTGTCCTTATTACAAATATAATATTTCTAATTCCTAATCATGTAGACCCTACTTCTCTACTTACCCCAACTTTGACATTTTAACATTACCGGACCACTTACGACAAATATTTACTTTTTACCACAACATTCCTTTTGTACTTTGACTATTACCATACTCTACTTTATTGGCGGCACCGTACTGATGGCGCCATTATCTTCTATTGGATGCCACTACTAATTATACTTAACAACATCTTATTCCTAATACATACATTAATAAAATAGAAATTACAGAGGAAAATTTTAATGTGCAAATGACCCCTCTCGAATCCGCCCATAATCTATAGAGTCTATCATTCCCTATATACTGCTTTTTTACGTGTCGAAGAAGGAGAACGGCTGATGAAATCATCAAATCCGGGTAGTTGAAGAAATCAAATTCTGCATTAATGGCTGAAACTATTTTCCCCTTTTTCACCCACTAAATCCTATTAAGAATGATATTTAATATTTCCATGGTGTAGAGGGTGTCGAGATGTTTCCAAAAGGTCTTCTCCCACCTAAATCTAAGTTTCCAGTCAAAATATATGACTATTTGAACATTCAAACCGTAGGAGCACAATATTTAAAGAGAATGTTCGTATGCACGGGGTCCACGTGGCAGTTTCATCAATGAGACACGTGGAGGCTTCCGCTGGTTCTCTATACTTAACCAATTTTGGGCCCGCTCTCATTTTGACCTCTATTGACCATTATATACATGGAGGGCTAGTGCAAGTTTGAGTCTCTGCTCAAGATCCCGCTTTTGAATGTGGGTCACTTAGACACTTGGCACCCTCCGTTGAATCGAAGACTTTTCAACAGCTGGTGTAACTTTTAGGGCTCTTGACACATGGAGGCTTGGCACTTGTTTGAGGACTACCTTTTGGATTTAACCTTTGAATATGAATTTTTTGAACACTTGGCATCTTATGTTGTCTCCTCCACAATTATCCAATTTTGGGGCTCATTCTGAGTCATTTGCAGAGTTCAAAGACTTTGAGCCTTCATTGTTTCTTTACCTTTGAGCATTTGATCCTTTGACACTTGTTTTCACTTTTCGGACCCTACTATTCCATTTTAGAGTCTGCCTACAACTTGTTTGTTGGATTTAAAATGTGGGTTCATTCGACGGAGCCGTTTCTTGAATTTATTTCCTGCATGGGGGCGTGTTTGATCAATTTTTTTGGGGGAAAAATTGAGATAACAATTAGCGACTCATAGGGGACATCTACCTACTCGATGAAGAGACAAGTGGCCTTAAAGCATCCATTGGGCATGGACTCACCATTAATGGCTCGTTTCGAGCCCTTCTTTCAAAATGGACCCTCGATTGCCCACCTTTGTTGACCTCACGCCTACCACCTTTGAACTGTCTGTGCATCTGCACTCTCAATTTTCATGAGAAATCTTGAAACAAGGCCTATGAGAGTAGAAAATTATTTTGGCCCGTGGCTTTTTTATGTGTCCTAAATGGACTACCTTGAAAGTGGATTTAGTTACTCTACATTTGTTTCTTTTCAAATTAGCATCTTATAGTCAACTAAGGATCTTTCGCCATGCACATCTTGAAGGGCTGGCCTTGGTCTATCCACGAGAATGGATCATTACAATGTTTACCGGGGCACATTGAACTTCACAATGACATAACCTTGGAGCAATAAAACACAACAACAACACTATGTATAAAAATCAAATCATACATGCCTCAAATGAGACATGAAGAGTGTGCTCAAGCACTTCTTTTGCTGAAAACAAATTATACTCCTACTCCTACACTAACAAGAGAGAAAGAAGCTAAGTAAATCCTACTACAGAGACGAGGAGAAGTAGCTTCCCTTTCTCAAAAGGGGTAGCCATGCAAATGGTTTGACACTGCACATGGCTGCCTGTATGAGTGAAAAACTAACAATAAGTCATTCCTCCACCCAAATCATCAAGGTATCTACATCAATGGAAAATAGCTCCTCAAGATTATTTTCATTAGATGCCTGGAGGTGTTGATGGTGACCCTTGGTTCTTTGAAACTCATCCTCATGCCCTGAAGTGGGCATGACTGGTTTTGGCTTCTCTCTTGGCTCCAGTGAAGCCAAGTACCTGATTGGGCATGGTTTGATCCTTTGGATGTGCACCTTGTTCTTTAATTTAACTCCAAAAGTGGAGTCTTTTGTGGACCTTCTTAGATGGATGGTGTGAGAGGGATGATGACATCCTCTTTCCTTTTCTCTTCCTTCTCATGTGAAGAACATCAAAGACTCATATATTCCAATCTTGGTTCATAGGGATGTTGTGGTGTGCGGGTTATTGCACTTGAATATTCTCCTTCATGGCAGCAGGATCGTATGCTTGGAAGGTGGTTGATGGAGGATTAAATGATGTGATCTCCATGGGATCTTCTCCATCGAATCAATCCTCCAAGTCAAGCAGAGACGATCTGTCTCCTTGTTGTCTTGTTGCGGGTGCTCTACCTCCTCCATGGTGTCCTCCGATTTGCAACTTCCTCACCATGGTCCCCATCATATTCAAACATGAAGTTTGAAAGATGAAACTCCTCCTCAACATTAGAGACATAAGGAGATGAAGTGGGAGGAAGAATTGAAGGTTCCTCTCGTGGCTGCTCCACACTTGGAGCCTTTGAAACTTTATGATCCTCCTCCATCATGGGTTCATCAATAAAATCACGCCCTTGGAATGAAAGCAAAAAATATTCAATGATGTTTTCTTCATTGAGTGGATTCAACTCGATTTGACCTCTCAATCCAATCCTCTTCAATGGGAAATGGAGCTGATTGTTCTTCCTCCTCAACTAGTTGTGCGGCTTAGATCGAGATAAACATCCTCTTGGACCAAGTGTCATTAGGAAGCTGAATTTGGAGTAAAAGCAGATTGTTGATCTTCTTCTTCTTCTTGCTCTTGTTCTTCTTCTGCTGCAAACTCAGCCCCACCACTTTGGTTCCTCAACCCTGACTTCCTCTATTGGCTTGACCATCAAGAGGGATCTTTGTAAACCCAAATTTTCAGCCCAAATCTTTAGATTGTCTGTCATTTCTTCTCTATTTGGCTCCCCTTCTTGTTGTTTTCCTTGAATATATTCTTGATTCTCTTCCCAACATGGATTTGGGAAAGGAAGAGGAGTTATAGGTTGGGGTTCAACAATATTTGTAATTGTTTTTGGTGGAGAGTGGAGTGGAACTTCTTGTTTGTTTAGAGGGATGACATTGCTGACTTGGAAAAGAAAAGGAGAGAAGAGTTGAAATGGGGTGGAAGATCGGGGAGAAGGAGAAGGAAGTCAACACTTGGAGAAGTAAGTGAGAGGCTTGACTCATGACACTACTGAAATGATAAAGATTGAGGAAGAGAAAATTTAGAGCTAGGAGATGGTGGACTTACCCATTGACAAGGTTGTCTTGTTTCCATCTCATAGGCCTCAATCTCCTCAATCCATTGTGCAAGTTGAGGCAACATTTCAATCATGAAGTGAAGCTTCTCTTGAGCATTGTAGTGCCTTGGAAAATGGACTTCCCATGGACAAGGTGCCCTACAACCAATATTAAATGCCTTCATTTGTCTTTATGGCCCTTGAATGAACCATGACAGCCTCCATTTTTTTAATCTTCTCCACAGATTAACTTTTTCCACATAGTTGTCACCATTGTATGTGCCCCCTTGTTCTCGATAAGCTTCATGGTGAAACTAGTTTTGATCATGCTCATATGGGTAGGCATAATGGTCCTAGATCTGATTATAATGCTGATACGGAGGAGTTGGGAAATTCCTTGGAGGTGGGTGCACTCTTTGTAGGTGTGAATTCCATGAAGGGAATGAAGTCATGATTACAAAACTTCATGAAATGGAAGAAAAATGGGAGATATTAAAAGAAAGTGAATGAAGATGGGTGGAAATGGATGGAAAAGTTCAGTAACTTCAGATATGGCATTGTTAACTAGATGGAGTCACCAAATGTGCTTTCATGTGCCTCAAAAGGCTAAACCTTAACAAGAACACACCAACTGCTAAGATGAAGTTGTAAGGTGCTCTAGACACTGTGCCACCGGGCATGCCAAAAAGCAGATTAGTGTAGAATCACAACACCCCTGAATGGCACAGGTGTGAAGTGAGTCATTCGATGTGATTCCACAACATGGGACCATCTCTCAAGCTGTGGGACTTGTAAAACTTGAGATGGACCTCCAAAGAAATCTGGTTCTTACTTCCTAATCTACCTGCCACAAGCTACTCCAGTGTAGGCAGAACCTAATCTATCCTAATCTAAACATTCCAAGGGGACAGAGAGAGAGTGTGTGTGAAAGATCCTACACTAAGCGATGATACACCAGAAAAGGAAGTGGTTGAATCACGAGATCCAGCTACCAAAGTGCGAGAGAGGTGAGCAGAGGGGAGGGTGGACAAGATGCACCACAAACCATAGATATATTTCACATAGAGCACCACTTAGAAACCCATTAAGCACAACTCCTAGAACCTACAACAAACATAAGAGTATGCACTGTATACCCTGCAATGATGAGAGGTAAGAAGAGACAACAAAATAATCAAAGGATGGATAGATGCATCACGAAACATATTTTATTACTCCAAAATGTTACACGGTACATCATCAATGGGCAAGAGGCAAGAAAACGCCATTACAGAGCCATGGGAGGAGGCTTAGACTCGAATTCTACCCTAAGGAAGAAAGAGAGAGGGGTAGGGGAGAAACAATGACCAACCTTTTGAATATGCCCCTTCATTACAATATGTAGGAAGAATAGGAGAGAGAAGAGGAAGAATTGGAATCTGTTTCAACCACCTTGAGATATGCATTAAATCCTACTTCAAAAGATCAACCACTATCAATCAATTCCCCTCTCGTATCTACCCATAATCTATCGAGTTTGTTGTTCCCTATGTTTGTTTTACATGTCGAAGAAGGAGAACGACAAATCAAATCATTAAATCCGAGTAGTTGAAGAAATCGGATTCAGTATTAATGGTGTGGAACTATTTTCCACATTTTCACCCACTAAATCCTATTAAGAATGATATTTTATGTTTCCACGGTGTAGAGGGTGTCAAGACATTTCAAAAAATTCTTCTCCTGCCTAAATATGAGTTTCAGGTCAAAAGATATGGCTATTTGAAGATTCAAACCGTGGGAGAGCAATATTTAAAGAGAATGTTCATACGGGGTCCACGTGGTGGCCTCGCGCACATTGAAGATTTTTCCCCTACCTTTCACTCTTGAAATAGCACCAGATTGATACATGGAAGCTCCCGCATGAACTATTTGGGCTTCTTTTGTATTTTTCCTGAGTCCCTTTGCATGGTGGGCCAAAATTCTAACCGTGGACACATGGAGGCTCGACGCATGTTTGGAAAACTGGCCCAAATTTTACTCTTGAAATAGTGTCATGTTAACACTTGGCTCCTTCCATCGGCCTACCTCTACTTTGACTATTCAAACCCTTAGTTTGTCCCTTTTTGGACTGGGACACACGGCAAGCCGGGCTTGTTTAGGAGAGCTGCCTCCACACTTTCCTTTTGAAATTGCACCAATGAGACACGTGGAGGCTTCCTATTGGTTCTCTATACTTAACCAATTTTGGGCCCGCTCTCCTTTTGACCTCTTTTGACCATTAGCTACATGGAGGGCTGGCACAAGTTTGAGTCTCCACTCAGGATCTTGCTTTTGAATGTGCGTCATTCGGACACTTGGCACCTTCCACTGAGTCGAATATTTTTCAACGGCTAGTGTAACTTTTGGGGCTCTAGAAACGTGGAGGCTTGGTGCTTATTTTAGGATTGCCTTTTAGATTTAACCTTTGAATATGTTCCATTTGGACACTTGGCACCTTTCGCTGTCTCCTTAATACTTAGCCAATTTTGGGGATTGTTCTGAGTCATTTGCAGAGTTCGAAGACTTCGAGCCTTCTCTGTTTCTTTTCCTTTGAGCCTCTAGTCCTTTGACATTGTCTTCACTTTCCTGACCCTGCTATTCCATTTTAGAGTCCTCTTGAAACCTATTTTTGGATTTAAAGGTGGGTTTGTTCAATGAGTTGTTTCTTGAATTTCTTTCCTGCACGGGGTTGTGTTTGATCAATTTTGGCGGGGGAAAAATTGAGATAACACTTCTAAAAGGTGATTCAAGGTGAACATTTAGAATAGTGGAGTGGAAATCATTTCATCTAAAGGTTCTATTAGAAGCATCTCTAGTGAAAGTAGCCCCTATCTAATAAGGGAGGCCATTTCTACAGGATGAACATGGGCCTGCTTATAAGATCATTAACTCTGCTTTGCATTCTAAGGTGGTTTTCTTCTATCATATTGTACCAAGTCAAGTTCATTGTATTCATCATTGGTGAAGGTTTGAAACAAGAAGTCTACATGACTAAGGTTGCACAAATTTTCCAATGCGGGATCCAAGTAAGGTTGTTGCTTCTGAACCATTAATAGAAGCCATTGTCTCCATACATAAGTTGCAGAAACCTTAAAATAGATAAAATTGTTCCCAAATTTCTTTTTGAAGGGGAAAAATTAGCTTTTCGGCACTTTGTTCCCTTTCCACTTTCCCAAGAGGAATGTTTTCCTCAAATCTAAATCAATCCACTTCCAATACTAGTAGTAGTGGACTCTTATGGTGCTTCCGAATTTCTTTTTGAAGGGGAAAAATTGCTTTGGGAATTTTGTTCCTTTTCCACTTTCCCAAGAGGAATGTTTTCATCAAAGCTAAATCAATCCACTTTTGATACTAGTAGTAGTACATGCTTATGTTGTTGCCTACTCTAATTGTATAAGGTTCCACAAGAAAAATAGTTGGATCAAATGACATCAAGCAAGCTTGTGTTGATATAATTTTTGCTACATTTGATAGAGAGCATCATGTGTAGTTCAGACCAGGATAAAATTAATTATATATATAATTACAAATAAATGAAAAGAATAATATGTTGATTGGTTTGTGTTCTCTTTAAATGTTTTGCTTGCATGATCCCAGTCATATTGATATGGAGAAGCATAAATGAAGGTCTAATATTAATCTTGTGACTTACTTCCACCTAGTTGGAGGATTGAACTAACATAATAAAAAAGGTATAGTAGTTGATTCTAGTATTAATTTTGTGAAGTCAAGAATGACAATAGTTGGGGATTGAAGTGAAATTTGTAACCAGTTTTTTAAATTTGTTAGTACTTGAACAAAGTGCAACTAGCCTTGTGGATGTTAAAAGGTATTCTTAGTTTTAGGATTGAACTCTTACGCGACTAAATACTAGTGTGGGTATATATATTAACATGAATCAAAAAATTTCCATTCCATGTAGAATGTGGGACAGTTGGTTTCTTAATTAAATTTCTTTCAATGCAAAATGAACACTCTATTCAACTATAATAGGTAGGACTTCTCTGCTAGGTTCCTAAAAATAGTAATTGCCATCTTAATAAGCGCATTGAAAGAATGCCACAACATACCCGTGATGAAGGGCCGCGCATCCTTTAGAGCCTCTCAAATTCTCTTGACATTGTCTCCATGGACTACAACAAACCCCTCAGTCATAACGTTTCTTATAGTATTGGAAATCTGAAATACAACAAAAATAATATTCAAGCATACTATTCCAAAGCCAAACATAGTTCAAAAATTCCACACATAAACAAAGCATTGCTTACATCATTAAGGTGTCCTTAAGGTCCTTAGAGGGAGTTGTCATTGCCATAAGATATGGGTATTTCACCTTTGGTAGTTATAAATCTTTAATCTTTTCATATTATTCAAAATACCTACAGGGAAATTATACAAATTTAAATAAAGCACATTTTTAGATGATTATAGGAAGCAATTGAATTCATAAATGTTGCAACACCACAAAATAATTTGAGAAAACTAGTTCATAGTTAAGGAACAAAACTGACTTTTGAAACATCTCCTCAGTAACAGAGGGTGGAATTCTTGCAACAAATATGTGTGTAATCTTCTTGGAAGAAGGTTTCCTTTCCCCTACAAAAATCATGTTTAATATAAAAGAGCATATCGTATTCTGATATAAATTAAAGATAACAACTGTACAAAACATATATATTATATTAGAAATATTCAAAAAAGTAGCCAAATAAATAAAATTAACCATACGGTATGTATAGAGCAAACAAAATAATCTAAATAACTACAAAACATACCAATCGTTCAATGCCAAATGTCATGATATTCATTTATAAAACTTAGAACAATTACAGTGTGGAAATATTGCAATGTATACACAGAAATAAGACAAATCAATATATTATAATCATCTGTCATGCATCCATACTTAAAAAATTATAGTTGTGACATGCTTCATTGCATTGATTTGATTGAGGATTCCAAAGGAAAATTCTATTCTATGAAGCAGTAATATAATGACTCAAAACCTGCTTTCTAGCCTACTATTCTAACCCAAACTATCTTTACGCTTGTTTAATGTGCCTCCTTGTTAGTACAATTTTAATGGTATAAGACTTACAACTGAGTGCACTGTAACTTATTCCTACGTTTGGAAAATTCTCTGAGCACAAAGATAGGCTATATTTGAAAATATTAATTGGAGTAACATAACAACAAACTAGAATAAACTCTTGTCATTATAATATATAATGACAATATCCATGCCTTGACGAGAGGATGCTCTGCCCTCCTTTGGTTTGAGAAAGGAATTAAAATATTTCATGACTTGTATAGATTTGGGAAGTGGATGGAATGGACAGACCTTAAAGCTTTCTATAAGCTTCCACAATCTTAGTTAAGAATTGTTAGTGATAGGGATCGAAAGTCAATAGAAAATTTCGGAAGGAGCTTTCGGGTTTATTGCAAGTGTAGACACTTATAATTATGCCTAAGCAATTTAAATACTTAAATTGCACTAATTATCCCCTTTCTCACAAATCAACGACATATCGTCAAAAGTGCTCATATCCCCTCTTATTGTCATTAATTAATTACAATACGCTAATTGATTAAGTCACCTATCTAGCTAACAACCTAATTAACGACCTTCCGTTAATTAATCACCTCCTCTATCTAGATTAATTAATTATTATTAATTAATTAGTCTTCCCCTTCATTTAACTAGTAAATCAATATTCAATTGATTTAATCCCTTTCTAATAGCCTAAATCGTACTAATATTCCTCTAATTGGATTCTATAAGCTTACACCTACTTATTAGTTAATCACCTTTGATTAATTAAAACACCCCCCAACTCCCATGACTTGCTAAGCATAAATTAAACCCTTCTAAAGTAAGGTTACCTTTAATAAAGCAACATTATCCATTCCTAATCATGTTTTATCTTTATCCCACATGCGAAAGGGATGAAGTGTTTCTTTATCCATTAGGCTATATAAAAATCCCTCCTTCTACCTTTATACCTACACCTAAACTTCTTAAGAGAGCAAATGCAAAGCATATAGCAAAGATACTAAGAGCTTTCCTTTTATTTTCTTGAGAGGTCACCCTTTGTTAAGAGCTAAATCTTCCTATTCTTTCATTCTTTAAGGATCAAACAAAGCAATTTTTTATTGCCATTGGAGCTAAATAGGTATATTCATTCTTGTTGGTAATCTAGGAGAGTAGAGATGTTAAAATAGCATGCATAGTTTTGATCTCATGTTTTCAAAGTTATAATGTTAGTTTAGATCTTACTTAGTTCTCTATCTTGATGGTGTTTATGCTTTATTTTAGCTAAATTATAGAACTATTTTAGGTGGTAATTCTTGCTTTATTTGATTTAGCATTAAGAAAAGTATACATGCACACATTTGGCACACCCGATGGGACTTACTCCATTGTCCTTTGCACTTAATTTCAAGTTTTTGTAGTTAAGTTTCATTTTTGGTTACTAACCCTCTTTTACACATGTTGATCTAACTTGTTTTTCTTAACTTGTTTTATTGAGTTTACATGTGTTGAGTCTTCCTTGTAGGTATAAAGGAGGTGAAGTGCTGTCAAAATTGGAATTGATGGGAAAATTTCAAGATTTCTCCATGTTTTCATTTTTAGAGCTTACTTTTTCAACATTCTACATGCTAATTTTGTCAATTTCTTGAAAATTTTAAATTATTGAGCATGTAGGTTAGTGTTTGATAGTGCTGAGTTTTCTATTTACATATTAATATGGTAGGTTGCTTTCAAAATTTAATCTTGGTGATAAAATTTCAAGATTTCATCATATTTTCATTTTTAGAGCTTCATTTTTCATCATTTTACATGCTAGTTTTGTCAATTTCTTGAAAATTTTAAATTCTTGAGCATGTATGTTAATGTTTGATAGCATTGAGTCTTCTATTCATATATTAATGTGATGGGTTGTTATCAAAATTTAATCTTGGTTGGAAAAATTTGACCTTTTTGCAGATTAAGGGATGTTTTTTTGACATTTTTTGAGTGCATGTTAAGTGCATACCCGTGAGCATAAGAGCATATGCGTAACCCATCTTCCAAAGGCCATAACTTTTGCTCTTGAACTCGAAATGAATCCATTTTTTTTGCATTGGAAAGGTATTGAAGTTAAATATGCAATGAAAACATAAATTTGGGATTTATACTTACAGAAATTGTAGATTTTTCTATTAGTTTAAAACTGATCATTTTCTAACATGTCTAATGTTTTGATGAATGTTGTATTTCCATGCTTACTCGATTTAGAAAAAAGCATGTGTATGCTCTTCTCTTGCACCTTTTGGTGATCTTGAGAATCAAAAACAACTTTGATCTCTATCTTTTTAACATTGGGATTAAACTTGGAAATCTGATTATTCATTTTGCTTAAGGGAATGAACCATTTACAAAGCATTTTTCAATGGTCCTTTGATTTGAAGTTTTCTATTTCTACATAGTTGGGATAAATTTTGTGTATGCTCTTCTCTTACACCTTAGAGCGATCTTGAGAATCAAAATAAACTTTAGTCTTCATTTTATAACATTTGGTAAATTGGAAACTTCATCTTTCGCTTTTGGTTTAAGGGAATGAACATTTATCAAGCTTTTTGTATCGTTCATTGGTTGTAAAGATTTTCTTTATTTTTTAGTTAGATTATTTGTTATGTATGCTCTTCTCTTACATCCTTAGATGATCTTGAGAATCAAAAGCAACTCTTAATCCTCTTTTAAATAATGTGATTTTCTTGGAGAACTACTAACGCTTGGGTGCATGACCTAAAAACACTTGTCAAAGAAAGAAGGAATCAAAACGAAATCAAAAACTACTAATAAAATTGTTATACGAGTTGCCAAAAGGTGTTTAAGAAAACCACACCTAATTAAACAAGATAAAAAGAACAACATATTCAAAACACGTATTGCAGGTTTGAGAAAGCGGTGCGTCCCTCTCCGCTTAATGGAACATAACCCCTTTGGCATAATGCCTTAAGCTACAACAATGGGGGTGGTTCTAGGAACCCAAAGTAATCCACACAAGAGGGAACCTTTTGGATGAAATGGGAGTGCTCTGCACTACCTACGACTAGTGATTCCTTTATGAGATAGCATTACAAGTTGTCCCTACGCTACCCTTTTAAGTACATGATGGATGCATTTACCGCCCACTATGTCAAGGGGGAAAATTCGAGATACTCCCAAGATAGTCGGGACTATTTGGGTAAATCATCCCTCGTGGATAATTTTGTAACACCTAGGATGAGAGAACCACCTAAGAAGATATTCTTTGGCCAGGATCCCACTTTGACCATTCTAAAATAGTGTTGAGTTGTGAACTATATTTTCATCACGAAACGTGTGACGCATTACTTTTGCTTAATTTTTCACTTTCCTTAAGGCGAGGTGAAACTCTTCCGAAGTGAGGCCAGCATTTTTCATCCCCAATTTGTTCTACTTCCTTCACATTATTTTGACACTTTGTTCATCAAAATAAGGGTGACTACCTCTTTGTTACCAATCGATTGTTTCTGCCACTTTTTTGTCCGTTTACGCCCATCCATATTTGCGGCTGGGTTAGTTAAACATCTAAAGTGTGTGGAAACGTATTAATATTATTGGTAGCCTTTGTGATCTTGATACCCACATCAGGATTGTCATCATAGTTAGGAATGATTCATCATTTTATCTCCCTTTGACATGTTACATTGTTTGTATTGTCTCGACATAATTACGATACTTATGTCACATTTCTTGTAAACATGATCTAAGTGTCTATATTGTGGCGTTACACTGCCCACATTTTAACACATCCTTAGTATACTTTGACCTAGTTTGATTTCAGACATTGTCCCAAATCTTGAAGGGTGTCACTTACTTTGTTTGCATCATTTCTATACCACTTTGACACTAATATCTCACTTCTCCACAAAGCTTGATAGACGTGTCCAATTGGTGTTGTTACGTAGCTTATATTTGTAAACCTCGCCCTTTAACATTTAGGCCTTGTTGTTTGTTAAACTTTTTGTGGTATCCTTTGATTTGGATTCACATCTACCCTTTGTTAATATTTACACCTTGTTCATTTCAAGCTTGAGCGTAATATTGACATTGTGTTGATCATAGTTGCATCGAATTATCGCTTTGCACATGCATTTTCATATGGTGTATTTCCTTTTTGATTGGCTTTTGTGTTTCCCACTTGCATGATTGTTCCTTGTGATTATTCATTCAGAAAACTTATTTTCTAGGAAAATCTCTCTCGATCTCATCGATATTGTGTAAATCACGATGTCTATTTTCCTTATACCTTCTTTGGAAAATCACGCACGCATATCAATACTTACGAAATGTCTAGCTAGTTTTCCTTATGCTACCAAAATCGACATGTCACTTCCTTCCCTTTGAAGGAGTTCCATCACACTATCTAGATCTAGAATTTTTTTCTTAAAATAGCACCAAAATGATTGACTATCACACGAGTTCCCCATACTTGCAAAAATATGGAACCTAGGTATAGCAATTCAAATAAAAAAATTCCCATTACAACTAAACCTCATTTGGTTCTTCATGCTAGAGAGCCCATACGGGTAACTTGTTCCCCACCTTCATCTCATAGTCGGTGGTATGATTTGGACACTTCTGATCCAAATTATTATTCGATTTCCCCCACTCTTCTTCTAATTCTAATCCAAACATTTCCTCTTCTTCTGAGGATTCCAATCCAAACATTTCCTCTTCTTCTGAGGATTCCAATCCAAATATTTCCTCTGACTCTTCTGATGATTCAAATCCAAACTACTATTTGGATTCATCGAATGCGACTCCTATGTCATGGTCCTCCCTATCTTTGCAGAAACCTCTTCATCATACATTTAATATGACTCCTATGTTGCGGTCCTCCCTTTCTTCACAAGACCCCTTTTATCAATCACCTCAATGACGTCTTCTTCCTTTGAAGATACATGTGACTCCAAATCCCTCCAATCAAACATCTAATATAATTCTTGAATCACGGTCCTCTCTTTCTTTGCAGGACCCTTGTTATTATTCATCGATGCGATTCTTGAATCATGGTCCTCCCCTTCTTCGCAAGACCTTCTTCATCAATCACCCCTAATAAGTCTTCCTCCTTTGAAGATTTGTGTGACTCAAAGTCCTTCGAGACAAACATTTGAATCGACCCATGCATCGCAAATATATAAACTTTTAATTAATCCTACTATTTTACATACAACATATCATTGTATAGGTAGGTCCACACCACCTTCTTCTACTCCTAAGACATATAGCTACACATCTTCTTTGTCCCCCACAACATCTTCTTCTATCAATCATCATCAAGCATCTTCTAAGTCTCCCACACCAATTGGATCTCTTTCTTCCAATCGACCCTATTTGGTTGACAAAAAATCATACCGATTGATCTCTTTCAAAATGAAGAAACAATCAGGGCATTTTTAGGGGCATATGAAGATATTCCTTTTGCAGATTACGAGAAAGGATTCTCTTTAGATTTTTAGGTGTCTGCATATTGTGAGGAAAAGGTTGATTCCTTTTATAAAGAAACAGAGCAAGAGCCTCAGATCATGCAACTTGATCCTCCTCTTAATCTTCCATCTTCCCATTCTTCATTATGTGATGAAACTCCTTGGTCTTGCATTGATACATGGCCTATCTTCTCATCACCCAATAACTCTGTGTCTATCACAATTCCTCAATCACAATCTCTTATGGGGTTAACACAAAGTATCCCTTCATCTTCATCTAGGTGTGGGTAACCTTCTAGTATCCCTCCCTCTGCTATTTGTGGGGTGTTTTTGAGTAGTTCACTATCTTCTATTCTTGGGGCATGTCCAACTAGCCCCTTATCTTCTATGTATAGACCACCCCCGGGTAGTCCATCATCTTCTATTCTTGGGCGACATCCTCGTAGTCCATCATCTTCTATCTATGGGTCACGTGTTAATAGCCCTTCTTCTTCTATTCTTGGGCCACATCCTAGTATCCCTTCATCTTATATCTATGGGCCATGTCCTAGTAGCCCTTCTTCTTCTATTCTTGGGCCACATCCTAGTAGCCCTCATCTTCTATCTATGGGTCACATCCTAATAGCCCTTCTTCTTCTATTCTTGGGCCACATCCTAGTATCCCTTCATCTTCTATCTATGGCTCACCTCCCAGTAGCCCATCTTCTTCAATCCTTGGACCGTATCCTTTTCATCAATCACATTATTCTTCTACCAAAGACGGTGGCAAGCCCATGGTCATTTCTCGCATCAGTTCTAAACGTCCACGTTCACTTTCTTCTCCTTCTCGGGATCAGACAAGTCATGCGTTAGCTTATAAGAAACCCAAATAGTTTCTTAATCAAGCTCAGATCAAAACTGCAAAGAGCTCTATAGCTCCCAACAAATCAAACAATCTCAAAATTCTAAATCAAGCACGATTCAAGAATGCACATCAACGTAACCATCAAGTATGGCACAAAGTGCATAAACCTCTAGATAGGGAACTCAAGCTCCGCATACAAAATCCATGTTTTAGGATAAATCACAGTCCTTTGTTGAGTGTGAACTCACCACAATCATCGAGATCGGGAAAACATTACTCTTGATTAAAAAAACACGCTTAGTCTCCCAACGGTCCAAAAAGTCATCAAAAATCTAAAAATAAAAAAATAAAAAACAATTCAAAAATACAAAAAAAAACATTGAGAAAACACAACAAAAATCAAAGGTACAAAGATCAAACATTGTAATCAGGTGTTGCATACACATGGATATTTATTTCTTCCCTTCCTTGCTATTCTTTTGCAAGTCTTCCTACCATTTTCATCCCTTTGGTGATATTTTGGTTAGCTTATTCGCATGCATTTTGTGACATTTATCTCTATGGTATCTGTTTGACCCTGGTCTTTTATCACCTTGGTAAATTAAAGAATGACTGACCTCTTAGAGATCCTATCACATTCAACATCTAATAAACTTGTTGCGAATAAATTTTGGACATATTTGTTGACACTAGCCAATGTCGTCATCGTAAGCACTTCCACCTCCTTCCATCAAGCCATCAATGGTTCTTAACCCCTTGGCAAACAAGAGAGCTGAAATAAGTTTTCAGAAAGCAAAAGAATCAAAATCAATCAAAAATATAAATCTAAAAGTTGCAAAGCAAAAGAAAATTGATATATTACTCTCTCTTGGGGTATTTCCAATAATCTCTATCGGGGCTATGGACGTTTGATTGACAGTAGAGAAATGTTGTGATTAGAATCAAATACATCTCTGTCGGGGCTATGAACGCTGGCTAGCAGTGGAGCAATGTACAACTATCCTTTCACCATCCATTCACAAAATTGCCTTTCACAATAAATCATTCCTACACATTGGCTAGGGTGTCTTCACTTGTTGTCTATTAAATATTCCCTTCAAGAGGTAATAAATTCCACATGCACACATTGGATATCTATGAGTAAATAGGATTAGTATGTTACCAAGTGTCTTTTTGGACCTTATTCAAACTCTTACTCTAGTCCATATCTCGTCTCACGATTTGTGCCTTTGGCTAATCACTTCTTCATCATGAGGCTTCTAAGCTACATTCATATCATTCACATCGTTCTTCTACTTCGTTAAGAACATCCATGTGTATAAGATTACTTTTTGCCATGTTTTTGGGCACCTTTTTCCCCTTCTACAAAAATAATCTTCTCCTTCCTTTCTATCATGTGCTTTTAGGCCAACTTACGCTGGGGGCATCCTTACTTCTTCCCAACATTTCATTGGTTTATGTTCATCATCATGTTGAACCTATCCATAATGGCCTTGGGTCCCACTTCTACCTATGAAGAGTTTACCTTTGAATACTCCCACCTAATCATTGGGGCATTTTTGCATCTTCACCTTTCTTGTACGCACATGGCCTTATGCCCTTGTACATCCCATCTATCGCTAGGGGCATCCATGCTTACTTGTCTTCCTGTACATAGTTTCATAAAACTTTCAAAATCAACCAAAACATTCAAATATGTTTAAAAAAACTTCTAAAAATAGAAAATCATCCTTAAAAATGTCACTCTTTGGTTCTCACTTGTTCATGTGTGTGACTTGCGGATCATCTTGATCTACCTCCATCAACAAAAGTTAGGCTACTTACTTGGCGTCCATACTGCGGGAACAATGAGTTGTCTAGTACTATTTCATAGTGCACATTGCTTTTCCATCGGACCCAAGTGTCCTCCATTATTCCCCTCGCATGTATCCTTGCTTAGGGCACCATCATTAACCCTTATCGTTAATTCGAATAGGTTGGAATTGAAGCTTGATAATAAAAACATTATATTATGTTTCTCTGTTAGTTTATCTTGTTTACTTTCTCATATTGCATTGCATTTTGTATGTTGCATGGAGTTAGGCATCTTTCACTTTCTCGTATTACATTGCATTTTGTATGTTACATGGAGTTGGTGTTTTCAGCAATGGACAATTGTTCGTAGTATGGCTTTTCATGTCATTCTACTTTTTTCGTATGCTTATATTTTTCATAAGGATCGATGACGTAGCTCTTATGGTAATATGATGACATCAAAATTGTTCCAATACACAGTGGCTAGAGGTTAATCTCTTCTCTCCCTCCTCCATATTTCTTCTACATCATTTTCTTCTCACCCCTCATCTTCTATCTCATCGGGGCATCTTGCCTCCTCCCATTCTTCTATCTATATCTCACCTTTTTCGATCGTCGATCGACTTCTTTCATCACCCCATCAACACTTGAGGGGGCATCTCTCCCTCCTACTAATTTTTCTTCTATCTCTTCAAAATTTTCTTCCGTCTACTATCTTTGAAGTGGCGTCACTTACGCCACCCCAAAGAGGGGCAAATGTAGACACTTATAATTACACCTAAGCAATTTAAATACTTAATTGTGCTAATTATCCCCTCTTATTGTTGTTAATTAATTACAATATGCTAATTGATTAAGTCACCTATCTAGCTAACAACCTAATTAATGACCTTCCATTAATCAATCACCTCCTCTATCTAGATTAATTAATTAGTCTTCCCCTTCATTCAACTAGTAAATCAATAATTAATTGATTTAATCCCTTTCTAATAGCCTAAATCGTACTAATATTCCTCGATTGGCTTCTATAAGCTTACACCTACCTATTAGTTAATCACCTTTGATTAATTAAAACACCCTCCAACTCCCATGACTTTCTAAGCATAAATTAAACCCTTCTAAAGTAAGGTTATCTTTAATAAAAGAACCTTATCCATTCCTAATCATGTTTTATCTTTATCCCACATGCAAAGGGATGAAGTGTTTTCTTTATCCATTGGGCTAGATAAAGAGCCCTCTTTCTACCTTTATACCTACACCTAAACTTCTTAAGTGAGCAAATGCAAAGCATATAGCAAAGAGACTAAGAGCTTGCCTTTTATTTTCTTGAGAGGTCACCATTGTTAAGAGCTAAAGCTTCCTATTCTTGCATTATTTAAGGATCAAACAAAGCAATTTTTGATTGCCATTGGAGCTAAATAGGTCCATTCATTCTTGTTGGTAATCTAGGAGAGTAGAGATGTTAAGATAACATGCATAGTTTTAATCTCATGTTTTCAAAGTTATAATGTTAGTTTATATCTTACTAAGTTCTCTATCTTGATGGTGTTTGTGCTTTATTTTATCTAAATTGAAGAACTATTTTAGGTGGTAGTTCTTGCTTTATTTTATTTAGCATTAAGCAAAGTATACATGCACACAACAAGTGTCAATAGTAGATACCACCCTCAAACTAGTTGGAAAATAGAAATTTTGAATTAAATACCTTGAAGGGTTTTGATGGAATCATGTGGATGATTTATAGGGGACATGGGTTTGATTGTTGCACACAACAAAGAAATGGTATAATACCACCCTTCACAAAATTACCAACAGCTTGAGATGACATTATGGAGAGTCAATAAATCTTATAAGTTATAAAGATAATCTTAAAACAACTCAATCTATGATGAAATCACAAGCAGATTGGTATTCCTCATAAAAAGAGTTTTCTATTGGAGATCAAGTTATGACAGTTCCACATAATATCAAACAACTAAGTTAAAACAAATATTGAACATCTATAATGATAATTGACGAGAACACACCAGATATGAGATTTCAAATTTTCCATTGTGATAATTGATGAGAACACGCCTAGATATGAGATCCCACATCAACAAGCTACAGAAAGATATAATTTGTGATTTTAAATGAAGAAAGTTGGATCTGCAAGACCCAGAGGAAGGTCAAACATGACTGAAAGAAGTAGTGCAAGGAAAATGTTGTTTTCTCTATGTTGACAACGTGGTTGATGTTGAATATATCAAACTTCTCTTACCAAATAATTTATATCCCAGGAAGAAATCCAATGGAAATGTGGGCTCAATGCAAGTGGGGTGAAAGAGCCCAAGCTTGGGGTGAAATAACCCAAGCTTAGGATCCTCATAATGTCTCAAGAAAACAATATGAGATGAGAACTTTTCATGAAAGAGTGCAAAGAATACCATGTGAGTGAACTCTGTGACAAGGCAACCAAAATCATCCTCCGAAAAACAATTTTAAGTGATGAAAGTTAAGCACTCTACTACAAGTTTGATGAAGAGGACAGTTTAATGTATGAGGTTACAGAGGCATGCAGAGGTGTCCCGCTACTTCTGTCTATTTTTGGAAACTTCTTGAGGATTGATAGGGATTGGGCTACTTACCAGTAAGCTCTCGAACCTCTTCGAGAGGGAAACCTCGAAAACTTTTCCAATGAAGAGCACTTGAGCGAAATAATTTTGTTTATGTATCATAAAATGAAGGAAGAAGACACTAAGAAGGCATTCCTCGACATTTGTATATATTTTAATGGCTATAAATGGATACTTGTTGGTCACATTGTGGGTTCATGTACACTTGAAACTATTCACAAGAGAAAGTTGGTAAACAAAAGTGACACAAACAGAAGTGACTCAAATACAATGATTGTTCATGATATCCTTCGGGTGATGGGAATATGTTAGAAGCTTTTGACTTCATACGCACCTAGTACTATGTAAAGGGAACCCCTATTATTACATTATACACACCTAATACTAGTACTATTATTTTTCGAGAGTTCATTAGTCATTTCTTACACAATCAGTCCAAAATGTCAAAACACAGAGACATACTCAGTATTATCACATGTATAAAAGATTCTATTAGATCATTCATGTAATTACATAGCTTCTATTTGATCTATGATGTTCGCAGAAACAATTGAAGAAGTAGAAGTATTCTACCATGAAGTATCTAATCCAAATAAATTAGTTAACTTAAAAATGCCAATATTCCCAACATTGATTCAAACTCATCAGAGGAGTAATTCTAAACAGATCTTATTTTATTGAAAGTTGAAAAGTGAAGACTCGGTAGGTTATACAAAGGAAATATATTGTCTTTATCTTTCCATTGAGTAATAGTAACAAATTTATGCAAATGTTGTTTTATATTTTAATTTGTTTCATTAAGCTTAAAACATGTGTAATAGTAACGAATTTAAGAAAATACAAACCAGGCTCACAAGGTCCTCTCGCAAACCGAATGCTATGTTCTTTGAACAAGTATGATTTCCCAAGGTGTCTTACAAGCAAATCGTCGATGCTAGAGAGAAATCCTACAAAAACATAATTGTGCGAGCTCTCAATTAAAGACAAAATGGCTTTCAAAGGGTAGCAAAAAAATTAAGAATACAACAAACAAATCATTGATGGACAAGAAGGAGAAAAATGAGAGGGTTCTTATAAATATTAGAAAAGTATCGAACCTAACGTGTAAATATGTGCATAAGAATATTATATACTTCTAAAATTTCAACAAATTACTCTCAAAGATGACATTAAATCACATGAAATGTTTGAATTAATAGGTACAAGATACCCCTAACACACAACATGGAATGAAAAAAAAAACTAATTTAGTTGATGAAAGTTTAATGCCCTACAAGATATGTCGGATGAAACTGTGCATCACAATTTGTACCAGCCTTTTCATTAATAAAAGAAACAAAGTCATCCAATTCATGACCAACATCATAATCTTCACAGTAAACTTGAGAGGCACTATAAAGCAATATTTAAAGTTTTCCCTCCAAATCAAACCTCAATCGTCTAGCAGCAGGTCTGTACCAACATAATGAATACTCTTGAGCACAAAACACATGATTCAAAATGCCTACAAACATTGATCCAAGGACTTGCATACTCTCATAGAGATAGTACCTTGTAACAATTGAACACAGTTAATGAAAGATTCATGTAAACTAATAATATACAAGCTTTGGAATCACCAAAAGTATTTTCAAGGAATGAAAACAAGTCATCTATGAATGAAGTAAAAGGAGGATCAAGGATTCATCTATCATTTCATTCAAAAAATCTTTTCTTGACTGTTTCTAGGAATTTACAGTCTCTCCTTCATCAAAATAGAGTTTTCCATTACATTTTCTCTTTCTTTTTCTTCTCTCCCATGAGGATCAATTACTCCACAAATATAATATGCTCCCAAGTGTTGAGATTTAAATCCAACATTCAATACATAGTTCATTGGTATACTTAAAGTTCATTGGTAATGAAATAACCAATTACTCCACAAATATAATATGCTCCCAAGTGTTGAGCTTTAGATCCAACATTCAATACATAGTTCATTGGTATACTTAAAGTTCACTTTGGTAATGAAATAACCAATAATTCATAAAAAAATAGTCATTTAATTCTATTTAGCCAAATATGAAAAACACCTATTCTTTTTTTCCACTTTTGACGAGGAACTATAACGGATGGTGCAACATGATAATCGCGTCGAACATATTCATCATCCTAAACTCTTGTCTATTGGATCTCGGGTTGTTTTCCAAATGATTTGCAAAGAAGGTCAATCGATTCATTTTTCAAACAACAAAAGCATCACATCCTTATATGGCCTCTTCATGTTCACTATCAGTTGCACCCTTTAAGGAGTTTGATTGTTGCACATCCTATTAAACAACAAAAAGGAATTCTTGGCAATGTAGGTCTGTAGTAGCTGAATATTTGTGGAAAAATCTAAAGGAGGTTTAGTAAGAAGAATGTCTCCTTTAAGTGACCCTCTCTACTTTGGTTGAATAGTTTGTTTATGAATGCTTGATTGGATTTGTGCATTGAATGCTTCACTTGAAGGAGCTTTTGTTTGGGTACTTCAAAGGTGAGCCTAACACTCTTGCCATATTTTACAGGTACTTCTACCTTACAAATATTATTGGCCCAGCTATTGCATAAACTAGAATTCATCTTGTGCTCTTGCAGAACGTAGATTGATATGGTGTAGAGAGATGCATGTCTTGTTTAGGTTTGGACTAACTATCAACATGTTGGACTTAAAGTATGAAATTAATTTGGGTTCATGCACAGATTTTGTATATTTAAGGTGGAAAGTTATTAAGGTGTGCTTTGGATATGAACAAATACAATTTTATATGGAAAGATGGGATTGGTAGCACATGTAATCCTTTCAATGCAGATTTCTATATGCATCCAAGGGAATGACACGGGCTTACAAAGTGGTGGCAGATTTTTATATCCACCAATTTCCTCGAATATACCAGCAGCTTGGGTAGCAGGATATAAGAAAAACTTACACGAGAGGGATATCAGGAAGACTGATATTATGTTTAGATATTTTCAACTATGGTCCCCCAACATCATGCCAATCTAGATATTATGTTTAGATATTTTCAACTATGAAGTTAAGAGATAAACTAAACCCTACCAATCTAGATAAAGAGCACAAATAAGTATTGTATTCATTCTTGTATGGAGAAGTTTTTATAAGCATTAATGAGGATTGACTGGGACATTGGAATTTTTCTTTACAGATAAATTGTACTGACATAGGTAAAGTTTGAAATTAAATTCAAAGAATTAAAATAAATGGTCACTTGCTACATCCTATTAATTGGAATTGTGGTTAGGATTTAAGGAGTTGCAACTCTATAGTGTGTATGATGGTGTAAAATGTATTGTTTAGTTATCTACTAGTTTTCTAGCCTGGATGTTTCACCACTACATTCATCGTGTATGGCTTTTTGAACGACACATCCTCCGCCACCACCTTCATTCTGTGATTTGCTATTTTGAAGAATAATGGATGATTCAAGGTAGCATTAGTATTGA
Source organism: Taxus wallichiana var. yunnanensis (assembly GCA_018340775.1). NCBI lineage: Eukaryota > Viridiplantae > Streptophyta > Pinopsida > Cupressales > Taxaceae > Taxus > Taxus wallichiana. The sequence goes on along the minus strand of CM031233.1, from coordinate 215,821,659 downwards.
TGATTCTTACCAAATATCTTTTCCCACGCTCAACCAAAACCGGAATGTTTTTTCATTCATATTTAAAACAATTAATGGTAGGCATGAAATTTGAAATATTCGTAGCCACCAAATGGAAGACAACAATCTATGTGGTGAGAGCAACATGAAGGAATCATGGTGGTAGTCCTGGTTGGTGACAACTAAATGGAAAGGGTTCGCTATTCAACAAGGCCATATGTCAGCTAGGAGGCGATGACAACAATAAGCCATTTTGGATTTACTATTGAATAGCATTACACATTTCCAATGCTTCAATTTATAATTACAAAATGTCAATGGTGATGTCAATATAACAAGTGCTAAGTTTTCAACATTGGAAGAAGTGAGAGTCATTGTCTATGGATTAGTGAATTGAACAATGGATAATTGTAGTTGATGTGGAGTAGAGATGTTGAGGACACCTAGGTCAAATAGATGTGCAAATCTTTTGTAGAGGCCACTAAGGAACCAGACTAGTGAGGAGTTGGAAAACTATGGTGGTGACATAAGAGCTTTGATGGCATAGTAGTAGCAACAAATCCCACAGTGGTGGAAAATACTACATAGAACTAGACAACACTACCGATGACCTTTCTTCGTATTCTCATTTCACATCTAAATTATGTTAAGAGAAATGCCAAAATAGTTGTCCCGTTGTTGTCGATCTCTATGTCAATATCATTATATTTAATGGTAAGTGAGTCCCTTGCAAGATTCAAAAGGAATTTTGGTTCTCCCAAGGTTATTTTGTGAATCATCCATGACAGTTTAGAAAGAGGAAGAAAGATACAATCCGAAGCCTAATCCTAGGAGCACATTTACAAAGGAAGTCACCTCTACCTCCTGAGTTAGGGTCTGAAACTTTAGGGTAAGGATAAATGCAATAATGGGTGTCTAGAAACCATGGGTGTAGGCCTTGAAACTTCCTAAAAAGGAAATTGTGCATGAAAGTAGGTGAAGAATGACCTAGTGAGGGTTTGGAAACAAAATGCAAAAGGAGAGCTACAAAGAGTTGTATGCGTTGAGTTAAGCCTTGAGATCTTGAAGGCATGTCATAGGAATGGAAATATCACTATAGAATGTGATAGATCCTTATGGGTATTGCTAGAAGTCTATTTTCTTGAATGAACCAAGTAACATCGTCTTAGAGACTTATAGGGACAGTTTGTGGAAGGAAGAGTAATGTGGAGTTTTGAGGTTGTGAATGCATTACTTCATTGGATCTAACCAAGTTGTGAGTGTAGGAAAAGGAAGAAAGGGGCTGGAGGAGTTAAGAAGCTAAAAGACCAAAGATTTTCTACTTGGACAAGGAGTTGAGGAGAGAGAAGTTGGCAAGGATAATAAGGCTAATAGGAAAAGGATATTTTCATAGAATTAGATGAGATATTCAAGCCATACCATAATCAGTTCCGTAAAAATGGAGTGTATATTATGGCCTCTTGTATCTAGAAATATAATTGAAGGTTTATAAATGAGGAAAAACTAAGAGACTGTTCGATAACTTTTTGCAAAGAAAAACTAATATAAAGAAGATGAATCAAGATAATAGTAATTGTAGTTTCAAATTACTTTATATACATGTAATTTGGGTCATTATATTATGAAATAGATAGTATAACATTCAATATTTATTTCAAACGATCAACATCACAATTAGAATCGACTTCAATGGTTTGTAGTATCATAATACAAATTTCCCAATGGATAAAGTCAATATTATGATTAAGAAAACTAGTATAATACTTATTATTAATATTGTTTATTTCAATTTTTCCATTCTTAAGCATGATAAGTATTATAATGTTTGTAGCTCTCAACAATTATATATATTTTGCAAGCGTAACATATTATATTCAAACCGAATATAAGCTTGCAATGTTATCATACTCTTTAAGATATCTGCTGTAACAAGATAATACTAGAGGAGAGACAAAACAAATAAAGATGGTAATGAGCACCACTGTCTCTACTCTAATTATAGCTTCATTAATTTTTTCAGATTGTTGTACTTATGATGTATTCATGCATTACGAATAAAAAAATGATATCTGTAGATTATGTCCACGGTTTGATTATTTTGTTACTTATATGTATGTATTCATGATGGACTACCCATATAATTTATCACAGTGCTATAAAGCAGCATCGTACTATAAGAAAAGGAAGAAAAATTATCAAATCCATTGACTGAATTTCAATGTTAAGGAATATGGTGCACTTGGTGATGGTTATCAAGATGATACACTGTAAATAATTCTCAAAGCACTTTGACATTTACATATACCTTCTAACCATGCAAATCTCTACTAATAATCCATCTATGGTTTTGTGGGCCTTCTTAAAGGCATGGAAAGTAGCATGCGGATCACCTTACAATGTGATGTTGGTAGTGCCATCCAAAAATCAATTTTTAGTGAATCCTATAACATTTTCAGGCCCTTGCAAGTCCCACATTTCAAGATACATGTAAGAAGAGATGGTGGCGTGCTGTTTTTATTTTTTCAAAATAGTGTAACAAAAATGAAAGCACATTTTTTCATATAGATTCTTTGATAGATTGCAAGAAACATAGTTTCTCTAATGGCACCATTTTCATGGAATAAGAATGACAAAAATTTGTGGATTCAATTCCTAAGCATCTCAGCCTCGCTATAGATGGTGGAGGAAAAATAAATGGAAGAGGCCATGTTTGGTGGTCCAAATATTGCAAAGTGAACAAAAATTATGTAAGATGAATTACTTTATTTTATTTGCGTTAAAAATTTGGAGTGAGCATATCTATTATGAATGTTTCTAATAGTGTGTTTTTGTGTGTCAATGTGCAACCTTGCATGCAAGCACCAATGGTTAGATCTCAAATCTAAAGAATATACTTTTCTATTTAATAAAATGTAATGTTTTGTGTATAGGTTGTGAAAATTGAAACTCAAGTAAAATTCTTACTATTTTTAAGAAATGTCTATCGTGGACTGCATAAATGTGGTGGTTGAAAACTTGCAATTTGTGAATAGTCAAGCAAATGTGCCTCGCACTAATTTACTCTTCCGAGATTTATGTCTTTGGACTAAGCTTAAGAGCTCCTAAACAAAGCCCAAACATTGATACACCCAAACTTATTCTAAGCATTATCTCAAACATTTTTCATGTGATGTTTTCATTGATGCATTTACTCGAGACAAATTGCATACCCAAAAAAAAATTCCCATAAGTAAAATCCTTTGAAACCTAAAATCTTGAAAAAACAATCACGTGTCGTGTCCTCGAAGCTCCTATTCAAGATAGGCATGGAATACATTTGCAAACCACATACGCGTGTAAAATGAACCCCAATTTCATTTATTAAATTAGAAGCCACAAATAAAAACATCCACACAAATGCTAAAGAACTGTCAATGCCTAAAAAAGAACAAGAAAGTAGTAAAACAATGAAGGCTAAGCAAGGGGGTTCATGAACCCCAACAACAAGAGAGTGGTCCAGCTCAAAAATGAAATCCAGGGCAACTCGGGGAAAGACATACGTATGTATAGATCATGATACCCATACGTAATGAGAAAAAGTCAGATCTAAAATGGAAATAACTTACCAGCAGGAGGAAGTAGCCAAGTCCAAATAGGCCGAGTTGAACTTTACAAAGCCAAACCGAGTCGGAGTGTGGCGATTTGGGAAAATAAGTGCCGAGATAGTTATAAACCCCAACACTCTGCACTCATAAGTGATCTACCATGACATTGATGAGCCGTGGAAAAAGAAATTACGAGCCAACAATGTCGAGCTCCAATAGAGCAAAGCCGGAGCTAGTTGTTTTGCACAGCCAATGGAGAGTGAGCTCGACCCAGAAAATCTATAATAGAGTCTCGTCTAAGGAAAACTGAAACAAAGCAAGAGCATGGAAGATATATGCCCAAATGGAAACCAATACAGTAAACCGATGGTGAACAAACTATAACAAATGACCAGTAGCTGTGGGAAAATGAAAATCAAATCGAAACCTCGGAGTAACTCTAGTTCGAATAGAAGATTGGACTATCATGCTTGTTGTCCACTCAAAATTCCCTGCTCTGATGAAAGTAAAAATTTCAAAATTTTGAGTTTAAGTGTTTTTCTCTGAAGTGCCTAAGTCGTGAAATTGAGAAAGTCTGTGTTTTGGGTCATTTTGTGTGATTTTCGGGCCTGTCGGAACTTTTTGTCCCAACTGTCCCAAGTACGAAAGTGCATTCTGTTCCCCGATCGGCCGAAATCCCCGAAGTTGTTCCATTTTTGGGCCCGTCGGAACTTTTTGTCCCAACTGTCCTAAGTACGAAAGTGCATTCTGTTCCCCGATCGGCCAAAATCCCCGAAGTTGTTCCATTTTTGGGCCCGTCGGAACTTTTTGTCCCAAGTGTCCCAAAACTTATTGTGCAAGATGTTCCAATTTCAGCCGAAACACCCGAACCGCGTACTTCGCACTTTCTTGTTCCAAATGTCCCAAATCAAAAAGTGCAAGTTGTTCCATTTTCGCCCGAACCGGCCGAGTCGCGTACTCCGGAACTTTTTGTCTCAAATGTCCCAAGTTCAAATGGGCCTTTTGTTCCATTTTCGGCCGAAACACCCGAACCGCGTCCTTCGCGTGTTTTCGTCCCAAATGTCCCAAAATGCATTTGTGCGTCTTCTCCCTGTTTCGCCCGAATCGGCCGAGCCGCATGTTTCGCGCATTCGCATCTCACATGTCCCAAGCGTACCAAGTGTCATTCGTGCTTATTTTTCCCGCTCTACCCGAATATCATGCTTATTCAAATTGGTGGTTATGTATTAAATGCGCATTCATGGCCTTTCTCTCTCCTAAACGGCTATATAACGAGCATTTCCCCTTTGCATTTTTCGCACTACTTCCATGCTATCTTTTGCTCGAACCCTTGCAATTTGCAAACCTGCGCGTGTTCCCCTCCCTCTGTAATTCCTTTCCGAGTCTGGTTTGCGGCTCTGTCCTCCTAGCTACTATCAATATGAAGATCAAGTTTCAGGGACAGGAACAAATTTCACCACTTGAGTCTGCCGTTCGTAATATTGGGGACAGCGAAGCTCGTCATCTTGATTTCAGTGATTTTTGGGCAAGAATGGCGGACGCAAACCCTACACCAATGGCATAGATGATTCACGATAGTGGTTTGGCTTTTGCTGGAGGTTTCCCAATCTCAGTACAGTGTGCTGATACCGTGCTTTCATGCGGAGCTCACTTCGACCCCGTTTCAAGCGAATTGACCAATATACATGGGGAACTCATCGCCAAATTGGATGCTGCCACCATTAGCACTGCTCTGAGGATTCCAGAGATGGATAATGCCATAGTCGTTTCCCGAGATCAAGCACAGGATCTTCGACCAAGACAGTGACAAATATAAGGCACGAGTGGCGAAGTCCTGGCTTAAAAACCCTAGGAAGGGAGCTTCTCGTCTGACCAAAACCCTCTTCCGAGCAGATTTCAATGAAGAATTGTCAGACTTCATAATCTTGCTGGCTCGGGTTATGGGTTTCCCTCTACCAACGAGTTTCATTTCTGGATGTGCCCGCTCATCAGCATGGTGTGCGAAGGAACGCAAAATATCAATTGGGCGGAAATCATAAGCATGAATTTGACGGAGCAACTGTCCAATGTGTAGCAAACGAAGAAATTCTACATGACTTCGTACTTGATGTATACCCTGGCAGCGTCACGGCAATGGTTTGGCTTTTCTTACATTGATGTACACAAAGATGATCCAGTATATGCTTACTGCCCGCAGTTCACCCTGGAGACCAGCAATCGTAATTTCAGAAGGGTCAATGATGCTTTCACCATGTACGTGGTCAGACTGCTCGAAGGTGATACTGCTAGAAGGTTTTCAGATGAAGCCATGAACCTGATATCGCAATATGGTGCTTATTTCATCCAATTCAGGAAATTTTCTTATATCAGGATTGCTGGCTATGAGAGCACTCCTCTGCGGCTTCCCATGTTCTGCAATGATAAAATGGCCTTGATAGAAATATGCAGGCAACTAGACAAGTTGCCTGTAACTTGCGAGAGATAAGAAGATTTCTGGCTTGCACTTTCCCATCTCTCTGGGAAACTACACTTGCAAAACAGCTCTGGATGCTCAGAACATAGAAAGAGCCCTGGTCCCTATCACTGTTCATTTCTTCAAGCCAAGAACCTGCTTTGACTTGAAGAATTTTATTGAACAGAACATCAAGATAATCTATCATCATAGGGCAGAATCTGAGGAAGACTCACCTGGGCCGATGTATGCAGATGATTTTGAAGCCAGGAGAAGGCATTGTGGCAGGTTCTCCCTGCAATTGATCCAAGAACTCGGTCTGTACCAAGTTCCTGAAGGTCTCCAGGATGACAATTCTGATCTATACTCGTATGAGTATGAAAATGTGATTAAGCACACTCCTTTGGAGGACCTGGATTGGAACAGGAAAGAGAGGGATGATCTGGCTGAGATCCTTGCTCCAGTCTTAGTCAGGACTAAGGTCTGGTTTGACAGGATGGTTCGAGAATTCAGGAGGCATTCAGGAGAATCCTCTTCTAAGGATGCTTCAACACCAAGAAGAGAAGCATCTATTCCAAGGTCAGAAACACCAGTGAAGACCCCTCCTGCCTCATCAATACAAGGACCTGCAGCTTCTACTCCTTCTTCATCCACTCAAGTGTACCAGAAGAAGCTCAAGGAGGTTAAGAAGGAACCTGTGGAAAGTGACCCTCAAAGAAAGCAGGCAGAGTTGCCTATGGGACCAGAGAACATCATTGTTCTCAGTGAAAGTGAAGAAAGTGAAGTACCAACTCTTGCAAGTGCTCCTGAAGATCCAGCTGATAAAGATAAAGAAATCCAGAGCACTGAGCTTTCAGGTAATGTTGATTCTTCTGCCGCAATTGCCCCAAGTGCCCCACTCACCTCTCAACTCGAGTCAACAGCTGCGCAGACCTTGAGCGTCATGAGCTCTCTGTCTCTTGGTCCCCTTGCTCCTCCTGCTGATTCCTCTTCCTCTTTTGCGTGGGTGCAACCTCTGGTTGACAAAAGGAAGAGGAAATTTTCCTCTCGGAGTTCAGGGACAAATTTTGATGCTGTCGCAGCCTTGTTGGGCACCACTCCTTCTCGTGCCAAGAAAGCCAGAACTACCTCCAGAATAGTGTCTGATGCTCAAGGCCAGCAATTCTTGGAGATTGCCAAGCCTTCAACGGATAAATCAGAGCAGGACTTGCAGGTATCTGACTTAGAGCTCTCGAGAATCCCAATGGGAGAGTCTACCCCTGAAGGTGAAATTCACAACCTCCAGGAAACAGTCACAAGAGTCATTGGGAGGGTAGAGAAAGGGCAACAAACTATTGAACAGTTGGAAGAACAGGCCCAAGTTCTCACAGGTTTCATCAAGTCTCTTTTGTCTAAGGACAAAGTTTTAGACCCTACCCCATTGACTACTCTCCCACCTCCTGTAATTCTAAGCCAAGATGAAGTGCAGAGTATCAAAGATATGCACAAGTATTCTGTCTATGGCAGAGCTATTGAAGCCCTGGTGGATGACATGCTTGTTGCTGGATTAAACTTCATCGATGAAGCTTTCAAACTCCACGAAAAGGTGAGCAATGTGCAACTGAAGCTCTCCTCTACTATTGGAATCATTGATAAAGAGCTCAAACTCTGGAGCAGTTGCATAGTAGACCTCCGACTCATGGGACAGGCAGATGAGAACGTTTTGTTGGCGAGTAAAGTCTTTGATGATGCAAAGGATAATCTGTCGAAGTCCTGGGTCTACAGCGTGGAGTGGAAGATCAGAGTCCTGGAGGAGGCTTTGGGAGAACTGAAGAACAGTTGGCAGAAGGGCGAAGCTTTCAAGACACTGGTTATCTCTGCTTTCAAAGACATACACTGTCATCTTCAGGATGAGACTTCTGGTACTTCCCTTTCCTTGCAAGAAATCAAAGCTCAATTCAGAGCTTTTGTCAAAGATAACCTATTCAAGGAAAGTTCCATCTCCAAGGAGAAAATGAAGGAGATTTGCTCTCTTCAATCTGCCATTGAAGAAGCAAACAAAGATTATCATACTCATGTCGAGTTTGATAAAGAGATGGAGAAGTGTCTGGGATTTTGGACTCAGTCTACGACTAACACGTCAGTCCCTCGTGGCAGAGATATAGCCGAGTCATTGAAGAGATTCAGGCAGCGAATTCTGAAGTCAGTGGGTCCCTCTCAGTGACCGACCACCTGTCTTCTTCTCCTTATTCTTCTCTTCTTTTCTATTTCTTTTTCTCGGATTCATTGTAATAGGTTGAGGTATTGCGATTGGCAATCCTTAACTAATCTTTAGTTAAAATAAGTAGTTACAAAGAGTAACTGACTTGTAAGCTATATAATGGCCTTTCCACGCCATTTTGAAGGAGGAAGAACTTGGCATATTTTCTGAAAGTGTAAATAGATTACAAAGAAATCAATACAGAAGGACTTTTCCATTCTTTGTCTATCTGATCTCTGTTATTCCTAAGCTTTCGGTTATTTTTCTTTGTGAAGATCATTTGTCTCAAGTTCGTTAGTCTTACCGATTGCATACTCTTCAACTTTGCAAGCTCGGTGATCTTGTATAACCAAGAAGGAAATTTGTGTCCTTGATTAATGAATCTGTATTAAGAAACTTTGTGTTCTAAGCAGATGTTATTTACAAAACTTTGTGTCTTTAAATTCCATCTTATTTATTCAATACAAATGATCTTGTTTCAATTCGTTGTGACTTTTGCATACATAAAGAATTACTCGATATCTATAATTCGCATGTTGCCTTTCTCGCTCTTTCTCGTACTCTCATTTCCTCATCCTTTTGTAATTGATGATCTTCATAGAAAACACTTTCGTGATATCCAAGTTTAACCAACAAATAATATTTTTACATTTGTAAATAAGTTCATTTCGAATAAGGGAACCTCTCCCATTAAAGAGGAGGGACTTCTTGTCCCGACCGTTGCTCTTCGTAAAGTCCTATCTCGACGACCAACAATCTTTGAAGCTGCCAAGAGATCTACCTAGTCTTGGCTGAATAGAACCGCTTGGTGATAAAAATGGTGCATTAATTTTCCCCCATTTGGCCAGTTCCATAATTTTCCCCATTTGGCTTCTCGTAATTTTCTCTCAATGTAGTAAATTAATAGTTAATTTATTATTCAAGGTTTAAAATAAAAATAAGTTAGAGACAAAAGTAAACTTTTGTCTCAAAGTAGGGGTCCATCTAGTAGTGTTACAACCTGTTTTACAACCTACTAATTGTTTAGAACCATACGGGTTCATTATATATATTCAACAAAATAGAAAATGAGATCAAAATTTTCTAGAATTATTACATTAAGAAGAAGTTGATTAATATGGGTGTTGATCCCAACAATCACATACCCGCTCATTCTCTCACTAATTCCTAGATTGATAAATTGTTTACAACTTACAAAAAAATATGCACCCTAAGAATGATACTAAAAATGTAGTAATTTTTTCATACAAATAGATCTCTCGAACTATTAATCCAGAGACTAGAAAGGAATCTCGTTATCCTGTTTGGAATTTTGATGAAGTAGCAGCAGTAAATGAGCTTTTGGGACAAAAAGATGATACTTATTATCTGACTGTGTTATCGGAAAAAGATATGAGCTATTATATGGAGGTAGAGATGTCAGTTTCATCTGAGTTTGGGATACATAGTGAAGCTGAAGGAGATACAGGAAAAACATTACGTTGGGAAGAATTTGGCGATCATTGTGAAACATTGAATTGGGATGAACTCCCTGCATTGATAGAAGAAGAAGAATTTACTACACTCAGATCTATATTCATTCTCTTTATCAACTTCCTCCAAATATTTCGTTGTAACCGTTAGAATTCACGGATTCCATGGACAAATCTACCAATCTACCACTCCAATATTTAAGCGCACTATTTTCTATGAAATACTATGAATTTAAAATATGCAAATTTATCTAATATTTCTCATAGAAAGTAAGAGTTGTCTACTATTTAGGAAAACAATGTATGGATTAGAAAAAATCTTCTAGAATAAACCTGTGTGGGATTTAATTAATAGACATTTCAGATCACAATCTACAATCAATCATCTCGTATGCAAGAACATAAGATTTTTTTAATTCCTACGGAATCTGAAAATACTATCATATTGTTGGTGAGAAAATTTTTCGGGTGGACAAACTTGTGGATTTCTTGCCAACGCTTTGGGAATCTAAGTCCCTCTACTTAACCGGTGTAGCTGCCGTATGTGCATGCACGAGAAAGTGTGGATTTCTGTGGTGGTCTTTTGACTGGGATCCAATAGGGGCACTCCACTGACCTTGCGGCAAAGCTAGCAATATCTTACTAGGGAAGTCTTCGTCTATAGAGCAGAAAGGGGAGTGAGAAAAGAGGTAGGAGAACTAATGTTGTAGGTAGAAAATCAAATTCCTACACACACACTAGTTAGAAACTTCAACACATGCATTTATCAAAAGAAACAACTCTGTGAATAGCAACAAGACCAAATAGAATTCATCGATCACCAAGTATCAAGAAACCCCTTAGTTAAAGAAAGCTAGAAACTCCTCCTTCTTGTATTGATTGTTCAAATCAAAGTTGTACATAATGCGGGAATGGAAGAAATTTGAGAGGGGAAGAGAGTAGAAGAAAATGGCTATCTCCTTTGCTTTCTCTAGGTACAACACACTCTTGAGTCTACAAGATCAATTGCCAACCCTTCGAAATGTAAATGTTACAATTTATAGAATGAGAGGTGACTTATCCTCTTCCTCATGACCCTCCATATGCCTTAATATGACTTAAGACTATTAATATTCCACTTTAAATATTTAAGTCCCTTTTATATTAGCAAGGCGACTTAATTTACATTATTTTTCTAAAGTCACTTTTAAGTGACTTAAAGGCATATAAAAAGTGCAAACCCCAATGAAGAATTATAACATTTGAAAGTAAGAGAAAGTTGGGGGAAGAGGAGAGAGAGAGAGAGAGAGAGAGAGAGAGAAGAAAAAGAGTAGATGTCACCCGATGAAGTCCGTTGATCCTCATTGATGGAAAGCTCCAAATGCAGTGAAACTCTGAATCTTCGAACTCCTTGCACACTGTGAAACTCCTCCAAATTAGCTCCCGAATGCTCACCCAGTTGAATGAACTAAGGTGGATCTCGAATTCCCTGTGAAAAATGGCTAGGATGCTCCCGAACAATGATGTCCCCCTAAATGATTAGCCTTGTACATCCCATTGTGCCAAAACTTCTCTTTGAGTGTAACTTACTATTTTTAGTAAGTGTGAAAAAAGTAACTCCCTCGATCCTTAGCTGAGTGTTGTGACCTTGATTCCCCTTTCTCCCTGCGTTCCTCACTTCTTTGGATCAAATTTCTATTTTTAGCAGGTGTTCAAGGGCCCACTTACTATTTTTAGTAAGTGCCAAAAATTCCATTCTGGTGAATTCTCACTATAGTGCACCTCGATATCTTCATCTCCTTTGCGGGTTCTTCTGTTAATGACTTTCCCGAAATAGCAGTTCTATGTAGTAGACCTACTATTTTTAGAAAGTTGGCCTCTGGGAGTCAGATTGATGTGGAACAAAGTTTTTTGATATGGGTTTTTTCCCAATATCATCCCTTTGAAATTTCGGGCCCACCCGCTTAATAATCCAGGAGATTTTAAAGTTTTAATTTTTAGACCTAGCAGTGCTTCTGGGTACGGCAGCCATTAATGGACCTCAAAATTGCAGGTCTGGTTTTCTCCTCCGTTTGCAAAGAAAATTATATTTTTATGTGGGTTTTTTCTTCTGGTGCTTCACATGCAATCTTACTTCGATCCGAACCGGTTTGACGGGAAATCCCACTTCTTTCTTCGTTGAGCCAAAAAGGAGATTTCTTCATTGTGGATGCTCTGTCACACATGGGGGGACTTTGAAGGTGTCTTCTTGATGGCCTTGGGTAGAGGAATGAGTAGAAAAATATATCTTTTTGTTTCATGCATCTGTTTGGGATATTTCTTCAACTTCTCATTTCATGGCTATGGAGTTTTCTCTGTTTTCTCCTTCTGTGCTCCGTGCTTCTCCTTTTGTGTTTGATGAGGATTCCTTCTGAGACCTGCACATCACTATGGGGAATGTGTTTCAGTTCTTGGGTTGAGTAGGTCTAAGCATTTTCAATGGCGGAGTGATGGAAGAATGTTGCAGAGGAAGTATGGAGGAATGAAGTGCACATATAACTGTTAGAAGTTAGAAGCGGGAAAAAGTGGCACTTGGAAAAATTTCAAAAAGATATGCACAAGTAGGGCTTGGGTGCATTTTTCCATGCTTTATTTCCCTGACCTCAGGGATGTGAGGGACATCAATTTCCACAATGAGCAAGACGGCGACACGTGGCACTAGATCCAACGGCAGGGAATGAAGGAGGAAAAAGTTGATTTAAAGCACTGGGAGCTGAAAGGAGGTCACATGGGTGTCCAAAAGACTTCCTATGGGCACTGGGTGCATTTTTCAAGTTCTGATATCCCCCACATTAGGTGCATAAGGGACATCAAATTCCACGGTGGTCAAGAGCATGACACATGGCGCCCGATCTGACAGCAGGGAATGCACGCTCCAAATAAGCACCTAGGGGCTGAACTGTGGTCACGTGAGTGTCCAGAAGACTCCCTATGGGGACTAGATGCATTTTTCAAGGTCTAATGTTCCCCACCTTAGGTGTAAAAGGGACATATATTTCCACGTTTGTCCTGGAGCTGACACGTGGTGCCCGATCCAACGGTAGGGGATGAATGCTCCAAGAATGCACCTGGGGGCTGAACTGTCAAGTCTGAAGGTCATATGAGGGCCCCAGAGGTCACATGAGGGATGGGAACATTTTCCAAGGGCTGATGTACCTAACCTTAGGGACATCGGGGACATGAAATTATGTCGATCCTGGGTGCCGACACGTGTCCTCTCGAAAAAATGACTGTCCGAATCGCCTTTGAGAGGGTAACTTAGAATGTAGATAACTTGAGCTCCTGGTGGAATTTATTGGTGAAATTTTATATGATCTTGAATGGATATAAAATTTTAAATCCATTGATGTGGGTCTCATGTCTTAATTTGACCATATGATCCCTAAAAAATTAGATTTTTGATCTGGGACTCCACTTGTGCCTGAGAAAATCTGCCTTCCAATCATATGCGCCAAGGTGTTGTGAAAAATATTATTTCACCATAATGTAGGTATTGGAATCCTATTTCCTAATATGTTTTGTTTTACTTCCAAATCCATTCGGAGCTCTCAGAATCTTCTTCTGAATCCCAGCTGCTGTTTTAGGCCTATGTACTGTTTAGGCTTGTGAACCCTGTTTTTCACTCAGACTGCTCCAAGTCTTGAAAAACTTCTCTAAACCTTCCAAAATCATTTATTTTATGTCATAAGGTATTCCATTCACCTCCATGTTGAATTTTTCCCTTCCATTCGCTCTCCAGGGGTCAATCCAGTCCTAGGAAGGCTAGCGACAACCCTTCCTATGACTCCCCAAAATTTGCATTTTCAATGAAGTCCTAAAATCACCTAGGGGAATGAATGGAATTTCCTAAATCACCTAGGGGGATGATATAACATTGGTTGGGAGGTAATTTGGACTAACTGGACAGAGTTGGGGTTGCCTAGGAATGATAAAGCATGAAAATTTCGGCATAGGGGTATAGTTGTCGTGCTTGGAAATTTCCAATTTCCCTATTGCACATTTGCACGACAATAGTTGGCTCTAGCTTGGGGACATGACATGGACTAAGAGAAGCGAAGACATGGCATGGGAATCCAGAATCTCAATTTTAGACCATATAGTTCATTGACCAGTGCCTTATTCATTGGGCCCTACAGAGTCATGTACAACTTCTAGAAAGGAAGATTAGAAGAAGGAAACACACACACACAAAATGACAGAAAGGAAACACGAGACAAATGGAAAGGTTTTAACAATTATTTAAGGCAAGAATCTTTTTAATAAACCGTAAGTTTTTAAAGAAATCATTTTTTTTAAAAGCGGAATTTTTTTTTTTTAAAAAAGGGGGAGTATACTTTTTAATTTTAATTAGGATTTAATTTTATTATTAGATCTTAATTAGTTTTTTTAATTAATTAGGATTTTTTTTTTTTTAAAGATCTTAATTAGTTTTTTGTAATTAATTAGATTTAATTAAATCTATTTGTATTAATTACAATTTCTCCAAAACGATTAGTTTTTTTAAAATCGTCTTTAAAATTAACATTATTTTATCGTTTTAAAAAAAAAAAAAACTCCAAATAGCTCTAAAATTAGCTAAACTGGACGTTTCTAAACGATAAATTTTAGGCATTATTGTCGATTTTTTTACTAATCGTGCACTCAAGTGTGCAGTGACACTCTGAGCACCTATTTGTCTTTCGCATGCCTTTCTAGCATTCTGAAGATCATCAGGACTCATCTTGAGTTCGTCTAAAACATTGTATTTTACCCTTATTATTGTTTGTGACTAGTGAGTGCATCCGCCATAGTTTTCAGCAAACGGGTATCCTTTGTGACTGAGATGCTTTTTCTCACAACTAGGATTTGATTTCGCCTCCTTCCTAGTTTTTGCAATTGTGCTTGTGTATGGTGTCACTTTGTTGTGCTTCCCGAAACACGATTGTGGTCTCCTCTCTTATGTGTTATTATGTTGATTGCAAGGTGAGTTACCAAGTGTTTCCAAATGCACGCTCGGACCAAGTGTATTTCTAAACTATAAAGTGCCGAAAGTAGGGGGATTATTATATTGTCCTGGGTGGTTGTGTTTCTTTTCTACATTCCTTCTCTCTCCTTTCACTATGGATGCACTTTCAATTCCTTTGCTTACGCCATTCAAATTTTTCAAATGGAGATTGAAAATAATTATGAAACTAAGGGGTAAAGGGTTATTCTACATCACCATGGGAACTAAGACTGAACTAGATGATGACCCTGAAAAATCTAAGTGGTTAAACCATAGTGATGAAGCTTTAGGTCTTCTTTGCATGTCCGTTTCTCCTGACTTGCTCTTCCACATTGAGTCATCTAAAACACCTAATTCTACGTGGAAAACGTTAGATGGGATGTTTGGAAAAAGAGATGACATGAGAGCGTGTGAGTTAGAAAACGAACTGCTAGGGTTAAATCCTAGTGATTTTGAAAACCTACAAGCATTCTTCTCTAAGTTTGTCCACACTAGATTGTTGTTAAAGGAATGTCAAGTAAAGAAGAAAGATTCTCAACTAATCTTGTCGATTCTCTCTAAGTTAGGTCCTGAATATTCTGTCTTTGTGTCAAATTTTTACGCTACAAAAGCTGCCTTGGGCAAGGATTGGAATATGCCCTCCTTTGACTATTTTTCGTCCCAACTCATTCGAGAATAGGACAAACTCATTCAAATGGGGTCTCTCAAGTCCAACTCACATGCCCATGTAGCAAGTAGTAGTAAGGAAAAGAAGACTGAAAAGAAGAAAGAAAAAAAGGATCAACCTAAGAAGGAAACCAAGACCAAAACTAAAATTAACATGAACACTTTGACTTCTGAGCCTAGAGCACAGAAAGATAGGTATTTGTGTTCCTATTGTAATAATCCTAGTCATAAAGAGCATACGTGTATGAGAAAACAAATTGATCACCTTACTCATTTACTTGAGAAAAATCAAATAGGTGTTCCTAAGTCTATCAAACAAAATGGTCTGAAGGTCGATTCTTCTACTGTAAAAGGTTCTAAATATGATAAGAAGAAAGGAAAGGCCCTTGTAGCCAAAGTTACTCCTTCATTGATGTGGATTATAGATTTTAGTGCCTCGCACCACATGGCTTCTTTACATGTTGAGTTCACCAACATCGAGCCTTGTGGTATGTCCCAAATCACGATGGGTAATGACACGACAATTTCAGTTTCTGGTAGTGGATCGGTAGAGATGGATGGGGGAACATTCAACCAAGTGTTGATTGTTCCTGATCTCTCTACCAATATCCTATCATTTTACCAAATTACTCACCTTGGTGAAGGAATGTGAGTGGAATTTGGTCCTAACTCGGTGATTATTTGTGAGCTTAACGATGATAATACAGTGGCTGAGGGAAAGGTGGATCACCGTTCATGGTTGTATACCTTTTCCCACTTTACTTCTAATTCTACGCCCACTGCTTTCCTCACTCATGCAAATGAGGTTAGTAAGCTATGGCATGAGTGATTCGGACATCTAAATTATCACTACCTTGAATAATTGAGCCAAAATGAAATGGTCAACAAAGTTACCCCACGTCAAGTTTTCTAAGGGTCTTTCGAGGGTTATACCCTTGGAAATCATCCCGAAAATAACTTTGACAAAGGAAAATCCTAGAGAGTTACTCGTCCTTTGGATCTTGTTCACAGCGATATTTCTGTTCCATTTCCATCTCCTTAATTTACTAGAGCTCTTTATGTGCTGACCTTCATTGATGACTATTCGCGATAAACTTGGGTATATTTTCTTAAGCTTAAGTCTAAAGTCTTTGAACATTTTCAGGACTTTAAGGCTCTTCTTTGAGAAACAAAGGAACGATCTATCAAGGTTCTTTGAACCGACAATGGAGGTGAATATGTAAAGAATAGGTTCATGGATTTTTGTACTTCTGAAGGGATCTCCTTGCAACATACATTTACATACAGCCCTTTGTAGAATGGAGTAGCAGAAAGAAAGAACCATACTCTTAAAGAGATGGCCACTTGTATGATTCACTCGAAGTCTCTTCCTCTACAGTATTGGGCTGAAGCAATGAATTGTGCTAATTACATTCAGAACCATGTTCCACACAAGATAGTAAGAGGGATGACACCCTTTGAAGCCTAGTTTTGATGCAAGCCTGATGTTGAGCACTTTTGAGTCTTCGGATCCAAGGCTATGGCTCAGATTCCCAAGAAGAAACGCAAGGCATTGGAACCACAATCCAAACCTTGTATCTTTGTAGGGTATCCTAATGGTGTGAAGGGATATCGATTGTTGATTCCTACTTCTCATGAGCTTTGTATTGAGAGAAGTGTTAATTTCGATGATTCTTCTTCGAATTCTACTTCTCTACCTATTGAGGTTCTTCAACTTGCTGATTTGGATTCTAACTCATTAGATGATGATGTTGTTGAGCATGCTCCTCTTCTTGATCCTCCCGACCATCAAACCCTTGAGTCTTTCAATTTTGACAGTAGTGATGATGAGGACTATGTCCCTTCTCACTCGAGTGATGAATCTTCCGACTCAGAGGCTGATCCTCCTAGTCCTCTTTGGGCTAGGAAAACTCTACAAAGTGCTGGAGATTTAGTTGGAGATACTTCGGATATGAGACGTACTCACTCATATTTCATTGGACCCCACTCTTTCTTCACCTTTGCCTCTGATCCACAGTCTTTCCGGGAGGCTTCTGGTATTCCTAAGTGGGATTTTGCCATGGATGAGGAGTATTCCTCTCTCATGAAGAACGATACTTGGGATCTCACCCCTCTTCCGAAAGGAAGAAAAATGTTCGGTGTAAGTGGGTGTTCGAACAAAGTATGGAGTAGATGGAGACGTCAAAAATTTTAAAGCATGATTAGTAGCTAAGGGTTTCTCCCAGATAGCTGGGGTTGATTATATTGAAACCTTTTCTCCGGTTGCAAAGATGACTTCTATTTGACTGACCCTTGCCATTACCGCAACAAACATATGGAAAGTCCATAGAATGCACGTTAAGAGTGTCTTCCTTCATGGGGACCTAGAGGAAGAGATCTACATGGAACAACCTCCGAGTTATGTCCATGATCCCTCCTCGTTTGTAAGCTAAAGAAGTCTCTTTATGGCCTTAAACAAGCCCCCTCAAGCTTGGTATGCCAAGATGGACTCCTTACTTACATCAGTTCTACTAGGTGTCACTCTGATCCAAATGTTTATATTCTATGGAAAGATGACTCCATACTCATTCTTGTTCTATATGTTGATGACTTATTGATCACAGGTAGTTCTTCCTCTATTATTGATTCTGTGAAGATCACCTTGGCCAACAAGTTTTCCATGACTAACTTAGGTCTACTTCATTACTTTCTTGGGATCCAAATTTCACAATTTGACTCAGAATTTTGATTTCGCAACCTAAGTATGCTCTTGATCTTGCTAGCTCATTTTCAAATGTCCGATTACAAGTCTTCTCCTACTCCTTTTCTTTCCGGGGTTAATTTTGTTTCTTATTGCTCTACTCCCTTGGTTGATGGTACCCTTTATCGATAGTTGGTAGGGAGCTTGATTTACTTGACTCACACTCGATCGGATTTATCGTATGTTATTGGGATCGTGTCTAGATTCATACAACAACCACATGAACCGCATTAGAAAGTAGCTAAATGGATCCTTCATTATGTTCGTGGCACCTATACTCGATGGCATTCACTATCATGAAGGGGTGGATGTTGACTTGATTGGGTTCTGATTCTGATCGGGCCGGTGACTTAGATCATCGAAATCTACTTTTTGCATGCGATTTCTCTCTTGGTTCGGTCCTATTAGTTGGTCCAAAGAAGAAGTGAATGCCATTGCGATATCATCTATAGAGGTAGAATACGAGAGGAGTAGTTAATGCTTCCATAGAAGCTATTTAACTATAGGGTATTCTCGACAAAGTTTGACATCCACCTTCAACGGCCTACCATTATCTTGTGATAACACAATCACTATCTCTATTTGTAGAAATCTAGTTCAACATCAGCAGACGAAGCGCATTGAGATCCATATGTACTTCATACAAGAGCTTATTCATGATGGTATCATCAACATTCATTACATTCAGACGGCTGATTAGATTACGGATTTATTTACCAAGCCGTTCATTGAGATGAAGTTTCTTCACTTATGGTCTCTTCTTGGGGTGAGGTCTTCTGTAGCTTCTCATCTTCTTCAGGATATGTAGTCCTTATTTTCTTCTTCTTCTTCTAGAAAGATGTTTATATATGGGCACCTTATCAGGCCTTTAGTTTCCGAGCCCATTGAACCATCTTTCTTAGTTATTTAGGAGTGTCTTCTCTTTCCATCTGTCTCATCATAGCCACTACCCTAGCTTCGATGAAGGGGCGTGTTGGTGTGAGTTATCATATATGTCCTCCACTCACATTTGGAGGGTCATCTCACATGGTTTAGGTTTAGGGTTTGCTTATGAATCATGCACTAAAGTTACTCAACACCCTATATGTACCCTTTTATTCATGATTTATGAGTATGTCAAGACACTCCGCTATCTTTTTCTACATGTGCAAGATTTTTCTATAATCAATTCTTCCTTGTGATTACGTTGAGCTATTACGTTTCCTTCAAAGTGCAACTCTATCATGGTGCATAGCTTTCAATACGATTCTCGCTAACTCTTTCAAGAACTTTCCATAACACACCATTCCCACCAACACACTGTTGAAATCTCATCAATAAAATAGTTACATTTTATATGAATCAAGGAAATCAAGTTTCAAAAATGGTGTCAAAGATAGAATTATTACTTGCAATACTACATGCTAATGTTTCTCAATGAAGATTTCTAAGGCAAGGATCTGAAAGTGTCTATGAATTTATTATAAGTTAGTGATAATGGTTTTATATAACAAATTCTCACTATATAAGGATCAAGGAAGGCTTCAAAAATGGAAATCATGCAGCCAATATAGACTCACTGGTACTCTCTTCAACCATAACCTATTAACATTTTTTTAGAATAATATTTTCATATAAATATATGTAAGATACATAGTTAGTTATGCTTTAAAAAGGAATGAAATCCATTTCCAGATTAAAATAAATATCTAAGTTTGCAGTGAGTTTTCCCGAGTGGTATATATTGTTTATTCATGTTCCAAACGATCTGGTTTGCAAGATAATGTTGGTTGTTTTGAATTTTCTCCTCCTTTATTCTAATCGATCTTTTAGGTATTTTTTAAACATTCTCAAGCATTATCCTTAAAATAGATTATATTTTCAATTTCCATAGCCTATAAAAAAAGATGTAGTCTTATCTTTTGTTTAAATTTGATCTGGGTATGCCAAAAGCATCATCTGTGTCTGAAACATTTTCTTTGTGATTTAATGAAAAAATAAAACCCTAAATATGTACTTGGGTATTTTCCTTTCGTTTCTATTTTTAGTTTTCTAAAAATATTTTATTGAGATTAAAAGGCAGTAATTTTCTTAGATTCGAAAATTGGCATCCAAGAACATTCATTTCTTGAATTACCGCAACTCTCAAACTACAATAATGATTTATGTAAAAGACATATAAGTGATATCTGCATACACAATCTACATGATTAGATCTTGAAAATATTAATATAGAAAAAATATAAAGCACACTGATTGGAAAGAAAGACATTTTAGATGTCGGGTGGATCTAAGAGGGAGAATGTGGTCAAAGCGGGGGAAGGGTATGTATACTCTTTCTTCCGTAACCCCAAAGAACTGATGCCTTTATATCGAGGGAGCTCACAAATGTTTGACAAAATGAAAAGATATAAAATAGGGAAAAAAGGAAGACTGGGAGTCATCCTAAGTGGAATGAGGAGGTCATGGCTGAGGATGATTAGGAAATCTCATAGGTTGAGCTTTCCCTTCAAAACTATGGTGTCCAGGTTAAGAAAAACCTAAGTCAATGGAAGACAATGTGCCAGTCACAAAAGTGGAAGTTGGGCCAGATTCTCTCCAGCTAGAAGCTTCAAGGGAGTCTGACGAGGGGCCATTTTTGGCCACCAAGTTGTTAGCCATCTGCAACAATAGTGTGGTTTCATGAAAACTCTTTGATAAAATGTTGGCATGTAAATTTATAGATAAAAATCCTCAGACAAGGCATCAATTAATGATTCGATCCATCTCTGGAAAAACTATATGTTTTCAGCTAACAGGTCTAGTGGTGGATCTTAAACGACAATTGAAGGTCTCTATCGGGATCACGTCAGATCATCAACAACTTATATATGAGGGAAAGCGTCTTCAGGACCAGGTCCCTTTGCTGGAATACAACATAGGAAAGGATTCCATCCTTTCATTGGTACTTTGATTGCGTGGAGGTGTTGCAGACTGGTTTAGGGGGCAACAATTTTACTCGCAAGCCATTTAAATAGCATAAATTACAATATTTAAATTCTAAATTGAATCAATGTAAACCCATAAAATACAAACTAATCAACTAAATAAATTTACTATTACAAACATGGAAACGATAGACAATGTGGATGTCTTACTCCTTCATGGTCTTCTGGTGATGAATTTAACCAAAAAAGACAAAACCTGAATACGATTTGGCCCCTTCCATGATCAGATATCTCACTTTGTTTGGCTCTTACAACACAATAATTTTTGGGGCTTTTACTATACTCACCGCAACTTGTATGTGCCCAAAAATGTAGAGGTCGTGGGGGATTTTTCATAGGGTTTTTCTAGGAGTCAAGAACCCAACATGCCAAATGACTAGAAAAATATTATAAAATCCAAAACAGTTTGAAAACAAAACCATCATCCTAAAAAATATATTTGAAAAGAATCTCCCTTGAACAACAAATATACATAGGCAATCAGTGTATAAACGGTGCACACAGGTATTTATGCACCTCAAAAACAAATGATGGGCAAGAACTATACTTGCAAGCCCACTGTAATTTGCTCCGCGTATGGTCGCTTCAGATGGGAAAACCCAAAAGTGGTTTTGTATAATCTAAAAATTGAAGAAGTCTACACTGGGTGAAATTTAGATGGCATCACCATCAAACAGGGCATGGGATGAAGTTATTTTTCCGATCTTAGCAACATTGGGAGGAGAAACCACTTTCACACCACCGTCAATCTCTCGTGGAGCCACTGTGCACACAACATAGAGGAAAAATATCCCAATTTTTGAAGAGTGCATGTGTTTCCATATAACAAAGTCATGACAATGAGAAATCAACATTGGAATCAAGGTCTTCAAATGCCCTCACAAAAGTAGCATAGTAGCAAACGGCAGAACATAACATTTCTATGTAGATGGTACCTTGCCGCGGTGTATTAAAAAGTAAAAAGCGGGAAATTTTGAGACAAAATTATATTTTTGAGACACAATTATATTTTTGTCTCTATGTTTTGTCTCAAATGACCCCCCCTTGTAGTAGTGTGAGTGTGCAAATTACAGGCATAGGAGAACGTGGGTTTTGTGGTGGCTACACGAATGTGTACAAGCGGCCCAAGTGGCTGAGTGTTAGCCATGTTAGCTATATGAAACCTTATTGGTTGCATGTATTGTTTTCTCAAGTATGAGTGATCCTTACATTACAATGTTGTACATTTTGTAAAATTTAATTGTGCTTAGGTTCTTTATTATTGTTAGAGCTAGATTGGGGACCTAATAGTCCCCACTTGCATTAGGAATGTATTTGTTTGTGTTTTCTTAATTAATGAGGATTTGGGTCACATAAGCACCCTTGAGTGGGCCCCACATCCTCAACTTATGTGTCTAAAAATTCCAAACCCGAAATTGGGTTATTTTTGGCATTTTTAGAGACCCCTTTTGGTTTTGGGGTTCTCTTAGCATAAAAATAAGCCCTTGGACCCTACCTATTAGGTAGGGGGGCTTAATTTCAAGGAAAAAGAGATTTTCCTCCCATTTGGCCTCTCTTTTGTCACCATTCATGTAAGAATGGTTAGAGGTTGTGTGTTGTGAAAAGTTGCATGAGTTTGTCTTACTTTCTTTTTGGGTAATTTGGGGGAGTAATGTTTAAATAAGGATTTATCTTTTCTTCCTTTTGTTTTTAGAATCTTGACTTGGAGGGAAGAGAGGGGTGACACATGTCACCCCATCATTTGTGAGGAAGATTACTTGATTTTCTTCAAATACTCTCTCATGTGGGAGAATGGGGATTTTTTCCTTGTCATTTTTTTTCTTGGAGTGCTTTTGGAGTTGGAGCTCTTTCTTGGACAAGGATTTGGAGAAGCTTAGAGATTGGAAAGATTTTTGGAGGTAGGATCTTTGATCATTTTTTGTGTTGTTTTGCATTTTAAATTATAGATTGCATATGGTTAAAAGTATGGTCTTGTTTTGTTTATGTTTCATGCTTGTTTTTTTGTGTTCTTTTGTTGTTTTCTCTACCCGTCATATGACTCGATGGATTTGGGAATTTTGGTTGGGAAGAGGGAGGGATTTTCCTCTTAAACCTCATGGCTTGATGGGCAAGTCATGTCATTTTATCTTTTGATGGTACAACAAGTAAATTGAACACATAATAATCTTCTATTGAGCATAATCAAAACATTACACAAGCTATTATATATCCATACGAGATAGGAAAACAACTTCCGATTATTTAAGGAGGTGTTATAAAAAATATCCCGAAATAATATTCACGGTACAACAAAACTATATGCGAACTCTAATATATGAGTTGTTTATAACAACTCAATTATATCCTCATATTAATGTAATATTATAAATATTACATTTACATATAATAATATATGATTAATAATGTGAAACAATATTAATCCTAACATTCACCCCATTATTGTGAACATTATTAATCGCTAATCTTCACCCCCTTAATGTGAACACGAAAAAAATGCACCATAGAACTAGAACCAGAATCGTATGCCTCTGCATACTTTTAGGTCTGCATATTGCTTGGCTTGGATCTTGTTGTCTAGATCTTGCTGCACATGACCAATCCACTTCACCACAGTGAACCCCATACTAGATGATCACACTTCCACCGATTCACCTACATACGCAAAATCAACAGTTCCCACTTTCACTTCCAGTGAACGATAGATTTCACCGACCGATCGATGTTAGAAGTACGACAGTCAAAGGATCTCTACAGTCAAAGGATCACTCTAGTTCAGATGCCCTCCTATACAACCTGTTCTCAGCACCCAACATGCACATCCTCCTCATTTCAATCAAAAAAAGTGAAGGAAACCACACACCATTTTATTGTGAACACACCACACAACTGAAATAATAGAAAATACTGCCACCAAAATTGATTGTGACCCCATCATTGGTGACTAACGAGAGGCATTGATTTCCATCCATCCTCCATTGCCTTCTACCTTCAAAATGTCACCGCTAATTCAAAAGAGAAAGTATAGTTGAGGATGATACACGTTCCCTATCGCGATACGAGGGGGTAGGTAGAGGGGCAGAGCCCCCAACGTAAGGAATAAGTTTCATTTGTGTTTTCTCTAAAAAATTGAGTGTCGGATTACACCGAAAATGCACTCATTTGTCTTTTTTTATAACAATTTTTTGAATCTTACAAACAACACAACTTTTACAATAACAATACTTGACTTGACACAAGTGACACTTAACAACACAAAAAAATATGAATTTTGTTTGACTCTATCACAATCATTACAATGACTCACTATTATGGAAATAGACTTATAAAGACTTGAACGAGACAAATAATATATTTTTTTAAAAACAAACTAAACAATATATAAATGACTATTAATACTCAAAAACATATTCAAAAGATTGTTGACCGCAAAACATAGACTTTGTAGGATACCACATTTAATGCACATTATTAAGTCAAATTGACACTAACATTTAATAGAGAAGACGTGATGGCATTGGATCGATGACACAAGTGGATGAACCAAGAACAAATAAAAGAAGGCTTAAAAACAAATCTCCTCTCTAATATCATTTATAGATCTAGCCAATCATATATCAAACTTCTAGTGAATAAAGCTCACTCACATTCCCGCATTAATATGTTTGATCTAGATCAATAAATTTATGCATTGTATATTCAATCGTGAACAACTTTGTTTATCACCGACGGGTAATCACTCAAAAGAACTGATAACAACAAAATCTAACAATAATAATTCTAATGGAGGCTTCCTACGCCTATTTAATCACCATAAGCTGCTCACACTTCCCGTGCCTATGAACACACAGTGTTTTTCTCAAAATATTCAATCAAAAATTGATCATTTGTCAATCAAGTCTGCACCATTCGCCATTTTGCAGATTTATTAGGCATCGACAAATTATGATTATAAACTAAAATGTTGGAGCAGTCCACAATCTCCAATGTGCAATTCAATGAGTGGCACATCTAGCACAAATACCGTATATAAACTCGTTGGCCGAAAATCTGTGCCTTGCAGGCAGATCTATGGATAGATGAGCTGTCATCAAAGTGTGCAGGCATAGCCCCTCTTTGACTCAACAAAGTAAAAGCGGTTTATTGTTATTCTACCAAAGCAGGAATCTTGTGCAAGTCTCACAATATTCTCGCCTTCGGGGTTGGGATCTCATCCCAATAGAGGTATTTCAACCGTAAAAGAAGGGAAACAAACAGAGTGGGGAGATAGGAAAGATCGAAGGGAGAAAAGAAATGAATTCCAAAGCGAGTAAAGGTCAAAAGGTCTATGATTTGGGTTGGTAGCATACTGAGTCAAACCTACTTTGCATAGACAAATAAAGCAACACCGATGAATAAATGACAACAAAGTAGAAGTAGATCCAATGAAAAAACATACAGATCTAATCGTAGACACCAAATTTTTGTCTTACGACCCCTGTGACCCGCATCTCATCTCGCAACTTAACCTCATCACCTAAACCTTACACAATTATTTATTAATTACCTTGTAATTGATAAATCCACATCACCTTACCTGCCACCTCATTTTGCCACCTCATCATGACCTAGCCCTAACCCTAAACTAACCTAATTAAGACCTATGACTTGGTCTAGACTCACATCCATAACTAATGCCTCCTTACTCGCACCCAAAACCAACCTTCTAGCCACTTGACCAAGCCCGCAACTGATCTCTCGGGAGAAAAGTAGGGAAGGTGGGCTATTTTACTAAAAATAGCCTACTTTTTCCTTACCGATGCCGGTTCCTACTCGACCGCCGTCGGTTACGCAACCGCCATCGGTTCCCTGTAAATGGGCTCCCCAAACCAAAAACAAAGGATCGAAATTTGATTTTGGATCAAAGGTCGAATGATTTTTGAATCAACAGAGATCATTGGGAGCGAAAAAGAGAGTCCAGATCTTTACTTAACCGATCGAGAGATGAGTGAAGAAACCAAGCTTTTGCAAGAAAGGAGATCAACTTGCATCTTTGTCAAAACCAGTAAGTCACATCTTGCATATCATCTGTTATAACATTTCTTAAGCTCTTTGAATCACAGTCCTCCTAAATCCATTCTTGGATCCACTACCCAACATGTCATTACCTCTAATTATCATTCATCTACCTCTCATCACCTTATTTCCTAAATACCACCTATATACAAGCCTTCTTAAACAACACAACTACCCCATAAAGCGACCAACCTACAGATCCTAGAACCCACCGGTATCGGTTATCAGTAACCGGCATCGGTTCCTCTGATCAAAACCAGAAAACCAGCCTTTCCCCTACCCAGTTCAACGAAGCAACTTAATTGATATTTTACAGTCTTTTGTGTTAATTCATATTAGCAGGAAACCGACCACCTTCAAAGGAAGTTTTATATTTCCTGGGCCCAAGGCAGTTTCCTCATTTATTGTCTAATCAAAATCTTGTGGTCTTGTGTTCTTATTTGCAGGTAGTCCTTCCAAGACAAAAAGGAGTTCTTCGCAATCAGCCTGATCTTTCTCTACGGTACGCGCACACCATCTCGACATTCTACAGGTATTCCTCCTAGCCCCTAACCTTATCTATTTCTAAAAGGAACGAAACATTCCGAGTGAAACATTTTGGCACGCCCGGTGGGACCCATCTTGGGTTTCTGTTTCTCTTGCTTATTTTCATTTTAGGAAGCATACTTGTTGTTGCTGCTTTTGTTATATATTTCGTAAAGAATTTGTCTTGCTTTCCTAGTTTTGCATTAGTGAAAGTCATCTCTCTTGCTTCATCGAATATCATTTTCGATTTGGGTTTAAAACACATGCATTGCATTCCTGCTTGTTGTTTTTCAATTCTAGTGAACATAGATTAAGTAACAGGTCGTACACGTGGGGGTGATATCCACGGTATTGACAGGAAATTAATCTTACATTCACTGCACAACACATACCGAATCACTTCACAATTAACACAACAGCTCAAACATCCCCCTTTTTTCCGCGGTATTCCTCCGCCCGATTGAGGTAACCTTATAAGCCAAAACAACTTGACATTTCCCCTAAGTCTCTTGTTTAGGATTCTGACATCATTCTACGTCTAAAGGCATAAGCCCACGATAATTAAAATTAACCCTAGGGTTAATCTCTGGATTTGTGTGTGCATCTTGCTTGTTTTTAGTTCTATTTTCTTTCTCATACTCTGTCTTCTGTGATCAATAATTGGACAAGTATACTAAACGTTGTTAAAAATCAAATTAGCAGCCTTTTTATATCTTGTTAGCCCAGACTTCTTACACCGACATTGGTTACCTGACCGACGTCGGCTATAGTATAACCGACATCGGTTACTAGACCGATATCGGTTACTCTCTTTTCCAACCCCGACAAACCAGAACCTACCAATTTTACCATTTCGAAGTTTGTTTCTATTCTTGACAGATTGAAACCCTACTGTGAACACCTGTCCATGGTTGTTATCACTCGAAAGCAAGCCGCCGCCATGGTTTCACATGCTTGCTCTGTTTCTTTACCTGAATCACCCCCTTCACATTCTGTGGGGAATCCTACAGACACCAGTGAGATCCCCCAAATTCCTGTAGGAGACAAGGACTTTGCCAAATTTCTGGATGCTAATCCTAGCGCTGTACAATACTATTTGTCTCATGCCCCTGACCGTACGCCTGATGGTCAGCTCTTTGTTGGCATGCCTATTAGTATAGCTGCTCATTTAGCCCCCACTCCGCCTGATAACACCGCCTTGCTTCCGGCACCTTTAGCCCCATCTCCCAATCCGACAGCTTCAGAGGTTCATACGACTCAGATTGGCTTTTCTTTGGCTAATCTTGGACCCCACATATCATTACCACCGACTCGCCCTACCTCATCTCTCTTGCAGACTACTCCATTCATGACTTGCTCTCTGCCACCTATCCACACGAGCTTTCCTTCTCAAGCTCCGCCTACCTTTTCATTCCCATACACGTATCCAGTGACCTCAACATCCTATATGGGACATCCCTATTCGGTTGCCTCAACATATTCATCCTCCACACCTTATCAACACTTAACCCCACCAGTGTCTAGCGGTGGTCCTTGGCCCAATTTGCCTCCGTTTACCACAACCACACCATCATCTCATCCAACTACTGATCTAATTAAACAAATGATGGACAAAATGCAAAACCTGGAGGCTTCTGTTTCAGGAAGTCGTAGCGCCTTGACATACGAGCAAGTTTGTCAGAGCCCATTCACCCTTCTATCCCTCTTCATTCATATCCTCCTCAATGGGAACTACCGAAATTTACTCGTTTTAATAGTAAAGAGGATCCTCAACAGCACTTGCGATCATTTAGACATGCTTGTTATTTGATTGCCCATGATGATGCCTCGCTACTCGCACCTTTCCCATGTCCTTATCAGACTGCCTTGAGTGGTACAAATGTTGCTTTAACCAAAGACTCAATCTTCTCTTTTAACCAACTAGCCCAATCTTTCTTGGATCACTTCTCCATTAACATTGCTAAGAAAGTATCCATCACCGACCTTTATGCCATTCGATAATTCAAGACGAATCTATCGCAGATTTCGTCAGACGACGATGGCGCGCCTTATCAACCAACTTACATATGCCTTGCCTCGATCGAACTTATCAAACTTTTCACGCGGGCATGTGCTAAGCACATTTCTCCTACTCTCCAAATTCAAACTTTCCGTACATTCGATGAAGCCTTTACCATGGCTCTAAAACTAGAAATTCGAGCCTTAGAAGAAGAGAAATTGCGGTCAAGCAACAAAACCCCATTTCCGAACTCCTGATTCTACCAATAAACCAAATACCACCACTCCTCACGCGTCCACTTCTTCTAAATCAAAAGGAGCTGTCCACGCGGTGATGGTTAAATCTCAAACACCGTCTAATGCCCCACCAAAAACCACCTATAAGTATAAAGCAGAGCCCATCAACTACACTCCCTTGGGAGAAACATATGGTGTGATATTGGAAAAATTGCTCAAAGCAGGAGCCATTACATTACCTCCTGTTAAACCTCATTCCGGGTTTGATTCCACTCGCGCCATACCTTCCTGGTACAAAGAAAATGACTTCTGTAACTTCCACCGCGTGAAGGGACACAAATCATGAGAACTCGCAAGATGTTGAAAAACATAGTGCAGAAATGGTGGACGCAGGGATATAACCTCGATAATCCTAATGCCCCTGCCAACCGAAATTTGAAAATCTTCAACAAACCATTCCCGAATCACTCTTCCAACAGTAACACAAACCAGGATATCTTAGCCGAAGAGAGTGTTCATGAGATCCATGCAGTCTTCGATACCCAGCCAAAAGCCTCTATCGAGAAAATTTTGAATCAAGCCTCTTCACTAACACAGGAGCCCGAACCTCCTTTACCACCATCAAGCCAAAGCGAAATCATTCCTTTACCCATAAAGGAGTTAACTGCCCAGACTCCTCTTCCCATCGATGAGTCTGCTTATACCACATCCCTACAAGACTGCGAACGGATGTTATCTAATCTATCTATTTCCCAGACTTCCCCTTCTACCACTCTTGTTGCACAAGAAGAAGGTACGCCACTCCTTTTGACATCCTTAGACGAGAAATCTCTTGCACCGACATCACCAAATTCTTTAACCATGACGGATCCTCTCGAACACGCCCTCTTACCTATTAGTTCTTCATCGCCTAAATCTTTTCAACGACCGGTTGACCTCTTAACATCTATTGATACAGTGCCTCATCTACTCACTGTATCACACCCACAGTGGACTGGAATCACAACCCACCTTTCTTCCGTACAAAAGTTCACATTCACACGTGAGGACTGTCATTCCACAGAAGATAGACGAATCCTATGGGAACGTTTGAGTACGCCATATTCTACTCAAATGCAAATGACCGATCCTGAGACCTCCACCATATACCCGAAGTGTTTACAGAAGCTTAAAATGCCCATGTTCTCACCTTCACCCCCCTCACCTCTACCAAATGCCTCGTCCACTTCTATTAACTTAGCCAAATCTTCCCCTACGCTTGGGACCTCACCCATACCCAGTCTAACACACCCGCCTAAGCGACTAGATTTATCCAAGAATAAAGCCGCCCCGCCACCTAGAAGACAAGCTCAATCCGTGCCTCTATCACAATCAAAACCATCATCGTCATACCTACCTTCCATATTGGGACCTCATCCTTCCACCTTGCACCAATATATCATACCTCCTGCGTTTTCTTCAAAACAACCTATGCCTTCTGCACCCATACAGGGATCTAAGGGTATATCAACATTATCACCCCACGTATCCTGTCCACCCATCAACCCTAAACAAACTCCGTCATCAAAGGATTTATTTTCTGTCACTCCCCTTTCTCCGTGGTTGTTTCCCGCTACCATGTCATCTGTAGCCTCATCATCTAACCAGCCGAACGTAGCTCCTGCGCCAAAGAAACCACGTTTAGTGAAAACCACATGTCAACACCCCTTGGCTAAACCACCACCCATACGAACCAGCCACGCCCAAACATTACCGAAACCCACACCCTCATCCTCCTCCGATTTTGACCCACTCAAAGGATCTTACGCTAAAATCCTTGCCATGTTGGTAGAGAATGCGACCATTTCCCTACCCCCACTTAGACCTTATGACCCGTCTAAACCTCGGCCTATAGGTTATGATGAGTCTAAAATATGCGCTTATCACCGCACACCAGGACATGATGTGGAGGGATGCAAAGCTTTAAAACCATCCTTCGTCAGCCACCTCTCCCGGATAGAAAGGTTAAGAAAGACAACTTACGAAGGGGAGACCTTTAGTTTCCATTCCCTCTCCTATACCATCTCGTCCCCGCCTCACCAAGATCTGTCATTATTATAACCCCGCCTCTTGAAGACCATGATTTACCCCAATCATCTTCTTCATCTCCAGTCTACGAGATTAATATGATTAGTGTTGCTACTCGAGCGCAGAAAAACAATGAGAAAGCGAAAGTAAGCACACCTGCGTCCTCTCCTTCTCCGTCCAGCATCCCGATTGCACCACCACCCAAAGTGGTTATTCGTGGACCTGCTTACCCCGTCTCTAATGGAGCCGCCCATCGAGCCATGATTAAACAGCTTCACCAATCACCCGTAAAAATGACACTATATGATCTCATTCAGACTTCTGAATCTCATCGACAAGCTCTCGTTGAAATTCTTCAGGGGATCGAGGTCTTACCTAATGAAACCCTACCCATTGCCTCCATTCTAACACCCAATCACATTGCCTCTCTCACCAAACAACCCACCGCCCCAACCACTTGTCTCTCGAACCACAAGCCGCCGTAATCGGCTCAAGATAAAATTGTCGATTTTGGTGAGAAGATCCTCGACTCGCCTGTTCATCTCAGCTTACGTCCGGGACATTCGTGTACATCGTGTTATGATTGACGGGGGTGCTAGCCTAAACATCATCTCTTCAAAAGCCTTCCAACAAATGAATATCCCTTCTAGCTACATGTGTGCCAACCCCATCATGTTACGGTCATTTAATGACGCTATTACCTCTACCTTAGGCACCGTGATCCTCAACATTCGGGTAGGACCACGTACTTTACCCGAACTCTTCTATGTCCTTGAGGGAGAGTTCCAATATAATATATTGTTGGGTCGTCCTTGGATCCGGGCCATGGGATGTGTTCCCTCAACATTACATAGATGCATAAAATTTGAGTACGAGGGGAAGTCCTACACCGTAAAAGCTGATCCTCCCCCCTTTAAAACCTGCAATATGTTATACCGCCCTAACGATGTGCTTATACCAATCAAGACACCCATACATTCAACCCAACCATCCTCTTCAAATGTACCTCAACCATCCACCTCAACCGCGCCTACGCCTTCAACTGATGAAACCACCGTCGCAAAAACCACTTCCCTTCCCGCAGCTAACATCCCAACCTCCGACCCCTTAGTAGATGTTTTTCAACGCCTTACGCTGGGGGAGTACCGCCTATATAACGTTAGTTCTTTCCCTACCCCGCAGGAGTACGGACAATTACATGCACATCCCACCTACGACCGTCGCGTGGGGGAGGTAATCTCTTACGGACCACCCCATTGCCGCACCAACCTAACGTATGGGGGTGTTGACGCATCCTCCATTACCCCTGAACCTCCTCTTGGTGTGGTTCCCTTCCAATCCGATTTTCAATACTTGACAAATCGTCGTTTCGCCCTCACCTTCTTGACTCGCTGTGCTTGGAAAGGCTTTGGTTTTGGTCTTTACGAACAAGGCCGACATACACTCATTCCCGTGACTACCCGCAAACACAATGATCGCAGTGGTCTCGGTTTTCCTGAAACACCTACACAGGAGACACCTCGTGTCAGCTGTATTCTGGAAGAAGATGACGTCACCCCTACCAAACCATCATCACCCACTTTGCCATCATCACCCACAGAATCTATAGACCCTGAATCTATCCCTCCTAACTTTTTTTTTTCATAAATGCTATCTTCATAGGTCCTCTCACTTATCAACGCGATAATGAGGACCCATCTTCTCTTCCCCTTCTGTATCCAGACATGATCAAAGAGGATTCGCCTTTGATTAATGTTGTTGAGTGTCAGGATGACGACTCCATCCTCACTTACCTTGGCGCGGATGATTCTTATATTCAACAAGCCTTACCATCTGAAACCCAAACCATGCTGAACAAATCTACAATAGAAATCAACATCCACACGGAGGAGGATCCTCACATTGTGAAGATCGGACAATCCCTTAACGCATCAGAACAAGTCACCTTTACTACTTTCCTCCGTGCTCGCAACCAAGCTTTCGCTTGGTCCTACGCTGACATGCCAGGAATTGATCCTACCATTGCCATCCATAACATCACTCTAAACCCCGCTTCCAAACCAGTCAAACAAAAACTAAGAAAAATGCATCCACGCATTGCCCTCTTGGTCAAAGAAGAGCTTCAATGACTCCTTTCTGTTTCCTTCATCTTGCCTATTGACTATCCTCAATGGATTTCTAACATCGTACCTGTCACTAAAGCGACGGGGGGACTTCGGATATGCACGGATTTCTGGGATCTTAACCTCGCTTGCCCTAAGGATGACTTCCCCCTACCTAGCATTGACCAACTTGTTGATCTCACTGCGGGTCATGAAATGCTTTCTCTCATGGATGGCTTTTCAGGATACAACCAAATTTTGGTTGCCTCGCCGATCAACACAAAACTACCTTCATAACTCCTCGGGAACCTTCTCTGCCGTGTAATGTCATTTGGCCTTAAGAATGCTTTGGTGTAACCTATCGGTGGCTATGACCTACATTTTCATGACATTATGCACACTATCCTTGAAGATTACGTCGACGATCTTCTGGCAAGTCTAAACATTGCAGTTGAACATCTCGATGTTTTAACCATTATTTTTGATCGCTTTATTGCAATATTCGTTCGTCTTCAACCAAAGAAATGTGTGTTTGGTGTTCTTTCGGGAAAACTTCTTGGCTTTATCGTCTCTTTGCGTGGCATCGAGGTCGATCCATCTAAAGTCAAAGCTATCCTAGAAATGCCCCCACCCAAAACCTCAAACAATTGCGTAGTTTGCGGGGTAAACTTCAATCCATCCGGTGTTTCATCTCCCAACTCTCGGATCGATGCCAACCTTTCCATCACCTCCTTAAGAAGGACATTGATTTTCAATGGAGCCAAGAGTGCCACCAAGCCTTTGAAGCTCTCAAAACTTATCTCTTGCAGCCACCCGTGCTTATCCCACCTCAAGACGACCGCCCTTTCTACCTTTACCTTTCGCCCCGACCACGCTGTAGGGGCCATGCTTGCACATCGTGACTCTGAAAATCGAGAACAAGCCGTTTATTATATAAGTCGTACTTTGGTGGATTATGAGACTAGGTATACACATGTAGAAAAGTTGTGCCTAGCCCTATCATTCGTGGCTACCAAGCTCCGACACTACCTTCTGAATCACAAAACTTTCGTCATCACCAACACGGACCCCATCCATTACATGTATGCCAAACCTCATCTAAACCAACGCATCGCCCGATGGCTCATGCTCCTCACCGACCTCGACCTTGAGTTCGTCCACCAGAAATCAATCAAAGGACAAACCATCGCAGACCAACTTGCGGAAGCCCCTTTACCTGGGGAACAATTTACCAATTTTACATTCCCCGACGAACTCATCGCCACTCTTTCACTCGGGGAAGAGTCGTATCAAATGACCCTCTTCTTCGATGGATCTAAATGCCAGTCGCGGCGAAGGAGTCGGCGTTGTTCTCATTCCTCTCGATGCCGAACCTATGCCTCTTTCATTCCGGCTTGATTTCCTCTGCACTAATAATACAGCGGAATACGAAGCCCTTGTTCTGGGTCTCCAAGTTGCGATACACTTAGGTATCAAATCTATCAATATTTTTGGCGACTCTTAATTGGTAGTCAATCAAGTTATGGGCATCTACCAATGTAAAAATGAGGAACTTCAAAAGTACAAATACTACGTGGACTCACTTCTAGCCTTATTTACTCACTATTCTATCCAAACCATTCCCCGCTCCACTAACAAATTTGCGGATACTATGGCTTGCTTAGCCTCGCAAATTCCAGCTTCATCAACTGACTCTGAATTATTCGTCGTGGTCCAACAACTCTTTGCCCCATCTTATTCAGCCCCGGTTGTTTGTACGATAAATATTGTGTCTGCTAACTCGCAGGATACTTGGTATCACCAATTCCATGACTACCTTACAACCTCTGTTCTCCCTTCTGACCTTACTAGTACTGGTAAACGTGCTTTTCTTAAACACGTTTCTCGTTATGTAGTTATGGGGGGACTCCTTTTTAAACGTGGCTTTGATGGCATCCTCCTTCGATGTCTCACCGGTGCGGAGATTACCCATACCATCCAACAAGTCCATGACGGGATTTGTGGTGGACATTTTAGTGGCCTTGCCATGGCTAAACGAATCCTTCGCCTAGGTTATTATTGGCCTACTCTCAATAACGACTGCTACGAATATGTTAAACGTTGTGTTATGTGTCAGCAACATGCCAACCTTCAACATACTCCTAGCCACCCGCTCCAGGTCGCTCGAGATCTTTGGCCCTTCTCACAATGGGGTTTAGACCTTATAGGTGAGATTCACCCGTCCTCTTCACAACGTCACCGATGGATAATCACAGCAACCGAATATTACACAAAATGGGTGGAGGCCATTCCACTCGTTTCGATCAAAAAGGAAAAAATTGTCGAATTCATTAACCATCACATTATCTGTCGTTTTGGTATTCCTCATCGCCTAATAACAGATAATGGTAAATCTTTTAAAAACAAGTTGTTACAAGACCTTTGTGACAACTTTGGTATCAAACTTAGTTTCTCATCACCTTATTATCCGCAGGCCAATGGTCAGGCTGAATCTTCTAATAAAACCCTAACCAAAATCCTCATGAAAGTTGTCAATGAATCTGGAAGAAATTGGCACGATCACATTCCCTTTGCCCTTTGGGCTTATCGTACTAGCATTCGTACCTCTACTAATGCCACACCTTTTTCTTTGGTATACGGTACCGAGGCTGTTTTGCCTCTCGAAATACAAATACCCTCCCTTAGAATATCTCTTCAGGATATTCTCACCAACGATGATTTCCGCCAAGAGCGGTTAGCCCAATTGGAGCTCCTTGACGAACGTCGTCTTACAGCTCTTGATCACCTTCAAATCTATCAAAAACGCATCAAACGTGCTTATGATAAGCGACTTCATGAGCGTACCTTTAAGGTTGGTGATCTTGTCCTCAAAGAGAATCAACATGTCACCAAACTAGAAAAGAGCAAACGTGGAAAATTTGCTCCCAATTGGATTGGGCCTTACATAATCACTCACACCTATGGATCAGGCACTTATCGTTTAGCTTCACTTAATGGTAAGCCTGAGCCTGAACCCCTTAATGCCTTGCATCTTCGACCATTCTACTGTTGAATTTAGTGTTATATCACTTCTTATCTACCTGCCGCTCGTCCCTTGAGCTCACATACCACCACATGCACTTCGTTTCCTACACCTCATAATAAAAATCAAGCTCACATAGTTTGATTCTCACCTCACCTAAACGATGCCTTCCCCTTTTTAG
The DNA here is from genome assembly GCA_018340775.1 of Taxus wallichiana var. yunnanensis. Lineage (NCBI taxonomy): Eukaryota > Viridiplantae > Streptophyta > Pinopsida > Cupressales > Taxaceae > Taxus > Taxus wallichiana. The sequence goes on along the minus strand of CM031233.1, from coordinate 215,785,354 downwards.
TCTAGTCCATGACTTCAAAGTATTAAAATAAGCCGTATTCTTATGGGATTTTCTTGAGTCAAACTTCCTACCAAACTAGATGCTTCATGCCAAAAGAACATCTAGCTATCTAAATTATATATAGACTGTTCCCTCGAAGGACAGCTATATGCCAAATTATTGCTGCTATTCTATATAGATTTGCTCCCAGAAGGATAGCTATGCACTAAAATCATATCTGCTACTATAAATAGACTGCTCCCTCGAAGGACAGCTATACACAGTCAGCCTTTATCAGAAGCTTCTCGCATTGATCAGCTTCGTGAAGACCTCAAGAATAGCACAATCAATATCCCTTGTAGACTTCCCGCATCGATCAGTCTATATTCAGTAAAATAAAGGCCTCATTCAAAAGAACTTTTTGGGTCATGGACTTGTCTATTTAGGGTAGGTTCTCTTTCGTCAGAACACTCACTTTGTAATAAATTCTCTGTACCTCAGCTATATCATCCACCTCACCTCACCATTTGTTTCAACTCAAGGGACGTAACGTACACCCGATATATTGTGATCATACAACTCTTTTCACCTATGGACTTCTCGTCTATGCACGGTACCTAGGGCTTCAAGCTCATTCTACGTTTGGTGGTTTGTTTAGCTCTTTTCACCTACGGAGCACTCTTTCCGCTTTGCCTCGCATCTAGGATTGTGTGTTGATCTTAATCAGGACATGGTTCCCTACCACTTGGGTAGGCTAAATTTCGCTTCCCTTATACCTTTTACAACATCACCAATTCATTTCCAACACCAACAACCTTACCTTACCAATATTAATATCAATATTCTTACCAATCAACCAATTGCCTAAACCGTACCAAATTGCTCCGATTCGCCTCTCCCTGATCCTAAGGGAGAACTACATCGGTCTGAGGCCCCTCCTTGCTTTGTGCAAAGGGCTATGTAGGCAGCACTTCGGAGACATGGGGTCTCCCAAGGTTAGCTCGACCATCCCCTACCATCACCTATCATATGTGGTAAATATAAATATTTCTGTGTATTTCTATTTAATCACATTCCTCTTTATCCTTTTTCAAAACACCGAAAATCAAAACACAAACATTCTTATTTTTATCGTAACTCCAATCAACATACATATTCAACTTTATTTAGATGTTAAACAAATACATCTTCTCTATCATCGACACGCAGGTCGGCATCCTTATTTATCCTTATAACTTGCTAACATTTATTTAGACCTTGTGCCTCATCCCGAACTAGGGATGATCGTGATCGACGATGCCGCCACCAGCCTCTCTGTCCTCAACAACCTAACAAACCGGCCCGACCCAAGGCCTCGCCCAACCGGCCCGACCCAAGGCCTCGCCCTACCCTACCGGCCCGACCCAAGGCCTCGCCCTAACAAACCGGCCCGACCCAAGGCCTCGCCCTAACAAACCGGCCCGACCCAAGGCCTCGCCCTACCCTACCGGCCCGACCCAAGGCTGCAACCCAACAACTCGGCCCGACCCACGGCCGTATCACTCCAATACCTTACCCAAAATCAAAACCATCCACTTTTATCCACCCATCCTGTAGTTTTTTGTTCAATCGAGCTCACCTGTTCGTGTTTTAGCATGATTAGGGTCCTTGACTTGATCTGTCGACCAACTTTGCTCAGACCTAGACCGTGACGTTTATCTCAACCAAACCAACCATTTGGTACTGCCGGACATGCCTAAACGTTCCTGTACCTTACCTGTTATATACCCTGGAGCTACTTCCTATGCCTTGGATACCAGGATTATATCACCCTTGTTTGGATAAACTATCGACCTTTGCCTATGCACTGCTGGTTTGCTCGTCAAATCATGTACCCTAGTCGTACTATTGCATTTTACCATGCGTCTGCTTCCTTGGACCTACCCCACCATCTTACCATCCCCTCTACCCCATTTACCCTTTATCAACCCTATCCCTGATTTCCCGTTCACTCAATCTGTGATAGATTTGAGGGGGATTACCTATACCCTTAACAGGGGAAACCACTTCATATTATTGTCCGTGCAGCTTTACAAAACAAGCTACACGACAATAAGGGGCTAATGTAGACACCAAATTTGTGTCTTACGACCCCTTGTGACCCGCATCTCATCTCGCAACTTAACCTCATCACCTAAACCTTACACAATTATTTATTAATTACCTTGTAATTGATAAATCCACATCACCTTACCTGCCACCTCATTTTGCCACCTCATCATGACCTAGCCCTAACCCTAAACTAACCTAATTAAGACCTATGACTTGGTCTAGACTCACATCCATAACTAATGCCTCCTTACTCGCACCCAAAACCGACCTTCTAGCCACTTGACCAAGCCCGCAACTGATCTCTCGGGAGAAAAGCAGGGAAGGTGGGCTATTTTACTAAAAATAGCCTACTTTTTCCTTACCGATGCCGGTTCCTACTCGACCGTCCGTCGCACGCAACCGCCATCGGCTCCCTCGTAAATGGGCTCCCCAAACCAAAAACAAAGGATCGAAATTTGATTTTGGATCAAAGGTCGAATGATTTTTGAATCAACAGAGATCATTGGGAGCGAAAAAGAGAGTCCAGATCTTTACTTGACCGAGCAGAGACGAGTGAAGAAACCAGAAGCGTTTGCAGCAAAGGAGATCAACTTGCATCTTTGTCAAAACCAGTAAGTCACATCTTGCATGTCATCTGTTATAACATTTCTTAAGCTCTTTGAATCACAGTCCTCCTAAATCCATTCTTGGATCCACTACCCAACGTGTCATTACCTCTAATTATCATTCATCTACCTCTCATCACCTTATTTCCTAAATACCACCTATATACAGCCTTACAAACAACACAACTACCCCATAAAGCGACCAACCTACAGATCCTAGAACCCACCGGTATCGGTTATCAGTAACCGGCATCGGTTATCAGTAACCGGCATCGGTTCCTCTGATCAAAACCAGAAAACCAGCCTTTCCCCTACCCAGTTCAACGAAGCAACTTAATTGATATTTTACAGTCTTTTGTGTTAATTCATATTAGCAGGGAAACTGACCACCTTCGAAAGGAAGTTTTATATTTCCTGGGCCCAAGGCAGTTTCCTCATTTATTGTCTAATCAAAATCTTGTGGTCTTGTGTTCTTATTTGCAGGTAGTCCTTCCAAGACAAAAAGGAGTTCTTCGCATCGCCCGATCTTTTCTACAAAGACGCGCACACCATCTCGACATTCTACAGGTATTCCTCCTAGCCCCCTAACCTTATATCTGTTTCTAAAAGGAAAGAAACATTCCGAGTGAAACACTAACATAAGAAAGGTCGATGTAAAACACATGTATTCAAAGACAAAGTCTAAATATTGTATTAATATTTCCTTCTATTACAAAAAGCTCAAAGTCTTTTCTTCTTACTTCTATTTTTCATCTGAAAAGTATCCACCTCCTGAATACAACAAGTATCCAAGTATTTATAGAAGAAGAGAAGGAAAGAAGGCAAAAGTAAACAAATAACCTACAAAAATATCTTATAAGAGATTCCAAAGTCATTTGTTGACTTTTGACAACTTTGTGGATGACATCATCCCATGGTGCAACATGGATGATGTCATCATTTGTGTCAACACACTTTAGATAATTACAAGGAGAAAGTCGGGAAGAAGGAAACTATTCATCATCGTCCCGCGTGGTGAAAGGGGGTATCTCTGCTTTTTCTTGCTCGAGCACGACGAGATGTGGGGAAGGCACGGTATTCCATGAACTTGCTGATCATGGGTTGAAGTTGATCCTGAGAAGGATCCTTGTGTCGATCACTGATAGCCTCGCAAGTCTCCCGCTCATCTGTGAGCTTTTCGGGGAGTTTGGAATAATCATTTTCTGCCTCTATCAGGTACCCAATGAAGTCACGACAGGCCAACAGGTTGTTGATGGATTCGGCGTCGAAAGTGACATCTGGTCCCGACCCTGCGAAATGATCTCCTTGAAGATCCGAATAGTTTCATCCACCTTTCTTAAGGTGAAAGAAGGAGTGAGCAAACCCGGAGACATTCTCAAGACAATTTTCTCCATCTGATGCATTGCATCCAGGGCTTCCTCCTTGATTTTTTCAATCTTCTCCAGGACGAACTCTAGCTGATCAACCCGATAATCCAGAGTAGAAAGGATTTTGTTGAGGGCTCTGGGTGCCCAAAGACACCGAACTTGACCAGATCTTCGACTGAACAGTCGAGCATTTTCTGAAAGGTCTCATGTTGCATCCTGGCATGGTCCAGCTCTTTGGAGATGGGTCTTGCTATCACTGGAGCTCTTTGTTCACCCGATTGATATTCTGATATAATCCAATGAACTTGGCGATCACTCCCTCACTTTCTTTGAGGATTTGGCTCCTCCAGGCGGAAACTGCCATACCCTGCTCGCCGATTTTGGCATATTCATTAATCTTGTCCTGGCTCAGAGGCTTAGGAGTTTCGGCGGCAGTTGTAGGAGGCGCACTGCCCATTTTCTGCAAGGCATGGAGAAGATGTTTATTTTTCTCCTTTAACAGCCTTTTCTCTTCCTTTGCTTCTGGAGCTTCTTGCAAAGGGCGTCAACTGCAGATAGGGCCTCTCCTTGAAGGCTTTCTGAAGATGTCCCCATTGTGACTTGGGTCACTGTATAATCTGTTGAAGACAGATCCTTTTTATCCTTTAAAGGATTGGGGTAAGCTATCTCCATTACTCTCTCTCCTGACACACTCTGAGAGAAGCGGGTTATAGGATTTTGCTTCTTGGCCCCCTTTGATGGGATGACGGAGAAGTCCATCGGTGCGATGGGAACTTTCCTCTTTTGTTGGCTCAGGTGCTGAGAGATCCATGCTAGACTTATGGGAGAGGGGCCGGAAATAGAAAAGGGAGCAGCTGCAGTAGTAGAAGGAAAATATGTGGAGACACTTGGAGGCGACATTGAGAGGGAGGCCGAGGAAGTGCTCACGGGAGGAAGAGATACTGCAGGGGAGGTAGACATGGGAATGGAAGGGAGCTGAGAGATGAGGGAAGAAATGGTGGGGGACAGCTCCACGAGAGAAGAGAAGATGGACGATGAGGAAGGGGAACAGCTAGAAGATGGGGGAGAGGATACGAACAAAGGAATGGTAGCTTGGGTCACTCAAGGAGGGGAAGGAGGAGAGGGAGAAGAGATAGAAGGAACCTCAATAAATGTAGTAGTGGCATCATCCTGAGTGGATGTGCCTATCGGAACATCTTTCTGCTTCTTTTTCCAGGATTTTCGGGATTACAACCCGTTCTTGTGAAGCGGAAGGAGGACTTTCAGGAGCTTCCTCTTGGGTGGAGCTTGACTCACCCTCCTTGTCTTTCCCTTTGCTCTTTGGCAGATGTTTTGGCCTGGAAGGTGCGTTTCCCAATGGAGATGTGGTGAAATCAACTCCGAGGTAGATGAGGCCATTCATTCTGCACCAGTGCTCTATTCTCCGCAGAGTTTCTTTGACCCTTTCTTCTATTGTCTGAGGTGCTTTGGTTCTGTCAATTACAGTGAAAGGCCAGTCATCCCCACCCATGTCAAGATATACCTGATCAACCTCTTGATCGCAGGTTTGATAACCTTTTGGGACGATGGCTACGCCGTACTGGATGATTTCAGCCAAGGCCAAGTGGGAATGATCTTTCCTTCTGAGCTCGACCTCATGATACAGGTCGATATAAATATCCTCGATCTATGGAACGTGGATTGGATCGAGTTTGGCTCTGGGTAGGCAATTCCTTGGGTTGAAAGTGGGCCTCACCGGGAAGTTGTGCTTTAGATTGAGTAGCTCCAGCTCAGCAAACATCTCCCGGGCTTTGTGGTGAGAAAGACAAGTGTACCTACCCACTGTGAGGGGGAAAGGAGTTCCACCCTTCTTTCTCTTTAAGCACTTCTCGTGGTAGGTTACGAGCTGTCTTGATAGCTCCAACAGGATTAGCTTGGGGCCGGCATATCTTGGCAATTTGGTTGGTTCTCCCAAGAAGTTGGCTGCCCTTAGATAGGTGAAGGTGGGGAATTGTGTGAACAAGGCCCCCCACTTCTCTGTTGCAGCAACAATGCTCTTGGTCATACGACCGTGAGTCATGTTTGGCCTCAAAAGGTAGACGATGCCATAGAAGAAGGCATCGTTAATCTTTGTAAACTGAGAGATACTATTTTCCAGCTTCAGCTCTGGATAGTATTCATATATTTTTACTTGGGGCCAAACCCCGCACCGCATCAACGCTGGGTAATCTCTCTCCGAGGCTGCAACATAAACTACGTAGGAGTTCATGTAGAACCTCCCGTTGTGGTAAGTTGTTGGAGCTGCTCGGATATAGTGCTGCTTATGATCTCCGCCCACTCGAAGCGTTGATCTGGCACATTCTTGTTCATTGTCTCCAAGTATCTCAGCATCCATTTATGAAAGTAGTGGGCGTCAGGAAGCCCAAATACTCTCAGAACGTGATGGTATCACTTAGTTCCTCTGAGAAATCACTGCGATGAATGACTTGTGGCCATCTGGTCACCACCTTCTTGTTTTTCAGGTATACCTCATTCATTAATTGCATACACTGGTCTTCATTATCATCCCAAGCCTTGGTGCAATCTTCCTGGCTTACGGCCACAAAGTGCCGGTGGTGAGGAATGCCGAGCATTATTTCGAAGTGCCGGGCAGTGAGGTTGATCACGACCTCGCCTTTCTCATTCTAGACACACCTTGTGTCTTTGTTGTAGCAGCGGGCTACTACCATCATGAACTCGTTATTCACAGCACTGACTGGGATCCCCCCAGCAAAATGCAGTCCACTGCCTACCAGTTTGTCCATCCAGGGACTTCCTGTGACCCTTCTGGTTCTGGCCCAAAAGTCCTCCATATCGATATGACCAAGTTCTGAGTCTCTTATATCTAGGTCACATTCTACCTGGGATTTGGGCATCCTGACCCTCTGATATTTGTACTTCATTTCTTCCTCTGTAAGTTTGGCTTTGCCCTTAGACTTGGTAGGTCTCTTGCTTGATGTAGACATATGTAGTTCTGAACTTAGTTGTTGATCTGCAAGAAGAAGAAGTGAAACCCAATGCAGGAAAGTCATATTAGTTGTTTGATCTTCCATTAAAGCGTTGACAGAAGGAAGAGTTAGCAATTTTAAGGCCTCAGGGCGCAGGGCACATGAACACTACAGGTTGTAGGGTTAAATAGTATGGTGCATAGAAAAGGGGTGCTGTAAGGGAAAAATCAGCGCCAAAGGGCATAGGGCGCATGGACACTGCAGATGACATTTTTTTGTTGTTGCAATAAGGGATGCGCCTGCGCCATATATATGCATTTTATAACGGGCACTAATATTTTTCATGTTACACGGGTATAGGATGCGCCAAAGGGCGTAGGTTTAATGCGTGTAACATCATTTTTTTGTGTGACACAGGGGAACTTGCACTTGTGCATGGAAGGTCTGCATGACATGATCTTTGCTTGTAATAAGGGATGCACTGCGCAGTTAATGATTGTACTTGGCGCAAGTAAGGTTGGTGTTGCATGGATGCAAGGTGCGCCAATGGCGCAAGTTTTTGCAATGTTACACATGAGTTTGGTGCGCCAAGAGGGCGCAAGGTTAGCGGGTGTTGCAAGCAAGGAAAGTGCGCTTTGAGGGCGCAATTGTTTTTATGCAGCAGGCATGGTGGATGCGCCGTTGGCGCGACTGTACTTCATGTTGCAAGGGTGGCGACTGCGCCAAAGAGGAAAAAAGTATTCTATCAATTTTTAAGTCTTTGTTCTTCCTCTGGAGGGGTTACATGTGTTTAAGCCTCTTCTGCAAGGTTCCTTGGATGATGAACAGGCTAAAACAAAGAGATCCAAGCGATTTTTTTCGAGAGGCGGGGTCCTCTTTACTAGCAGATCTGGAAAGAAGGAGAAGTGCATGGGGGAGGATAGCAAAAACATCAAAGGGAGGTTTCATGGTTTCACAGATCATTCTATCCAACCCCACAAACAAACAGCCAATAACTAAAACATAAAACATGAGAGCAATAAGGACCACTTACTAGGAATATATATAATGTGAGAGGTGAAACTTGGTCCACGACGCAATACGAGAATGACAGGCATGCTGACAGGTGCAAAGGAAAAAGAACAAGCACGTGTTTTCTGACTGGTGAAAGTGATAGGGCAGATGTGCCTATGTATAGGAAAGGTTGTAATAAATGCATCAACCACTTTTTGAAGTGGCGCATCAAAACACCTGTCGACACTGGAAAGTTTGCGCCCTTTGGCGCATCAAAACACATGTTAACTCGAAGTTATGTGTGCCATTGGCACACCAAAAGTGCTGTCAACATGGCAATACATGCGCCCATGGCACACCAAAACATGGCACAACAAAAATATTGTTGACACGAAGGCGCATGCGCCTTGGCGCATGCAAGAAAGGTGCAACATGGTGAGGTGCAAAAAATGTGTGTCGACACACCAAAGGGTGCGCCAAAGGATATGAAGGGGGCGCAGATTTACCTGTGTTGCACAAAAAATAGGTGCGCCTAACCCAAAAAGACCAAAAATGGCTAAGTTCGGAAAACCAGATTTCGGGAAAGGGTTTTGCAACATTCCGAACGCAGAGGGGTCCCTGACAAGGGACCAGAACAAAATTTTGGTATGGTTACCCGTAAAATTACCCTTGCCAATTTTACGGGATAACAACTAGCTCTTTCTGGGGACTATCTCGAAAGGAAATCAGGGGTAGAGAATCCCAGATCCACACGTGCCTATCCATTGGGTACAGAGTCAAAAACAAGGGCGACCACAAAAGGGAAACACACAACCAACAAAAGCAAACACACGACAAAAACAAACACACAACTGAAGAAAACTATACAAAGAAGAGAGCAAGCTCTACTTCCTGAAGATTTTCAGATGCTGCCGCTATAGGGAAGCAGGAGTCCATTCTCCTGGATACGAGAGATAGAAGCTATTCTCTCCATTGAGCTACATTTGATCTTGAAAGGTCCCCTCCATAGGGAATCAAATTTTCCATGCATGCCCTTTGGCTCTCTTCATTTGTCCCACAAAAGGATGAGGTCTCCCACCTGGTACTCTCTTTGCTTAGCTTTTTTATCAAACAATCTCTTGACCTGATTCTGATGTTCGGTGATCCTGTCGACCACTCTTACTCTCTTTTCTTTGAGCTCTGCTAGATACATGATCCTCTTTTCAAGGGAATTTTGGAAAGTCTCATCTTCGATTGCTCGGGCCAAGCGCAGAGCAGGGAGTTCCGCAGAAATGGGAAGCTCGGCATCGGTGCCATATAACACTTGAAAAGGTGACATGCCGAGAGACCTCTTGGGAGTGATGTGGTCCGCCCACAAAGCATCGTATAATGACTTGTGCCACATTCGTTGATTCTCATCCACTAGCTTTCGTATGATGGTTACTAAGTTTTTATTACTGGATTCTGCCTGACCATTTCCCTGAGGGTAATAATCTAAGGCATGAGCCAAAGTTATTCCGTATTCATAGCAAAAACTAATAACTTCCCGTGAAGAGAAGTTAGAAGCATTATCAGCAACAATCTTGTTCGGAACGCCAAACCTGACAATAATATTCTCTTTGATGAAATTACAAATGACCTCGGAAGTGGCGTGTTTAACAGGTATGGCTTCCACCCACTTGGTGAAGTAATCTGTTCGTTGTTAGGACATAACTATGTCCGGCACTTGATTGGGGATTGAGTGCACCGATAAAATCAATTCCCCACTGCTTGAATGGTTCGTCGACAACGACCGGCCTGAGGGGAAAAGTAGCCAATTTGGGCTTGCCGACAAACTGCTGGCAAGGCTCACACTTTGCTACCCAGGTGGCTGTGTCTTGGAAAAGCGTCGGCCAATAGTACCTGGCCCGGATGATCTTGTGTGCCATCACGGAAGAGGAGAAATGGCCCCACAGGCTGAATTATGAAAACTCTCAAGTAACTTCACTTGTTGTGGCTTGTCAACACATCGCAAGAAGATACCATCTATTCCACGTTTGTATAAACCATCATCCCATAGGTGAGAAAGAAAGCAATATCGGAATACCACTCATCGCTGGTTGCGACAAATAGGACCATAGGCGGTGAATCGGGTTTCTCCAGCTGGCTTTGTGCTCCATTGGTGTAATCATCCTTTTCCTCAGGGTCTTCTGAATCTTTGTTTTCAGCCATAAGTTGACATAGGCCCTTGCCTCTTACCAGCTTGGTTGGTTTTATATCTAGATCATACTCCTGGACTTTCGCAATCCAATTCCCCCACAAGCTTCCTAACTCCTGTTGAGTTAAAATTGACTTGACTGCCGTGTCAGGGACCAGCACCACTGTATGAGAGTTTAAAATGTAATACCTGAAGTTCTTGACTGCTTTGACAATGGCGAAGGCATGCTTTTCCAACTGAGACATTTTTAATTCGTGAGGCTTGAGGGGAGAGCTCATGAATGCAATTGGGGATTCAACATCCTCAGAATTCTTTTGCATCAAGATGGCAGATACAGTATGCTCAGATGCATAGCTATACATGATAAAATCCTTGGAGAAATCGGGACATACCAGGACTGGCGCGTGAGTGACGGAGGATTTTATTTCCTCAAACAACTTCTTCCCTTCTTCGCTCCATCGGAAAGTTGGTGACCCTTTCATCATGTCTAGTATATGACGAGTCTTTTCAGCAAAGTCGGGAACAAAGCGCCTGAGAAAATTCACTTTTCCGAAGAAAGAGTGAACGCCGGTCTTGCTTGTAGGTAAAGTAAGGCTCTGAATAGCCTTAACTCTTTCGGTATCTATCTTTGTCCCTTCTTTGCTAACAACATGTCCCAGCAATTTTCCCTCTGTGACTCGAAAATGGAATTTTTGGATTCAGGGAGATCCCGTGCTCTCGGCATCTAATCAATACTTGCTCCAAATGATCACAATGATCATTTTACTGTTTGGAGAACACAGTTAAGTCATCTAAGTAGACTATGATGACCTTCCCCATCATACCTTTGAACGTGAAGTCCATTGCTCAGCTGGAAAGTGGCACCAGCATTGGTCAGGCCAAAAGGCATCCTGTTGTAAGCAAACGTACCCCAAGGAGTAGTGAATGTTGTTTTAAATTGGTCTTCAGGTGAGACTTCAATCTGATTGTAGCCTTAAAAACCATCAAGCATGGACAACATTTTTGATCCAGTTACCGCCTGTAGAACCTGATCCATTATGGGAAGCGGGTAGTTGTCCTTCAGGGACGCCTGATTCAGGTTACGAAAATCTACACATATGTGTATCTCGCCATTCTTCTTGTGCACTGGCACAATGTTTGCCACCCAAGTACTGTGATGGATAGGAAAAATGATCCGTGCGTCTAGCATTTTCTGAATTTCATCCTGGATAGTACCTGAGATCTTAGGATTATAATGTCTCTGCTTCTGGTGAAAAGGTTTGACATCTTCTTTCAATGGGATATCATGTTGGACGTCCTTTGGCTTGAAAGACTTTAGATCGGCATAGGACCATGCCAATACATCCATGTATTTCTTCAGGAGTTAGGATCATCTCACCTTTTCTTTTTAACAAAGCGATCATGCCTGTCGAACAACCACTCTAGGGAGACTAGGCCTTTTGGGATTTTATTTCCTTTGAGCTGGCATATGCCGTCGCTTCCTTTTGATTCTTCATTTTGATCAGTAACTGATTCGCGGCATGTAGAAGTGGATCCTTCAAAATGAAGTTCACTAAAATTTTCCGCCTTTTCTAGAAAGGCAATGAGTTGATTGTCATTGTTGAATACTTGCCAATGCTGAGAATTGTCCGGCATGCTTGGGCGGAAAACCACCTCAATGGTATATTTGTCTGTTTTCAAACCTAGGTGAGGGAGCATGAGGGATGCTGAAATGGCCAATGAATCGGCCATGTCATTCTGAGCTCTTGGGATGGCTTTTATTGAAAAAGCATCAAACTCCTCGATGTTGTCCCACACGCGTTGCAGTAATGTCTGAGCCTTTCATTCTTCACTTGGTATATCCTCTTAACTTGATTTATGACCAACTCTGCATCACCTTGTACCTTAAGATTCTTGATCCCTCTTTCCTTTACGGCTTGCATGCCAAGTAACAGGGATTCATACTCAAAGCAAAGATTATTCGTATTGAAAAATTGTAACTTGAAAGAGAGGAATAATCTCTTCTTCGGGAGATATAAGCACGGCACCAGCGCCACACCCACTATTCGCGCAGCTGCCATCAAACTGAAAAGTCCATATCTTGTTAAGATCCCCTTCTTAGATGAGGACATCCATTTTGTCGAATCATGTAGACAAGAAATAGTTTCTCATCCCTGATGATTCGAAGAGAATTTGGGCTTTAGGGTCATCGGAGTTAGTAACCAGGTACTTCTTTTTCGATTCAGGCTCCAAAGTTTGCATTACACCTTTGACGGGGATCCTAGCCTTAGACCAGTCCATATGAATCTCCCCCCCAACTTCACTGCAAAAACTCCTTCCCTGGCAGAATTCCATAGGCTGCTGGAATATCGGCAACAAGGACGGTCATTTTTACCCTTTTCTCCGGGAACGCTGCAAATGTAAATTGTGCATCCTTGATTTGACCGATCAGCGGAACTTGCTTGGTTTCCAAGGAATAACATCGGCCAAAAGGCTTGGTAAGGGTGAGGCCCAGAGCATGGGTGACTTTTTCCGGCATGACATTATCGGAAGCTCCAGAATCAATTATGCAGTTGCTTAGTTTGTGGCCATTGATTAGGAGGGAGAGGTAGAAAGGTTCTATCTTTCCTGATGCGGAAGTCGAGGAAACATTTATGCGGGATGAAGGAGGGGTGGAAAGGATTCCTTTTGGGGAAACCTGATTAGTTATGACAGCCTGACTTTGGATGTATTCAGTCAACCTTACAAGCTATTCAGGGGTTTGACTGAAGGTACTCGGCTTCAGACATTTGAATCTTGGTCTTTTTAGCGTGGTCAATTATGTCAAACATGGCCAAGGGTTGCGTTGATGGAGGAATGAGTCCTTCATTTCGCGATGGTAGGGTAAAGTTACTGGTCTTCATGGAAATAGAAGAAGGCTGATTTGGAGGAGAGATGGGAGGAAAAGATTTCTTTGTAAAAGACTTAACAGGGGGTTGAGCAGGAAGAGGATTACCTCTTTTAGCAATAGTTGGGGGCGTGGATGATGCAGCCTTCTCTTTCTGCACATTGGCAGCGACCTCTGCTTCTTTTCCTTGCGAGCGGGTAAAAATAGCATATGATTGTCCTTGCATATCCTTGGGTACCCTCTTCTTCGTCAGATTCTTCCTCATCAAATTCCATATACCCGATAGTAGAGTCGCCAGTCGGTTCACCGACATCTTGATCATCTTCACCTTGAGATGAAGGTTCTTCATAATTTTTCTCTTCTTCTTCGATTTCGGCTAAAGCGTTGACCGAAGGAGTTGCAGCCAAGCGCGCCTTTGTGGAACATTGTTGGAAACGAAATTCCTCCGTGGGATATCCCAGTATGAGGTGCTTGGAGAAGCCTGAGCTAGCTGTTTCTTTAATGCGAGCAAGTCATTTGCCATCTTTTGGAATGCCGGATCGATTTAAGTAGTGGGAGAAGGGCTCGAAGCTTTAAGCTTGGATGATTCCCTTTTTAATTCACTAGATATTAGCAAGTTATCTTCGATTCGGATGGCAGCAGCCTGGGTGAGAATCAAGGTAGCTACTTGTTCTTGCAGGAGTAAGAAACTTACTTTCGAGCTCATAGCGTTTACGAAGAAACACTTCTGATTTTCCGGTGTTGGAAGCATGGCAACAGCACACACGGTTGATTAATGCATTAAACCTGGCAATAAAATCGCGCATGGTCTCATTGGCCTCCTTCTTCAGGTGAGTGATTTGTGATAACAATGCAAATGCATCTTCCGAAGGCTTGTATCTTTCTTCGAATGCAGTTCGCAAGGTGGCCCAACTGGTAATAGATCCGGCCGGCAAATGCTGAAACCATTCTGCTGCGGGTCCTTGCAAGGTCTCTAAAAGAGGCGAACTGACACATCTTCATGGGTCACATCCAGGATGCTGCATGACATGATGAATGCAGATATATGCGCATCCATACTTTGGTTCCCACTCCCATCAAATCTTGGGAAATTCTTTCGGTTTCCATGAGGGAGCGCGTGAACTGGATATGGCAAAGCCAGGGGGCCCATAGCATTTCCCCATGGCACTGCCATTTGAAAAGATGGAAAGAGGATGTGAGCTGGAAGTGCAATTCCACTAGCAGCAGAGAGCACCGCAAAGGGGTGTGGAGGCTCCTTGTGAAAACTGGTTCTTTCGTGGAGGTGAGACAATCTGGTGACCGATCAGCTGAACTTAGCGATGAGAAGTGTGCTGGTGTAACACTGAAGTTGTGCCTTTGAAGTAGATCGAAAGTAGGATCAACTTCTCCATGAGCTCTCCTGCTACGAGTAAATGGTTCACCCGCCAGTGTACCTTCCAGATCTGCAATATTGTGGAGCAGATTTTTTTTTCTGATTTTTCTGACAAAAACCAGCAGCATGTACTTTTCTAAATATTTAAATTTTATCCCTCTTTTGAAAACCGATTGCGGTTTAATGACAAAGAACAATGAGGATAAAACGATGGTAAAGCTTAGTAAGCTGATTTTTGGATCTAGAGTTGACTTTTTGAAGAGTTTGAAAATTTTGGTAAACTGTCAAAAACTCAGATCTACAGAAAAATATAAATTTTTGTAAAAACTCAGTGAACTAAAGATCTCTAACTAGCCCAGATCTATGGACCTCTGAAGAAAATTTTCAGTTTGGGTCACTTTTGCAAAAATTTGGATTTTGAACAAAAGTTAAAATTTGCAAATAGGTAGTGATTTTTCTGATTTTTACTGATTTTCTATCATACCACTATCATAGATCTGATAGATCTGTTCGATACCTAGTAGAGTCTCCAAAACCGTTGGCCGAAAATCTGCCGCTTGGGAGATCTATGGATAGAGGAGCCAACAAAGTGTGCAAGGCATAGCCCTCTTTGAGTCAAAGAAAGCGAAACTAGTTTATCAAGCTATTCTACCAAGCAGAATCTTGTGCAAGTCTCTCAATATTATTCCTTCAGGGGTTGGGATCTCATCCCAGTAGAGGTATTTCCAACTGCAAAAGAAGGGAAACAAACGGAGTGGGGAGATAGGAAAGATCTAAAGGGAGAAAAGAAATGAATTCCAAAGCAGAAAGGTCAGAAGGTCTATGATTTGGGTTGGTAGTATACAGAGCCAAACCTACTTTTCATAGACAAATAAAGCAATATTGATGAATAAATGACAACAAAGTAGAAGTAGATCCAATAGAACAAACATACAGATTTAACATAAGAAATGTCTGATGTAAAACACATGTATTCAGCATGAAGTCTAAATATTGTATTAATATTTCCTTCACATAAAAAGCTCAAAGTCTTTTCTTCTTACTTCAATTTTTCATCCGAAAAGTATCCATCTCCTTGAATACTACAAGTATCCAAGTATTTATAGAAGAAGAGAAGGAAAGAAGGCAAAAGCAAACCAACCACCTACAAAAATATCTTACAAGAGATTCCAAAGTCATTTGTTGACTTTTGACAACTTTGTGGATGACATCATCCCATGGTGCAACATGGATGATGTCATCATTTGTGTCAACACACTTTAGATAATTACAAGGAGAAAGTCGGGAAGAAGGAAACTATTCATCGTCGTCCCATGGCTGAAAGGGGGTATCCTACTTTTGCTGCTGCTCAGGTGACGAGATGTGGAACTGGGCACGGTATTCCATGAACTTGCTGATCATGGGTTGAAGTTGATCCTGGGAAGGATCCTTGTGTCGATCACTGATAGCCTCGCAAGTCTCCCACTCGTCTCATGAGCTTTTCGGGGAGTTTGGAATAATCATTTTTGCCACTATCAGGTACCCAATGAAGTCACGACAGCCAACAAAGTTATTGATGGATTCGGCCGAAAGTGACCTCTCGGTCCCAACCCCGCAAAACGATATCCTTGAAGATCCGAATAGTTTCATCCACCTTTCTTAAGGCGAAAGGAGTGAGCAAACCCGGAGACATTCTCAAGACAATTTGCTCCATCTGATGCATTGCATCCAGGGCTTCCTCCTTGATTTTTTCAATCTTCTCTAGGACAAACTCCAGCTGATCAACCCGATAATCTAGAGTAGAAAGGATTTTGTTGAGGGCTCTGGGGTGCCCAAAGACGCCGAACTTGACCAGATCTTCGACTGAACAGTCGAGCATTTTCTAAAAGGTCTCATGCTACATCCTGGCATGGTCCAGCTCTTCAGAGATGGGTCCTGCTATCGCCTGGAGCTCTTTGTTCGCCTGATTGATATTCTGATATAAGCCGGTGAACTTAGCAATCACTCCCTCACTTTCTTTGAGGATTTGGCTCCTCCAGGCGGAAAATGCCATACCCTGCTCGCTGATTTTGGCGTATTCATTAATCTTGTCCTGGCTCAGAGGCTTAGGAGTTTCGGCGGTAGTTGTAGGAGGCGCACTGCCCATTTTCTGCAAGGCGCGGAGAAGATGTTTATTTTGCTCCTTTAACAACCTTTTCTCTTCCTTTGCTTCCTGGAGCTTCTTGCAAAGGGCGTCAACTGCAGATAGGGCCTCTCCTTGAAGGCTTTCTGAAGATGTCCCCATTGTGACTTGGGTCACTATATAATCTGTGAAGACAGATCCTTTTTATCCTTTAAAGGATTGGGGTAAGCTATCTCCATTACTCTCTCTCCTGACACACTCTGAGAGAAGCGGGTTATAGGCTTTTACTTCTTGGCCCCCTTTGATGGGATGACGGAGAAGTCCATCGGTGCGATGGGAACTTTCCTCTTTTGTTGGCTCAGGTGCTGAGAGATCCATGTTGGACTTATGGGAGAGGGGCCGGAAATAGAAAAGGGAGCAGCTGCAGTAGTAGAAGGAAAATGCGTGGAGACACTTGGAGGTGGCATTGAGAGGGAGGCCGAGGAAGTGCTCACGGGAGGAAGAGATACTGCAGGGGAGGTAGACATGGGAATGGAAGGGAGCTGAGAGATGAGGGAAGAAATGGTGGGGGACAGCTCCGTGAGAGAAGAGAAGATGGACAATGAGGAAGGGGAATAGCAGAAGACGGGGAGAGGATACGACCAAAGGAATGGTCGCTTGGGTCACTCGAGGAGGGGAAGGAGGAGAGGGAGAAGAGATAGAAGGGACCTCAATAGTTGCAGTAGTGGCAACATCCTGAGTGGATGTGCCTATCGGAACATCTTCCGCTGCTTCTTTTTCCAGGATTTCCGGATTACAACCCATTCTTGTGAAGCGGAAGGAGGACTTTCAGGAGATTCCTCTTGGGTGGAGCTTGACTCACCCTCCTTGTCTTTCCCTTTTCTCTTTAGCAGATGTTTTGGCCTGGAAGGTGCGTTGCCCAATGGAGATGTGGTGAAATAAACTCTGAGGTAGATGAGGCCATTCATTCTGCACCAGTGCTCTGTTCTCCGCAGAGTTTCTTTGACCCTTTCTTTTATTGTCTGAGGCGCTTTGGTTTTGTCAATTATAGCGAAAGGCCAGTCATCCCCACATGTGTCAAGATATACCTGATCAACCTCTTGATCAGTAGTTTGATAACCTTTTTGGGACGATGGCTACGCCGCATCTTGGATGATTTCAGCCAAGGCCAAGTGGGCATGATCTTTCCTTCTGAGCTCGACCTCATGATACAGGTCGATATAAATATCCTCGATCCGTGGAACATGGATTAGATCGAGTTTGGCTCGCGCAGCAATTCCTTGGGTCGAAAGTGGGCCTCGCCGAAGTTGTGCTTTAGATTGAGTAGCCTTCACTCAACAAACATCTCCGGGCTTTGTGGTGAGAAAGACAAGTGTACCTGCCCACTGTGAGGGGGAAAGGAGTTCCACCCTTCTTTCTCTTTAAGCACTTCTCATGGTAGGTTACGAGCTGTCTTGATAGCTCCAACAGGATTAGCTTGGGGCCGGCGTATCTTGGCAATTTGGTTGGTTCTCCCAAGAAGTTGGCTGCCCTTAGATAGGTGAAGGTGGGGAATTGTGTGAACAAGGCCCCCCACTTCTTTGTTGCTGCAACAATGCTCTTGGTCGTATGACCGTGAGTCATGTTTGGCCTCAAAAGGCAGATGATGCCGTAGAAGAAGGCATCGTTAATCTTTGTAAACTGAGAGATACTATTTTCCAGCTTCAGCTCTGGATAGTATTCATATATTTTTACTTGGGGCCAAACCCCACACCGCATCAATTGGGTAATCTCTCTCCGAGGCTGCAGCATAAACTACGTAGGAGTTCATGTAGAACCTCCCCGTTATGGTAAGTTGTTGGAGCTGCTCGGATATAGTGCTACTTATGATCTCCGCCCACTCGAAGCGTTGATCTGGCACATTCTTGTTCATTGTCTCCAAGTATCTCAGCATCCATTTATAAAAGTAGTGGGCATCAGGAAGCCCAAGTACTCTGCTCAGAAACATGATGGTATCACTTAGTTCCTCTGAGAAATCGCTACGATGAATGACTTGTGGCCATCTGGTCACCACCTTCTTGTTTTTCAGGTATACCTCATTCATTAATTACATACACTGGTCTTCATTATCATCCCAAGCCTTGGTGCAATCTTCCTGGCTTACGGCCACAAAGTGTCGGTGGTGAGGAATGCCAAGCATTATTTCAAAGTGCCGAGCAGTGAGGTTGATCACTACCTTACCTTTCTCATTCTGGACACACCTTGTGTCTTTATTGTAGTAGAATGGCTACTACCATCATGAACTAGTTATTCACAAGACCGATCGGGATCCCCAAAAAATGAAGTCCACCGCCTACCAGTTTGTCCATCCAGGGACTTCTAATGACCCTTCTGGTTTTGGCCCAGAAGTCTTCCATATCAATATGACCAAGTTCTGAGTCTCTTATATCCAGGTCACATTCTGCTTGGGACTCGGGCATCCTGACCCTCTGATATTTGTACTTCATTTCTTCCTCTGTAAGTTTGGCTTTGCCCTTAGACTTGGTAGGTCTCTTGCTTGATGTAGACATATGTAGTTCTGAACTTAGTTGTTGATCTACAAGAAGAAGAAGTGAAACCCAACGCAGGAAAGTCATATTAGCTATTTAATCTTCCATTAAAGCGTTGACAAAAGGAAGAGTTAGCAATTTTAAGGCCTCAGAGCGCAGGGCGCATGAACACTGCAGGTTGCAGTGTTAAATAGTATGGCGCACAGAAAAGGGGTGCTGCAAGGGACAAATCAACGCCAAAGGGCGTAGGGCGCATGGACACTGTAGATGACATTTTTTGTTGTTGCAATAAGGGATGCACCTGCGCCATATATATGCATTTTATAACGAGTGCTAATATTTTTCATGTTACACGGCAGATGATGCGCCAAAGGGCGCAGGTTTAATGCGTGTAACATCATTTTTTGTGCACCACAGGGGAACTTGGCGCGGCGCATGGAAGGTCTGCATGACATGATGTTGCTGTAATAAGGGATGCACCTACACCGTTAACAGTTTTGTACTTGGCACAAGTAAGGTTGGTGTTGCATGGATGTAAGGTGCGCCAATGGCGCAAGTTTTTGCAATGTTACACATGAGTTTGGTGCGCCAAGAGGGCACAGGGTTAGCGGGTGTTGCAAGCAAGGAAAGTGCGCTTTGAGGGTGCAACTATTTTTTATGTAGCAAGCATGGTGGATGCACCGTTGGCGACTGTACTTCATGTTGCAAGGGTGGCGACTGCGCCAAAGAGGAAAAAAAACAGTCTATCAATTTTTAAGTCTTTGTTCTTCCTCTGGAGGGGTTACATGTGTTTAAGCCTCTTCTGCAGGGTTCCTTGGATGATGAACAGGCTAAAACAAAGAGATCCAAGTGATTTTTTCAGAGGCAGAGTCCTCTTTACCAGCAGATCTAGAAAGAGGGAGAAGTGCATGGGGAGGACAACAAAAACAGCAAAGGGAGGTTTCATGGTTTCACAGATCATTCTATCCAACCCCACAAACAAACAGCCAATAACCAAAACATAAAACATGAGAGCAATAAGGACCACTTACCAGGAATATATATAATGTGAGAGGTGAAACTGGGTCCACGACGTGATACGAGAACGACAGGCATGCTGACAGGTGCAGAGGAAAAAGAACAATCACGTGTTTTCTGACTGGTGAAAGTGACAGGGCGGATGCGCCTATATATAGGCAAAGTTGTAATAAATGCGCCAACCACTTTTTGAAGTGGCGCATCAAAACACCTATCGACACTGGAAAGCTTGCGCCCTTTGGCGCATCAAAACACATGTTAACACAAAGTTATGTGCGCCCTTGGCGCACCAAAAGTGCTGTCAACATGGCAATACGTGCGCCCATGGCGCACCAAAATGTGGCACAACAAAAATATTGTTGACACGAAGGCGCATGCGCCTTGGCGCATGCAAGAAAGGCGCAACATGGTGAGGCACAACAAAATGTGTGTCAACACGCCAAAGGGTGCGCCAAAGGATATGAAGGGGGCACAGATTTACCCTGTGTTGCACAAACAATAGGTGCGCCCAACCCAAAAAGACCAAAAATGGCTAAGTTCGGAAAACCAGATTTCCCAGAAAGGGTTTTGCAACGTTCCGAACACAGAGGGGTCCCTGACGAGGGACCAGAACAAAATTTTGGTATGGTTACCCGTAAAATTACCCTTGCCAATTTTACGGGATAACAAAACCACCATATGAAACATGGCCACATCTATGTGTTTTTCGTAGAAAGACTTAGAGGTAATGTCGACCTCTTCTCTTTCCTTGGCATGCTCAACAGATCAACATGGTCTTACAAAATAGTGACAAAATCCACACAAGATTGAAAACGGTGGTCCTTACTATTCATAAATAATAATATTAAAAACTCTTGATCGCTCCCTCCAAATAAATTTCTACTCCATCACGATTCATAGGAACAATTAGAATCATATCGTTCGATGTCAAATGAAGGTACAATGATAAATTAAACACATAATAATCTTTTATTCAACATAATATGAAAACATTACACATGCTATTATATAGCCATACAGATAGGAAAACAACCTCCGATTATTTAGGGAGGTGTTATAACAAATATCCCGGAATAATATTCACGGGTATAACAAAACTATATGCAAACTCTAATATATGAGTTGTTTATAACAACTCATTTACATCCTCATATTAATGTAATATTATAAATATTACATTTACATATAATAATATATGATTAATAATGTGAAACACTATTAATCCTAACATATTTTATCCCCTTATATGGTTTGAGATAGGGAAGGTGGCTCATATGGTTTGAACCCCCTTCCCCATCCTTGGAGAGGAACCTCAATGGGTTTGAAAATCCTCCCAAGGAGGAGGATTATGAAGATTTTGTAAGTGTGCATCTTATGGTTGGACCAATGTGAGGAGTAATAAGGAAGTTGATTTTTATGGAGGGATAAGGAGGATTTTGAAGATTTTGTAAGTGTGCATCCTATGGTTGGACCACACTCTATGGCACTATTGGATGTCTCATCCACTCTTCCCCTTGTTGAGGATGAATATGGTTTTCTCCTCTTTTTGTTTGGTTGTCATTTGTTGTGTTTTTTGGTGTATGGGTTAGTCTTGTATATGATATGCTTGTGATTATCTCTCCCTTTTCTTGTGTACATTTTTGGAAGCTAGTTTTCTCTCCCATGGACTTGGGGAGGCTAGCATGTCTTCCAACCTTTGGAAAGTCATGTAATGATGCCTATAAGTTGGGTGGTAAATCGAGCCTTTTTTTTGTGTGTTGAAGACTATGTGGAGTACAAGGTTCGGAATTTAAAGCTTGAAGATGGTTGGAGATTTCTTACATACTTGGCATTGTGTTTTTCCTAATTTTTGGAGAGTTCTACTTCTTGATATCATGTGGTTTTTGTAATTTCAAGTTTTTTTATTTCTTTATAAGTTTTCCCATGTTTGGGATATGGATTGTAGCTTGAATCCATCAAGTGTTGTGATATTATTGTGTATCCTCTTCATTTGTGGGATGGAGTATGGTAGTATCTTGCATGGTGCATTTTTAGTATTTTGTAACTTGTTTTATATTTGAAGTAATCTCAAGATTCAAATCCTTTTTGTATTATATAATCTTGCTTGGAATGAATTTCAAAAGCCATGTATTGTTGAAAGGAAATGGAAGAAATAAATTAATGGTTCCCTCTCTTGAATGGATGTTTTGTGTGTGAAGATTTTAGTCTTTCATAGTGAAGCAAGTTTTTTTACTCCTTTTTTAGAGTATAGAGGCAATATATCTTAATTCCTTACATTGAAAGAATCCCAAATTCTTATCACATGTGTATTGGGATGCTTTACAAAATGAGAAAGATTGAGAATGGGAGGGGTTACGGCTCCTCATTGCCCTCCCCTATACCTGTAGATACCCCGCTTCTCCACCCAAAAGAAAATTAAATAAATAAATAAAACCACCAGGCTCCTCTTTTGTGACCGCTACCCCTGTTGTAGAGAAATATCAGGCGAAATAAAAGGGGATTCCGTGACTTAAATCGAACCTGTAAGAAATCCATGAAAATATGCAGACATACGATAAGTATATAAAAAAGGCTTTGGGACGCATGGAGAAATATAGGATTTTGTTGGGCTGCCTCCACAAATTCTCCATCTAGACCTGCACAAGCAAAGAGACGTCTATGAAATGGGAAAAAATATAAATTTAAACTCATAAATAAAAAGATTAGGTTTTAGCTTTTGGCTTTTCAAAGACGTGAGATCTAAGGTTACGAGGAATTAAATCCGAGGCCCATATTTACTCACTTTTTAAGTAGTTTTTTCATAGTTGGTAATTAATTTTGAAAGTGAGTTATTAAATTTAATCCTTCTCCTTTTGGCTAATGATTTCCCTTTAGCCCTCTAGGCTTTTGAAAACTATTATTATTAGTCATATTCCCTTTATCACGTGGATGGCTATAATTAAAATAGTTGAACTTTAATTTGGAGATGGGGATTATTAAATAAAACTTTGAAGTTTAACTTTATTATTTGGCCCGCCTTTTGAGATAGATTTACTTGGCTAAGTAAGGGGAAAAAAATAGTAATATAATGAAATAAGACTTGGTTAAAATATCGAATTAAAAGATTAAGGTAGATTCAATAAATCTAGTTGGGTCATCTTATTCGTCGTTGCTTACCATAGCGACACCCTTAAATTCATCTTAACGTAACAACAAGGTATTATTCACATGACCACTAAATTTCTAATGGAGGATTTTCTTGACTGTGTTGTCGTAGTATCTAAATCATTGGTTGTTGTTAGAAGTCTTGGGCTACATGAAAAATTTATAACACAATCACTTTTTCACCGTAATCACGTAATGGAAACCGATGTAAGTGAATTCACTTTTTCCGATACACGTTTTAAATGCAAAAAAATTGATTGAAGTTTTAAGTATTTTAAAACAAAATTTTGGTGCTATTTTTCCGGGGCATTACACCTATTATCTCATGAAACAATATGAGAGCGTGACAATCATGCCCAAAGATGTTAGAAACATTAGGAAACCATATATACATTCAACATTCGAGAGAATCAAGTCAAGCCCATGAGAGTGTTGGTATCTACTCGCACCGCTTAAAATTCTCAAAAATTGAAATTCAAGGACATAATAGATTACATCTTGTTCGAAGTCGCAATGAAGAAGATTTGTGCCAAGTTTGTAGAATGCTACAATGTAGATGATG
Organism: Taxus wallichiana var. yunnanensis; assembly: GCA_018340775.1. Taxonomy (NCBI): domain Eukaryota; kingdom Viridiplantae; phylum Streptophyta; class Pinopsida; order Cupressales; family Taxaceae; genus Taxus; species Taxus wallichiana. The sequence goes on along the minus strand of CM031233.1, from coordinate 215,761,587 downwards.
AACACGAGATCAAATGGCCTCGGGAGTGTCTACGCCGCACTACAAGAGCATACCGAGCTCACCTCTTCATCCATAATTTTGACAAACAAAAGCACATCTGGTCACAGAGGTTCAAAGAAATCCAGACGACGTCCTTGCCACATGAAGCCGAAAAGACATGTCACAACTCAACAAGAATATGGTGAATCCATATAAGATGATGATGATGATTTGGGGGTACATTTGTAAAAACAATGTAATAAGGGGGAATGTTAACATAAAATTAGACAAGTATTTCATTGTCCTCAATCCATGTATATATGGTTTTTTAAGCGGCATACTAAGCTGCCTAAACTATGCACTTCCTCTTTTATTTATAATGTTTCTACATTGTATAATATCTTTCGGATATTTTTGCATTGTTCTCTCCCGTCATCTTCTATTAAAAAGATAAAATTAAAGATGGAAATAGTTTGTTAAAGATCTTTGAAAAAAATTATATATTTAATAAAGTTAACTTTTCCCATATTTATTTTACAAAAAATAAACATTTATTGAAAGGTTAAAGTAACTAAGCATAGCCCCTCAAATTAAAATAGACTTGGGTCTCAAAGAAGCGATCTTGGTTTGGAAGATGCATAGTGTATGTTGGCTTTGTCAATTATTAACGTGTAGTTTTGACTCCGAATGAAATTACTGAGCAATGGCTTATATTATGAGTTTCATATTTGCTTATATTATGAGTTGCAATATGATCCCATGTCATAAAGTGCAGTGCATTTTATTTCAGAAGATTAATTTTATTTAGTTGGAGGGAGAATGAGGAATATGGTAGAGCCTCATTTGACTTTAGTACAACACTTGGAGAAGGATAGCAATGATCCTAAGACCGGTTGATGTGAATTGTCTCATGTCTAAGATTACTAAGTGGCTCTACCTCCTTCATATTGTTTTCGATGTGGAGGCATGAAAAGGAAGTCATGTTCTCCATTCCACCTCAATTGGGAGCTTCCTGTAGATAATATTGTAGACATTCATCACAACCTCCTCGGGCATTTCCTTCAAGAATGAGTTTCTTCTGACCAAGCTCAATTAGATGGGGCTGCAACTCAAATAATCATACACATAATTATCTATCCATTTTATTGGTTTTGATGGTTGGATGAGTCTCGCAATGGCCACAATTCAGAGAGGCTTATCATCATTGTTAATGTGCCACCACTATGTCGCCCCTACAAAAATGGAAACAATTTCCCGCTCGAAATCTCCTCACTTTCTCATATATCTCCTCGTAGGCACGCCACACTCATGCCTCACACTCTCTTCTTCTCTCCTCACTTTACAAGCTTTCCATTAAGTAAAATAAAATTATTTTACTTTCAGAATTTGAAAATGTTGTTAGGAAATAAGGGATAAAATATGCAGATGAATCCCTCACATAATCGCAACAGTAAAAACTAATATGCAGAAAATATTAAAGATCTCAAATAAAAGTGTAGAATAAAATAACACAACACAAAGAGACAATATTTAATGTGGTTCACCCAATTTGGGCTACTTCACAAAGAATCGCTTGCTCAGATTTTATTACAAGCCACCACTCTCTCAATACAATACCTAGATCTGTTTGGAGCTATGCTCAACAAACTCTACAGAATTCACACCCGAATTCAGACACATCTGCAATGTTACATAAACCCTACCATATGCACAAAACCACATAAGTAGACAATTGCTTTAGTAGTTTTACAAAACCGTGGGTATCAAAACCATGGGCCAAAACCATCCCATAAACCTATGGTTTAAAAAATCCCACCCATATGAGAAAAGCATGTTTCTCGGTATATTGGGCACATTTTTCAAGGCCAAAATAATTTACCCCAAAACCCGGTGAGACAACTCTGGAAAGTGTACAGTACTCTTAGTGTATAGTGTTCAACATTTTCACACCGAAAACAGCTCCACAACTTAACAAATTTCTTACAAATGCACAAGTGTGACCCAAAAATGAGAAAATGAGCTATTGTATAGAGCATTTTCAAATAAATTTCTATTTTTTCTAAAGTTTGAAATATATAACATTGAATAAAATTAAATTGATTTCGCTTGAGGACTTCAAGATTGCATTTTGATTGTTAATTGTATATATGTCTAGACAACCTCACAACTGTACTATTTATATATTCTCAAGTTAATGTATTTTCTTTAAGATTGTAGGTGTTTTTTTAAAGAAATATTAATTCACATAATAATGTAATTACTTCTTCTAAATATTGACCTTATGTCTCTCGGTGGTTTACATTCATCGATAAACAAAGCTTGTCTAGGAGGAAGGTGAACAAATGTGTGAGATTAGAATTATAATCTGAGGTGCAAATTCTTTATCCCTTGACCGCCAAATGTTTCTCCGTTTGATGTGATATCCCTTTATAGGGAGCATCTTATTTCATTGATGACCTTGGTGAAATTATGCCAAATAGACTATAGCTTCAAGAAGTTGTTGTGTTTGCACATAAATAAATAAACCGACAACAATCATTTCACTTGAATTGTAGGTAAAAAGCATTATTCAAAAATAATTGTCATACAACTTGAGGTCTCACATCTAACTAAAAAAATCAATAGACTTTTAAGTTCTATATCTATTTAGTATCTCCAAAGGATTTTAGGTCCCATATCTAAAAGGAAATCAGTATCATCAATAGCCACATTAATATTAACTCGAAATGTCTTATTTATTTTCCTAAGGAAGAATGACAATGTGCATGTTTTGGATCATTGCTATCAAAGGAAAACTTTCTCCATATGTCCTTCACTATAGACGTAGTCTGCACCTTTTAGTTTTCCATTCCTCCATTAGAAGAATCCCTTATTATGGTTGCATCATAAACAAGAGTACTAAATATAACATTAAAAATACAAAAAATATAATTATTTATTATAAATCCTCTTTTTTCGTTGTCTCTCGACACCATCGGTTTAAGTTCACACTAAAATTCCCTTCTAGGAACAAGGTGAAAAATAGATGAGTTTGACTTGGGGATGATAAAATAATAAGAGTAATCCCAAGTTCTGTGTTCAAAGAAATTTGTAATTTTTCATATAGTTTTAAAGAATTTACATTAAATAAAAATTAAAAACATTTTTCTTACAGACTTTAAATGTTTCATTTTAGTTTTAAAGTGTAGATATATTGTGATACAATCACAACTCTCATTTATATGTTCACACATACATGTATTCTCTTGAGGATTATGTGTTTACATCGTCTTCGAGGGATGATGAAAGGATTTTAGGTGTTGTGGGATTTCAATTGGGTTGACCATATCCCATTAATTTGCATGTTGGAACCACTATGAATCCACTCATGTTGTTAAGATGGCATATGAAAACTATGACTATAAGTCCTAATTTCTTGCTTGTGTTCTCAAGTAACCAAAAAAACATTGTTATTACCAAAATTATAAGCAAACATTATTTATTTTCTAAAGATATGTTGTTTAAATCCCTACATCGGAATGGGATCTCCATACCATGTCAAGTTATGTACACCATTCAACACATTTTGACATTTTCAAATGGAATTTTTAGTGCTTGCCATTGACACACACCAACGAACAGATAGTGAGCTACCTATTTTTATTGCATAGCTAAATAGATCGGTATTACAATGTGTGTGAATTTATTTCACCAAATTAAACACACTATATTTCTTAATTAAACAAACACTATTCTTTATTTATATTTATGCCTTCTATTATTTTCATGACTTCATTGTCTTCGTTTCACTCTCATGGGTGTAGGTCATTTTGTTTTTGGGGTGTTATAATATAATAGTTGAGTTTATAATGCATGAGCATATGTAAAATGGAAGAATACTTTGACACATTATGAGTTGTGATGTTACATTTATAACTATAAGAAGAATTTTAATCATGTCTTTTTGTTACATTCAAATTAGTTATGATTTTAGATGATTCACCTTTTATAATAATTCAACGTTTTTATTCTTAGCATGAAGTTTCAAAGAGAGTATTTACTTTTCTTTTTAGTTATGTTGTTTTCAATAAATCATTTTAATAAAGAAGTATTTTATTAATATCAATAAAATATTAAATATAAATATCTATCAACCATCTACAAGTTCTATCAACCATTCATAGGTACTGATTTTAATAGTTTGTGATCATCTTAAGATAATATAAAAACGAATAAAAATTCCACAAAAATTAAGTAATCAATAATTCAATATATAAACATTTATATTGTATGTTCATAACCTGAACTAAAACATTGAGCTCAAAGAGATTGAGATTTATTTCTAAAACATTGAACCCAAAGAGATGAGATTTTATTATAATGTATGGACTCTCTTTAAGATTTATTTCTAACCTATGGACTTTCTTTCTTGGGTAGGATATAAAAACTAGCCATTTTTGTTTGATCATAGTATTGACCAGAGGACCACGGAGGAAGCAGAGCCACCATAACAGGCCCTTTGCACCTTCATCAATTGACAACTTTCCTGAGTTAAAATTTAAATCAAGTGTTTACAAATCTGGATGAACACGGTTGACATACATATCAAGATGTTGGCGTGCAAGAAGTCGAGTGTAAGCATTGACAACAACCTTAGAAATGGAGTAGGGTGGATATGTAACAGCCAACCTTTTGTTTTTAACAGTCCTTGTTGAAAATCTTTCAAAAATCTTTCCAGAATACATCTATTTTCTCCTCTCACAAATCATGGATGTCGCCCAACTGTTGCCTTAGAGTCTCGCTTGGAATAATCTAAAATCAAACAACAAAACCACTTAGCAATTAAATTGAAAATAAACATGCTTCCATGTTTCTAAATATAACCTCTTTTCTTACAAATTATTGTTTTTAAAGAATAATTTATACATTCATTTATTACAATCTTAAGTAAGGTAGCCATTTTCTGACTAAGAGTATTAAATGGTAGACCTCAAATACGAAAAAACTCTCCACATGGAAAAAAATAAATCTGAGTTTTCCAAATTGTCTTCAAGAAATTAATAGAAACTTTTCTGAATACTGTTGAGAATGACAAAGTGCTTAAGTTGCATGCTGCCTTATATTGATAAAAATAATACTAATTGTACCAATTTTTGGATTGGTTAATTATGAATTTTCAAAAAAATTATTGATTTTTTTGTTTTTAAATTATTTTTTTGTTTTAAAGTAATTTTTGAAAATCCATTTATATTGAATTTATAGATTTTTCCCAAACTATCAATATATGAAATATACCCGGTACAATACGGTTCGGATACACACCCAAAAATGGCTAAAGTACGACTAGACAAGTCTAGGTACGACCAGTGTACGTCTGAGATGTACTTGGATGAACGCAGACTTGCTCAACAGGTTGTTTCTGTGGCATTTCCAAGTCTAAAACTGTGTTTTTTTAAAAGAATTATTTTTTCTAATTTAAATTTAATATATCATTACAGCAGAAATTACAATTTTCGCAGCACCTCTAGAGAAGGTACTAAATAAAAGCCATCGTAGACATGGATAAAAATAGTATGTATGAGATAAATCATAAATGTAATAAACACCTAAATGTACAATTTCTTGAAGCTGGAAATGTTAGGTGTTGTGTACCCTGAATTAAAACACCTTAATTTTTTAATAAATCAGACTAATTCCACCATATTTAATAACTATGGGTCACGAAAAACACACCAAAAAAACACACTATTTTCTGAGATTATAGTTTTCTAACTTACCTCGAGGACCCCTGCACGAGAAGACACATTTACAATCCGGCCCCCACCTTCACCAGCAAGCTTCAAAAGAGGAAGAAGAGCTTCCACCATTCTTTTCGTTCCATAGTAGTTAATGTCAATGCACTCCTTTATACTTTCATAGGTCTCAGATATTCCTTCCACTTTGCTCCCAGGATGAGTCTTTTGTAAAAACACTAAAAATTAATAAGATCTCAAATAGAATGAATTCTAAAATATGCAAACCAACTTAAAAACGCTTACAAATAATTGAGTAGGATTGGATTTGTTGGCCTTCAAAATATCATAATCTATTGCGAGCCCTGATATTGCTGCATTATTAACCTGCAAATATAAGGCCAAACCAGAAATTGTATGATTCGCCAAGTGGATTGAAGCCAGGAAACCTTAATACTTCAGATTGTTGGGAAATGTAATAAAATTCCAATGATTAAGCGTAGGAAAAAGTTCCTGTGGTTCAAGGGTTTGAAGTTAAATTAAATAGACATAAAACCAGGTATATTTATGAAAGCAGGAAAGCCATGGGGACTGTTCTAGGTAGTTTGGGTTGTGGATTTAACACCGAATTTATTTGTGGGGATGGTGAGTGGCTCAATATATTCCATTCAAAAGTTATAGCCAGACTGATCTGATATTAAAATTTTATATTTTTGAGTGCTATTCTCGATTCCCTTTTAAATTATTAAAAAGAACATAAAAATACCAGGATATCGAGTTTCCCATAATTGTCTTTCACCCAGTTGGCAAAACCCTGAACGCTGATGCCATCATTGACATCCAACTGATGAAACATAACGTTATGAAACCCTTGTTGATTAAGATTCTTGGCTGCAGTGTTTCCTCGTTCTTCATCTCTTGCTGTTAATATCACTCGGATTCCATGCTCTGCCAACTGACGAACAATTGCAAAGCCGATTCCCTTGTTGGCCCCTGTTACCACTGCTACTGTTTTCTCATTCCACCATCTGAAATAGGAGGAAAAAAAAAAAAAAAAAAAAAAAAGGATTTAATAACATAACAAAATATGACGAAAATAAAATAGACGGTAACAAGGTTATTACCTCTGGTTAGGAGCTTCAGAGCTGTCCATGGCTGTATTAGAAAATGAGCTTCTTTACATCTCTGTAGTAAAGGCTTATTCCGTGTGGATAATATAGGCGTATTTGAATTTTACATTTGCAGGCTGGCACGTGTCGAGAAATGAGAGGTCGCAAGTGTGGATAATATAGGTTTATCCTGTGAACATTACATGTACAGGTGTCGAGAAATGAGAGGTGAGAAGATAATTTCTATTCGATTGTCATTGACATTCTAACTTGTGTAGTTGGTTTAATCATTAAAAAAATTATTTTATTTGTTAGTTGCCATTGGTGACGTTTGTGCTTACGTATATCTTACATTTAAATATTTCATTTTATGGTCTTCCTACATCCATTCAATTTGGAAAAAGAATAAATGAGATGAAAAGAAGTTCGAAAAGATTCTATTTTTTAAAAAGAAGTTCGAAAAGGCTAGTTATTTATACAACATCAATAGTGTAGATATTTATGTGGTTTTATATTATTATTATTATTATTTTTATGTTAAATGTAACAAGAGAAGACAAACACTAAAATTAAAAAAAAGTTAATTTAATTATTTCCATACAAGATAAATAGATAGAGTTCACACATAGAGCACACTTAGATATAAAAATGCACATCATATGCGTTCTTCCCATGGGGTTCAATACAACCCAAAACTTGTTTAAACGCTCTCGTAAGAGTATTAAGTCTCTCTACATAACTTGACACTTCTCTCGCATAGCTTGTCACTTCCTCGCAAAACAATATATTAATTTATATTTTTCTTCTTTGATTTGGATTATATCAAAATATATTATTAAATGTTTAATAATTTGAAAGCTACATTTAAACAAGTGTGCTTTTCTAGACTGCATTTTACACAATGTGGGAAATTAGGAGAAATGCTTCGTGACATCGAGAAAACAAGACCTTTTTACGGTCCCATTTTTTAAACATCGAAATGCTTTGTTTTCCCAAGACCCTAAGAATATCATATTCCATGAGAGTCCTCTAAGTTAGGGGAATTTGTTCCACCCAATTAGACCAGATTTGACTGCATTTGGTTGAAGTTAGGGGAATTTGTTCCACCCAATTAGTGAAGTATTCAAGGTTGTAGTGATGATAGAATGATGTTATTGTGAGGATCGGGATTAATGAGACCAATGAGACCCTCTGTCTATGATAGGGGATTTTGGGTAAGAAGATAGATATAAAGGTCGAGTCTATGTAAGTTGAGATAAGGATCACAATTTTTTTGGGGAAAACAAGAATGATAGTTACTACATTTATTTTAGGAATATATCACACAACTATGAGGGTGGAACTTATATAAAGCCATGGTTCTCCTATAGTTAGCACATATATGGCCACAAAGGCAAAGTCTAAAAGGAGAAGATGATGGATAAAAATAGATGATATGATAAAATGAGATGGGCTTGATAGAATAGGATGATGTCACATATGGAGAGGGTCCAATCTAGAAACATATAGACCCAGCAGAGAATTCCCCTAGATTGAAAGAAGCTACGGGCATAAGACGTGGAAGACGTAATAATAAGGGGACGTACTCCCCTAGCGAGAAAAGTGTGGATGATCTAGTGGATAACAGGATAAGCGAAATGAGACGAGATGATAAGTATATATGGGCTATAGGATCAAAAATCATAAGGACGGTATATCAAGGTGAATTGTATCGATGAATATAGGAGGACCCTCGCTAAGAGGATCAACATGTGAAGAAGTGGTGGATATAGGAGGAGGCCTAGGGAATCCTACAGATGAGGAGGCAAAAATAATAGTGGAATAAGTCAAGGATGAGATGGTAGATGGGGAGAAGAGTCCTCGAGATGGTCCTCTCTCTCGGTAAGATTGTGGATAATAGTCTGAAGGGCCTTACATTTTTCAGTGTCATGAACTGGGGTATGATGGTAAGCAAAAATGTGGTGAGGGTCGAACCATGATGGTTTCAGACATTCTAGATCAAAGGCCCTAATAAGCGAAAGTTTGATGATGGAAATTTGTAATAAGTGTTGGAAAATGTCAACATATGATTCACCTAAATACTTAGGAGGTGCTTTGTCCTTACGGAATATATTGGTCTTCGAAGAAGAAGCAGATGTCTGAGATGATAAATCTTGATTATGTTGATGTAGATCGATGTTCGGGTTCGGATTTTGGCATAGGTTAATATCTTAGTGTCGGGTTGTTTTATCTTTGATTGAAAAAAATGTTATTTTTGAATAAGTTGTTGCGTTGGATGGTTTAGAGATAGGGATGTCAATTTTCTTGTAGGAATGTACAAGATATTTTTGAGGTAATGTACTAATGATTGTGGATTTTGTTTTTAAGGGTGTGTCCTTAGGAGAAGAGACAACAATTTCCATTGGAGAATCCGGAGGTGGTGTCATAGTTAGTATAGGCACAAGAAACAACATTGGTTTAATAGAATCTAAAGGAGGTGAAGATTGATTTGATTGCGTTGATGAGGTAGGAGAATCATTGAAGGTTGTTTGAAGTGTTTCCAATAATTCTTCAAATGATGGTGGTGTTGTAGAGGGAGAAGGTGGTGTGGATGTGTTTTCAACAGTTGATGTGGGTGTGGGTAAAAGATCCGAAAGAGGCTCCGATTTTAATTTGGAATACGATATATCAAGTAGGAATGGAATGGATGTAGGTAAGGTAGTTGGATCCGGTGAAGTGGATTTGGCATGTAATGAAGTGGATATAATAGGTAACATAGTAGATGTGGAACTAGTGTCAACTATAGAAGTAGGTTGGAATGATCATTTCATAAATTATTCTAGGGGAAAGAATGATATGTTTTCGTAAGGGTTCTAATAATAGGATTGGATTTTGAGGTATATGTAGATAAGATTGGTACGGTTATGGGGACATGTGTTATCGGATTTGTAGATGTAGGAATAATATCAAAAGGGTTGGTGCGATTGGAGATTAAGGTGGAGAAATAATGGGTTCTCAATCATTAGTGTTTAAAGTATTTATAGTATCGACATTAGGTGTCCGGGTTGTTGAGGTGGTGGCAACTTGGCATGTTGGTGCATGATTTTGGAAACATTGTTTGAAGAATTCAGATTATCAACTCGAAGGTCACCCTAATCAATGAGCCTTTGAACCAAATCCTTGAAAGTTTTACATTTCTCTATGTCATGACCTCGGGTTTGGTGGTATTTACAGTAATGGTCTTCACAATACCACACGGGTTTCGGTCTTGACTCATCAACTAGTCGGATAGGCAATAATGTGATTAGATTTTCCACTATCAACTTGTCAAAGATAGATGCGTATGATTCCCCGAGGGGAGTGTAGTTGGGTGTCGGTCGTGGGGCTCATTGTTGAGTCCACATGCTAGATGTTGGTGTAGGAGAAGATTTGACAACCACAACATTAGCCACTCCCTTAGATTTATCATTAGGTTTCGATGTTCTAGTGAATTCATGTTTAGGGTTCCTCGATTTAAGTTTTAAATGACCTTGGTCAAGGGCACATGTTTAAAGGTTGTGAGTCATGGTAAAGCCTTCATCAAAGGTTTAGAAGGATTGGATTTGTAGGGTAGAAGATATATGTTTTATGCATGAACGTGAAAAGATCTCAATGAGTTTAGTCTGCGGAAGGGTGAATGATAATTGATTTAGAATGTCACACTGTTGTGTGACAAAGTATTTGATAGACTCATGTTTGAATGACATATGGCATATAGATCATTGATAGTTATCTTACACGCAATGTTGATTGAAAAATGTTCTAAAAACAATTGTGCAAGATGATTGAAGGAAAATATCAAATATTGAGGGACATTACTACACCGAGTTTAATGTTGGACCATTCAAAGACATGGTGAAAGTATGAAGCATCAAGTCTTGATCATGTGCAATAAGGTAACATATATTCCTGAATGCACATAGATGTTTTTGTGGATCCTCCTTGTTATTAAACTTGGTGAATTTTGGCAATTCCCAATGTGGAGGATACAACTTAATTGGCACGGAGGGATGGATTGGATCATTGCAAATTTTTTCTATGATAACGCAACTTTGGGCCCTAGGGTGGCGGCCTCAAGGTTGGATAACCTATTCATGAGAACATGCATAGGATCATTTGGTGATGTGATAATGGGTTATGGTTATGGTTGCACAACTCAAGAGGCAAATGGTTAAATTTTTGTATGAGATTGAATGTATGTTTGGGGGATTGTTTGATGAATGTGAGATAAAGGTTGAGTTTGGAATGTTTGATGTTGTGTCATGGGGATGTTGTATGATTGTTGAGACTAGGTAGGCACTTGATGAGTATAGGTAGGCTGAAATTGTTTTTGAAAGGGGTTAGACATTGAATAAGACAGGGAACCCGCAAGAAGGGGTTGGGACGCAATGACCTACACATGTGATGTGAGGGGATCATGTTGTCCAAATAAGGGATGCGATATTGGGGTCAAAGAGGTAACAAGAATGGTAGTGGTGATTGTTGTATTGATTGGATGAAGATTGGGTGGAATGGACATGACTAGCTGAGCAATTGGGTGGGGTGGTGGATTGTTAGAGGACAAGGTTGTTGGAATTCAAGAATTCGAATGATAATGAATTTTATCAACTTAAATATTAAACATTAATATATTATGCAACATTAAAATGAATAAATAAATAAAAATCACATTAATAAACTATATTGCATGATAATTAAATAAATACTTACAAAATGTAAATAACACAGAACATTAGATTTATAGTGGAAAACCTAAAGGTAAAAAACCACTATGAAAAGTAACCTTTATTATAGAGAAATTACATCCAAGTAAAAACCTCCTCCTTACTAACCCTAATCACAAGGGTAAAAACCAAATCAATTAATATTGATTTGCACACCTTTGATATATTCCTCCGATATATCAAATGAGGACCGAAGTCCTTTTTTATATGAGGTGATCGGGTATGTCTCCCGACTCACCCTTTCAACCAAGTCAGTTGACACATATTCCAAGGTTTGAATATTTAATAATAGAAATATAAATATTTCATATTATTAAATATTTAACCTATAGTATAATGTTGGACCCATATTAATTAAGGGGTGGCCAACCCACTTAACCATTATGTTCCAACACTCCCCCTTAATGTTAAGTGGGGTAACATATGCCAATAGATTACCTTCCGTGGTACACTACAGGATTTACAATCCTTAAACCATAAAGGTTTTAGGCTAGCATATATGTTGAAGGAATTATAACACCTTCATCATACTATAATTAGATTTTGGTACAAAAGGATTTGGAATCCCAAATATCATCCCATGATCAGTGGCTAAGTGTGATTTGTGAGTTTTACATGTTCTCACAAGTTCTTGTAAAGGGTTACTTGAAACCAAGCATATATGAGCATTTTATAACCAAGGAAGATCTTTAAGATATGCTTACACTTGGATATTTACCAATAAACTAAATAACACTAAATATTTTATTAAAGACCACTTTTAAGGTCTTTCTACACTTATTTCTAAAAAATAAGTCGAGGAGGCATACACATGCCTGAAGGTCATTTTACACTTACTCGAAGGTCTTTATTACAATGCATTTTTCATTTTACAAATACATAGTTCCATTAGAAGGTGACATTATCATGCACACTCCCCCTTAATAGAAATTATGAAAATCCAAGTTTTTCACGAAAGTGACAAAACTTTGCAAGTACTCAGGAGTTTTTGAAGATGTCAGTAACCATCTCTTAGTCGGCACGAACTTGAGATATATCTCACCACTTAGCACATTCTCACGTGATGAAGTAGATATTGATATCAATGTGCTTCATCCTATGATGTTGTACTAGATTATGTATAAGAGTTATAGTGCTCTTGGTGTCGCAGAACAAAGGAACATACCTTGATCCTTCATCTTTATCACGTTAAACAACCTCTTCACCATAGAGCCTCTTATATGACCTTCCATTGCACTTCTATACTCACCGCAATCAAGAGATAGAAAAAATTGGATGTTTTTTACTGCACCAAGCAATGATGCCTGCACCAAATTTAAACACATAACCGAAGTAGATATTTTATCTAATACATCGCCAACATGATCGGAATCACAAAATCCATACAATTTAGCATTTTCATTCTTATTATAATGTAATCCATAATTTATTGTTCTCTTAATATATCTAAGAATTATTTTTGCAAGATTCCAATGATCTCTATAAGGTTCCTGCATAAACCTTGAAGCAATTCCTACTACATAGGAAATATCTAGTCTAGTTATAGTTAGATAAATCAGACTACTAACTAATTGCTGTACATAAAGTAGGATCAACTTTTCACATGCACATTTACGATAAAGTTTTCTTCCAACTTCCATAGGTTTAGAAATTGGTTTACAATCAATTATATTAAACTTTTTCAGTACATTGGTTGGATATTGTGCTTGAGAAACAATAATAGAATGTTTATCTTGAAATACAACTATGCCCAGAAAATGATGTAAGGGACCTAAATTAGTCATTTTAAGGTATTGTTTCAATTTTTCTTTAATCTTACGAATTAAAGCAGACTATCACCAGTCATAATAAAATCATCAACATATATAAATACAATGATAATGTGAGAACCTTATTGTTTAATGAATAGATCATTGTCGGAAGAACAATTAACAAATCCTAATTATTTAAAGAAAGTATTAATTTTCTCATACCAAGCTTTAGGAGCTTGCTTTAAACCATATATCTGATTTTTTCATCTTACAAACATAGTTTTCTTTACCAGTTTCTTCAAATCCTCTTAGGTCAAGACATGTAAAGTTCTTCCTTTAGGGTAAGTGCACCAAGTTGGGGGCCAAATGGGGGTCTTAAGTGGACGCATTTTTCTAAAAAATAAAAAGTCATCTTGTACGAGGTTTTGAAATATTTACACTCAAAATTGGAATATGTTGTGTAAACATAAATCGTAGAATTTTGAGTCTAGTTTCTAAGCTTCTAAATTTTATTGAAAATGGATAAGTTTAAGAGTGAAAATATCTAAAATACCAACAAGTGCTCCTATTTTTGTTAAAAACATAACATAGTGACTTTTGTGCCCCCACCATTTTTTGAGCACCATTTAGTAGTTTTGAAAAATCTTTGGAAGAAAGATAGCTAGGAGCATCTAGTTTGTGCTTGAATTTTTTTAGATTTTTAGCAAATATTTATCTTTTTATGATTTTTCTAGTACAAAAATTTATGTTTTGAAAAATAACAGAGCACCAATCGTGTCCCCCACTAACTCCTCAAAAATATAGAAAATTAGATCTTTTTAATATTATAATTAGACCTAGTTTGTGCTAGTATAATAATTTTTTCAATTTCGATGACCCCAAAAAAAGATGCACGATGAAAGATAGACATATTAAAACTTCAAAAATAGCTATAAAAGGCATAGTTAGAAAATAAATAATATGGAAACCTTATATTAGTCAGAAAATTTGAAAAATTATATTTTTAGAAATAAAAACAACTTGCTCTATGTCGTAGTATAAGTTTTTAAAAATTAATCAATTGTTTTATGTTGATTTATCATGGAGGAAGTGGCATTTTAACATTTTCCTGTAAAAACACGTTGTTTGTTGTGTTTGTGTAGGTCCATGCCTTAGGCTTGGGGATTAAAAATGGGTCCCAAGCCTTGAGGCATGGCTTGGGAAAAGTGAAAACGCAAAATGTGTACGTATTATAATGCATACGCACTATAACGCATACTCGTTTTGTATAGTATAAAAATTGTATATGTTTTGCAAGCTTTTATGTACAAAAATATTTTTTAAGTTTTTCATTTATTATTATTTATATTTTATTATTTCTTATACTTTAAATTTATTTTAGTAAATATAATAAATTAGGGTCACTCTGCACCTTATGGAATTAGTCTCACAACTCCATTAGTCACGGTTTAGAACGTAGTTTTTATTGTATAATCTGGCCAGTACATAGGTAATTTTCAGGATTTCAATATTCAATCTAAATCTTTTATCATTTAAATTCTATAATAGAAACCCTAAAATGTAAACCTTAAACCATAAACCCGAGGCCCTAAACCTAAACCTTAAACCCTAAACCATGATCCCTAAACCCTAAAACCCAAACCATAAACCTTAAACCCTAAATACTAAACCATAAACCCCGATCCTTAAATATTCATCCCTTACCCATGAGCCCTAAACCCTAAACCTTGAGCCTTAAGCCTTAAGCCCTAAACCCTAAAACCTAAACCATAAACCATGAACCATGAGCCTTAAATGTTAAACCCTAAACCCTAAACCTTGAAAACTAAATCCTAAACCCTAAACCCTAAACATTGAATCATAAACCCTAAATCACGAGCCCTAAACCCTAAACCATAAGCCCTAAATCCTAAAATTTGTGACCTTAACCCTAAACTTTGTGACCTAAACCCTTAACCCTCAACCATGAGACCTAAACCTAAACTATAAACCCTAAACCCTAAAACCAAAATAATAAATCCTAAACCCTAAACACTAAATCCTAAACCCTAAAACCTAAACCCTAAACCCTTAACCATAAACCCTAAACCCTACACCCTACACCCTAAACCCTGATCCATAAGCCCTAAACCGTAAACACTAAATCCAGAGCCCCAAGCTCTAACCCCTAAAACTTAAACCAGTAACTCGAACCCGAACCTTAAGCCATAAGTCATGAACCATGAACCCTAATCCCTAAACTATAAACCCTAAAACTTAAGCCTTGAATCCTACACCCTAATCCTTAAACACTTGAACCCTAAACCTTGAAACCCGAGCCATGAGCCCTAAACCCTAAATCTAAAGCCCGAGCTCTAACCCATAAACCCTAAACCTATAACTGAACCCCTGAGCCATAAACCCAAACCATGCACCCTAACCCCTAACCTTAACTCATATGCCCTAAACCCTAAACCCTAAATGTTAAATCCTAAAGGTCCCAAACCCTAAACCATGAATTATGAACCATGAGCCCTAAATTCTAAACCCTTAAACCTCATATACTTCCAGTAGGTATCACGAGTGAGTTCATCTATTTGAATATCTTAGGACCATATTTCCTAGTCTTGTGCCTCGAACCATCATTAAGTCTACTTTTACAACTACCTTGTTATGAGAGGTGGGAATTTCCCTCCTTCAAAATATCAATAGATGAAAGACATCAAATTTTGATGAATCTCTTTGAATTTTGTTCCTACAAATTTGATGAACCCTTTTCAGTTGAATACTCTCTGTCAATACTAATAAGAATGGGTAAGACACAAAACATTACAATGATTTAAATAGTTTGCATGTAATGTGAATAAGAAGATAGATCTGTATTGGGTAGAATTTATTTGCACCAAATTGTTCTTGTATATGTGTAATTTCCCTCCTTTAAACTATCAGTAGATGAAAGGCACCAAATTGTAATGACTCCCTTGAATTTTCTGCCATTGAAGTAGATGAACCCTTTTTAGTTGAATACTCTCTGTCAATACTTATAAGAATGGGTAAGACATAGAACATTACAATGAGTGAATGGGTGAGCCTAATCCATGAGCCTTAAACTATGACCCTAAACCCTAACCCCTAAACCCTAAAACCTAAACCCCAAGCCTTAAACCCTAAGCCCCGAACCCTTTTCCCTAAACTGTGAACCCTAACGTTTAAACCATAAATCCTAATTCCTAAACTCTAAACCGTAAACCCTAAACCCTAAACCCTAAACCTTAAACCCTGATCCCTAAACCCTAAACCATGAGTGTTAAACCCTAAACCCTATACCATAAACACTAATCCCTAAACCCTAAACTCTAATCTATAAATCCTAAACCCTAAATCCTCAACCCTAAACCCTAATCCATAAACCCTAATCTGTAAACCCTAAACCCTAAACCTTTAGCTCTAAATGCTAAATCCTAATCCCGAATCCTAAGGAAAACCCTAAACCGTGAACCCTTAAACATAAACCCTCAACCCTCAACCCTAAAAATAAACCTGAGCCATAAACCCTAAACCCTCAACTCTCAACCTCAACCTCAACCCTAAACCCTAAACCCTGAACCCGAACCACGAACCTTGAGCCCTAAACCCTAAATCATAAATCCTAAACCCTCAACTCATTAACGCTGAGCCACAAACCCTAAACTCTAAACCCTATACCATAAACCATAAACCATGAACCCTAAGCCCTAAACCCTAAACCCTAAACCCTAAAATCCAAACTATGAGCCTTAAACACTAAACCTTAAACCCTAAACTCTAAACCTTGAGTCCTAAACCATGATCTCTAAACCCTAAACCCTAAATCATAAACCCTCACCCAAAGGAAAGTCCTAATAAGATCATTGAGTGTTTTAGTGTGTAGGGAATAGTGTCTAAGGTGATCGATCGACTCATTTATTTTTGATGAGAGACTACTTTCTCTAGTAGAAAAAGACATTTTTGGCCATTTTGTAGCTAATTAAACACCCTTCAGAACAAGCTAAAATGAGCTAGTCATGTCATCGAGGTATCAAGGACCATCATGTGTGAAGTATTAAGGCATCGTTTGTCTCCATAAGAGACATATGAACAAAAACATGTATGAGAATAATGAATTTTATTCCATGAAAGGATGATTTTAGAGATAGGAAAGGTGAGGGGACGATCTTTATATGGAGCACCATGTTTCTAAGAATGAGAAATCATCTGAGTTCACTTGATACAATTCACTTGGTACTATTCATAAAAACTCATTCAACACCTAGTAGTGTTATCACACCTTAAGGAGGAACCACATTACAATCACCTCATTTTGGCAATAGGACAGGAATCCCATTTAGGGAACAATCCTCTATATACAAAGTGAGGATATCTTTTTAGTAAGAAGTAGACAAGCATCATAGAGTTGATTCATGGTCACTAAAGTGAATTATGGACCAAATTTAAAAATTGGTACCAATTCAAGCGTTGGTTGGGCCAAAATCTAATTTAGAAGGTCAAAAACCTAAAAGTGACTATATGATTTCCCAAAACAAACATTGACTACAATATATATGCCTTGAAAGTTTTAGATCTTTTGCTGAAATCCTTAAAATAAGTAAGACTGACCATTGATTAGATTATGAAAAACTATCTTCTAGATTATAATTGTTAGAGCTATGGGACCACTTCCATCAAGTGCAGAGTGACCCTAATTTCTTATATTTACTAAAATAAATTTAAAGTATAAGACACCCTTATTTCTTGAACATTACTATTTATAAGTATAAGACACCCAAATACACATACATAGTCCATAATATAAAAAAACACGTACGATTTTTAACTTCTCTAAAACCTGTATGCATTTTCCTTATGCGGAATGCGTATGCATTTGGATTCTTCAAAATGCATACGTGTTATAGGTTCGGTAATTACCAAACCAAAAAAACATGAGCACGTTTTAACAAAATGTGTACGTGTTTCGTATATTTTCGGGTTTTTATCCACTTTTTTCCCACCAACTTTGCACTTACCCTTTAAATCACCATTCAAAAAAACATTTTTCACATTCATTTGGTAGATTTCCCACCCAAACTAAGTAGTAATAGCAAACAAGTCCCTAAGCGGTGCTCATCTTAGCTACAGGAGCAAAGGTCTCCACATAATCAATACCAGGATTCGAGTGAAACCTATAACAACAAGTCTAGCTTTATGTTTGTCAATGCTTACCATCAACATTATATTTTACTTTGTATAACCATCTAGACCTTATAATGGTTCTTTTCTTTAGTGGTGGAACTGAACCCCGGAGTTTGATTTTGAATCAAGAAATTATATTCATCCTCCATTGCATTGATCCACTTATTATCCCGATAAGCTTCTTAAAAACTCGCAGCCCATGTTAATATAAGGTCATTAATGTATGGCACATATGATGAATTCTGGTCATTTTCCTAAGGTCAATTGGATTAGTACTTTCTAACACAGTTTGAGCCCATCTTGGTTTCTTAGCTAGGGAGACAAGAGATTCAGAAAAGTCCATAACATCAACACAAGAAACATTATTTTCATTATCAATATCAGAACCATCGTTATAAATATTAACAGGATTAAGAATGTCATTATTATTTGTAGATGAATAGAAACATTTTCCCAAAACAAAAACATTGTGGTTTTCAGTTACTTCCATTTTTATAGGTTCGTAAATCCTTAAACCTTTAGTGTTAATAACATATCCAATGAAAATACAAGAAAAAGAAGTCATGCTAAGTTTCTTTCTTTTTTATTAGGGATATATAAAGAGTCGAGGACTTCCAAACAATTTAAAATGTGATACATCAAGTTTTTTATTTGACCACTTTTCTAAGGGGGTCGGATGGTGAATAGTTTTGGTAGGAACCCTATTTATGACATAGACTTCCGTGTTCATTGCTTATGCCTACGTAAATTTGGGAAGACAAGAAGAATGAAGCATCGTGCGAGCCATATCTAAAATAGCCATATTTTTCCATTCTGCAACACCATTAGACTGAGTAGAATGGGGAGAAGTTAATTCTCTTTTAATACCACAATCAAACAAAAAATTTCAAATTCCTTGCTAACATATTCACCCCCATTATTTGTTGTAAGCCTCTTAATTTTATAATTTGATGAATTTTCAATAAATGCTTTAAATTCCTTAAACTTTAAAAATACATCATATTTATTTTACAGAAAATATTTTCAAATCATCTTGATGAAATCATCAATAAATGAAAAAACATCCAAATAAAAATTTAATGAAGCTACTTCAAGAGGTCCTCTAACATCACTATGAATGAGTTCTAGTGGTGAAGAGGAACTCTCCTCGAGATGTACATATGCAGAGGGATATATGAGCATGGGATGCCATAATGAAGAAGCAATTTATTATTTTTGCTAAGGATTGCATGCCGCAGTTTTGACGCTAAGGGAAGGAGGTTTTGTGCATTAAAAAGTGTTTTTCAATCATAGGAAGCTTCAACGTTTGGCGCCTAGGGTGAGACTCTCGCAACACGATGGGTTGAGATCGACGATGCATAACATGGAGCTTTTCCCAAGTGTGGGACATTGCGAAAACGGAAAAGCTCTCCGGATGAAGGCGGTTCTATTCTGTTGATCGGATGCACACGTAGAAAAAATGAGAGGTTTAAAAAACCTAATCTAACTTGCGAGGAGACGGGGTAAGAAAATGCATAAAATAAAACCTAAACTACAAAGGTGATGCACCAGGAATGAAGAACACTGTCTTGCCAATAAACACGAGACCATTAAAATGCAATGCAAGATCATGCCTGAGATAGCTTGATTCACGGTGAAAGATCGGGGGGATGCAAATGAATACGAGAGAGGGTTGAGAATCATCCACAGACATGCATTAATTTTCTCCAAAGATTGATCTGACACACACTGCAAAATGCAAGAGGCAAGGTTGCATTACGGTTTCAAATGGGAGGTTTTAACTCCACAAGTTCACTGCAAAGAGAAGAAGGGAGGGCAAAACAGAAATGTCCAACCTTTAGAAAGAAGCCCCTCCTTACAATTTATAGGAATAATGAGAGAGAGAAAAGAGAGGAATTCCAAAACTACCCCAACCACCTCTAGGAATGCACTTAACTCATCTCATTATGGTGGTAGGTGAGAACCCAGTGAACCCAAAAGTGGCGAACTGTATTTTGAATTTTTAAAAATTTTTTCTCACCCAATTAAAGATATCCTATTGTAGTTGGATAGAGGACCTCGTAAGCTTTCCAAAAGTTCCAACCTTGCATGAATCGAGCTCCCAGTCAAAAGTTATGGCCATCTGAATATCTGCGCCAGGGTCTGCTTCCTGTCAGCGCTCAAAATGTTGCGCCTCCTGAAGGTGCGCCAGGCGCATCCGTGTGTGTGTCGACATCCTCTTCTGTGCGGGCATCATGACCTTTTCTCTGTTGACACTTTCTATGTCATTTCATTCGTGTGCATGCATTTGCCATGTGACACTCATTTGCGCCAGGGCGCATCCTTTCCTCTGTCGACACTCATTGTCGTGCGCCTCTTCATGCGCCAAGGTGCATCCTTTACCCTGTCGACACTCATTTCATCATTGTCATGAGCCTCATTTCTGTGCACCAAGGGCACATCCATTTTGCGCCTGTCGCACTTTCCATGTCGACACTCATTGTCATGTGCCTTCATGTGCCAGTGGGCGCATCCTTTACCCTGTCGACACTCATTGTCATGCGCCATTTCGTGCGCCAAGGGCGCATCCTTTACCCTGTCGACACTCATTGTCATGCACCTCTTACGTGTGCGCAGGGTGCATTTTACTCTGTCGACATCATTTCATGCGCCTTCTTGCCATTTGTGCAAGGGTGCATCCTTTACCCTGTCGACACTCATTGTCATGCGCCATTTCCGTGCGCCAAGGCGATAAATGTCAGGGATTTGAGCTTCTTTGATTTCTATATTCTTCTGCTTGTCTATATCTACCCGGGGGAAAGATATATACAACAATTTGGTGACTCAATGGGATCACCTGCCTGCTAGGTAGAAGATCAGTGGCCTTTTAGCAATCCATTGGGCATGGAGTCATAAGCAATAAACTTGAAACCAACGATATCGATCCCGACACGATATTGCAACTCCTTTTGAGAGCACGTTGAACTGTAGAAATCCAACCTAGGAGCAACAAAACCTGTGCCGAAGCACTTAGGGAAATTGAAACCTAACTACAACAAGACAATGTGCATACGCACTTAGAGGAATTGAAATCTAGGCTAATATTTACAAGGGTAAACCTTTTCCTTTTAGTAGCAATGTTTAAGATAGATTCGTTAACCGGAATCGGGAGTTCTTCTCCATCCAAAGTAGACAATTGGAAGGCATTACTACTTTTACATCCCGTGACCATGTAGGGGCCACTCCAAATGGCATCAAACTTGGAATGCCTTCCTGGTTTTGCCCGATCTGCATCCCATTTCAGAACTAGGTCCCCTTCCTGGAAGGTCCTTGCTCTTGCTTTCTTATCAAACCATCTTTTTACTAAGGCCTGATCTTTCTCAATTGTTTGAATTGCATGTTCTCTAATTTCTTCCAATTCCATCAACTCTGCATACCTAGCCTCCATTGGTTGAACTCATTGCCAACTCCATTTGCTTCATGAACTCCAATGCGGGAGTTCTAATGATATAGGCAACATCTTGCCTCTTTTCCATAGACCAACTTGTAAGGGGAATTACTGTAGACCTCTTTGGTGTTATTTTGTCAGCCCATAATGCTGATTTTAGCTTGGTATGCCATGTTCTTTGATTTTCATCCAGAGTCCTCTGATGATTCTTAGCAATTTTTGTTCGTGGACTCTGCCTGTCCATTACCCTGCGGGTAATAATTTGAAGAGGTGCTCAAATAGATTCCATTCTTGACAGCCCATTATGTAATCTTGGAACCTATAAATGCCAATGCATTTCTCCGATATGATAGTGGCGGCACACCGAACTTGGTCACTATTCCTTCATAAAAGTCTAGTATGTTAGACTCATTTGCTTCTTTGAGCGCTCTTTCTTGCCGGTCCACTTGGTGAAATAGTCCGTTCTTTGTGAGAATCCACTTGGCCTTGGCTTGAGTTTGGATTGATGACCCCGATGAAGTCAATCCCCATTGCATAAATGGTTGGTCGACCAAAATTGGGTGCGATGGAAGTCTTGCTTAGTCTTTCTTTGCTGTGAAGAGTGCACATTTCTTGCACTTTCTTATCCATGTATAGCGATCCTTTGAATTTGTCGGCCAATAATACCCTGCCTTCATTATCTTGAGAGTTGTTACTCGTGGGGAAAAATGTCCTCCAGAATCTCCATCGTGAAAATCTCGTAACACCCTTTTAATTTGATTTGTCCCAATGCACCTCAATAGAACTCCATTGATGTCTTTCTTAAACAAAACACCATCAACAAGCACATATGGAATGGCTTGTAATCTGAAGTATCTCCTCTTTGCTTTGCTCATTTCTGGAGGGCATAGGCCCATCTGTAGGAAGTGTATCACATTACGAGTCAACGAGGAGTGGGCACATCATCATTTTCTTGTTCTTGATCATCTGTAGTACCAGACGACCTCTTTTTCATTACACTGCTTCAACTTGTTGACTCAAGGCTAGCTGCTCACATAGTCCCTTCCACGTACTAGTTTGGTGACCTTGATCTCGATGTCATATTCCATGACACGAGTTATCCATCTGCACGTTTCTCATTCGAGATCCTTGTTTAGAAGGAAGTCACGACTCCGCATGAGAGACCAATAATTGGATCTTGTTGTTTGAGACTAGGTGCTTGAATTTCTTTAAGCTCACGATTACTGCTGAGGACATGCTTTTGATGAAAGAGTACCTAGTTTCGTATTCCTCAAGCCTTGGTGAAGAAAGCAAGCTGGTTGTTCTAATCCTCCTTTGTTTTGTTGTACGGGATTGCGAAATCGTGTCCCCACCACCAAAGGCATATAGCACGAAGTCCTTGGAGAAGTCTGGATTGACGAGTCGGAGCTTGAGATATAGCCTCTTTTATTGCCTCAAAACTTTACTTGCCTTCAGATGTCCACTTAAATGCCATACTCTTCTTTAACATCAGCGTTATTGGCTTCACTGAGAAGCAAAATTTGGAACAAATCTGCGGACAAAATTGATCCTTCCCAAGAAGCTTTGAAGAGCCTTCTTGTGACTTGCAATAGCGATGCTCGAATTGCTTGAC
This sequence comes from Taxus wallichiana var. yunnanensis, assembly GCA_018340775.1. Taxonomy (NCBI): domain Eukaryota; kingdom Viridiplantae; phylum Streptophyta; class Pinopsida; order Cupressales; family Taxaceae; genus Taxus; species Taxus wallichiana. Next base: position 215,738,069 of record CM031233.1, on the reverse strand, counting down.
TCTTTTCTGGGTCAATCATCAACCCTTCCTTTGAAACAATATGGCCTAGAAGTTTTCCCTCGTGAGCCAAAAATATGCATTTTTGGGATTCAATGATACCCAAATCTTCTACACCTCGAAATACTTGCCTCAAATGCAGAGGTGATCCATTGCATTTTTGAGAATACGGTGATGTCGTCAAGATATATAGAACTATTTTATTGATCAACCCCTTAAATGCCATATCCATTGCCCTTTGGAAAGTGGCCCCAGCATTTGATAGCCCAAATGGCATCTTCTTGTAGGCATAGGTCCCCCATTTGGTGGTGAAAGCCGTCTTGAATTGGTCATCTTCTTTCACCATCACCTGATTGTACCCTGAGTAGCCATCTAGGAGAGAGAATCTCTCTGAACCGGATACTACTTGCAATATTTGTTCCATTGAAGGAAGTGGGTAATGGTCTTTGAGAGATGCCCTGTTTAGGTCTCGGAAATCCACACACAACCTGATTTCTCCACTCTTCTTCTTGACTGGAACCAAGTTTGCGACCCAGCTTGAGTGCTTGATCGGGAATATAATGCTTGCCTCTATTAGCTTATTTAGCTCTTTCTTCATTAGAGGTTGATGTGAGGGTTGGTGGTCTCTTACTTACGCTGATGGGCTTAGCATCTGGATCAATTCTATGGTATGTTGTGCCAAATTTGGATCGAATCCTCTTAAGTCTTCATAGCTCAAGCGAAGACATCTGGAAATTCTTGGCAAAGTTGTATGAAATCTGATTTCTCTGCTTTCGGTGGCCACTTTACCAATTTGAAGTGTTTTGCCTTCCCCAATAGAATTGGCTACTGAATCTTCTCTCTTGACTGTATGTTAGCCTTTTCCTTACGGGCTGGTCGTTAGGGTTGAAGATAGACTCAATGTTACTAAACCCTTAGGAAGCTTGTTTGTCATGCTGCACTACTTGATCCCCATCTTGCTGCTCTAATCTCATCTGATTCTAGGTGAGAATTCAGCCTCTTCTTGTAAGAAATTGACGATCGGTTGATCGTTCTCAAACACTGCCGACTTGTGTTATTATCTGGGCTGCTTTGGCCTCACAATCACATGGATATGTGGCTGTGTTTTTCCCCTTCGATGTTGTCAACCACATCAAGCGTTGCTCAACTGCTGCGAGCCTATCTGCGACTTCATTTTCTTCACAGGTATGGACACTGATGTTGAAAGCTTGAAATCCTCAATGAGGTCCCATACCCTATTCTTGTAGCTCTTGACAAGTCGTTCTTTGTAGCATGTTGTCCCCTAACTTGGTTGATGATTAGCTCGCTATCTCAAACACTGCAAGTTCTTTATGCCCCTTTTCTGGCCCCGATGAATTCCATGAATCAATGCTTCGTATTCAGCCGTGTTGTTTGAACAGGAAAACTGGAAACGAAAAGCTGAAAAATATTTGATGTCTTGTGGTGAAATCAACATTGCACCACCTCCAGCACCTTATGCGCTTCTCGAACCATCGAAAAATAATTTCCAAACTTTTTTTTCATCCTTTTGTTCGAAAGCTGAATGATGTCGGGAATGGGTGAATTTTCTTCGTGTATACAATACACGCCCAATTCAGATTCTTCAATTTCCTTGTATGGGTCAAATTCATGACTCTTGTTTGCCCATTCATCCAAAGTTAAATCGGGAATTCCCTCGACCTTAGTACCTGTTTCTAGATCACTTGAACACTCCTGATCAAAAGCCGAGCAATTTGCATTGATAGGATTTGGTACATGAGGCTCAATATGGAAATTGGCAATTGGTTCTGACCTGATTGTTGCTTTGGCTCCATACCTTGTCCTAAAAATCATGTGTGACCAATCTGCAGATAAATATCCACCGATTTTTGCAGTGAAGTCTCTTGATAGACACAACGCAAAGAGTGGCGGAAGGTCAATCACAGACACATCTTGTAGAACTGTAACATTAGGACAGGAATGTAGTGTTAGGCTTAACCCCTTGATGACCCCAACTGTTCCTATTGCCGTTCCATCTAGTTGCACTACTCCTTTCAGCACTGGCTCATACTTCAGACCCAGTTGATCGCTATTTGCTTTGGCATCACTGAACTACTTGCCCTGAATCTATCATGCAGTTGTGTACCAAGTGGTTTCCAACAATCAACGAAACATAGAATGGTGGAGGCTTCAAATTTTTCCTTGTCTGGCCCCCATCATGTTGCACTGCATTAGTGAGAACTTTCTCATGTCCCTGGTTTGATACATTTGTGGCAGACCAATTAGCCATTGCAGCTTGCAATAAATCTCGTTGCCACAGGATCGTAAGTGATTCCCACATGGAAATGTTCACATGTGTCTTCTTCATTTGATCGATGATGTTGAAAGGGGATGAATTGTCCTTTTGTTGTCCCTTACTTGGTGTAACCTTTTCTGGAGCTTGAACAGGTGCATGTGTTGCTACAACAGGTACCTTAGGTTGATTTTGCACATTTGGAGCTGCGTTTGGTCTACTGACCCCTTGTTGTGTAGGAGTGGGTGAGAAACAAGCTGGATTACACGGTTGTCCCTCTCCTATATTTCTCTTCTTTGACCGTGTGTTGGCAGCCACGCCTTGAAAAGGTTGTTGGTTAACTCCACAGAAGTCTTCCGTTTGCCAATTGGCCAATGTGGTTTCTGTTGGAGGTCCTTCTTGTTGCGTTTCTTCTTTGTTGATTCTCCTCTGGCTTGGTTCTTGAGGAACACCAATGGTTTGCACCATCGAGGCTGATTTAGTGCACCATTGAAACATCGTTGGTTGATTGTGAGGTAGATTGCAAGGGTAACACCAGTCGTACTCCTGTGCCATGTTATTTTGTGTCGGGACCAAGGCTCTTGAGGACATTGTTGCATTTGGATCATACGGTCGAAATGGCCCAGCTAGCTTGAGGTTGTCCTTGGTTTTGGTTTTGATTTGCAGCCTGAGGTGGTGGTCTATTTTGTTGGTATGGGGGCCTAGCTTGGTACTGTGCTTGAGGCTGATACGGTCTAGCACTTTGAGCTTGTTGTCTTTTGATAGTCACTAGCTCATTTCCAAGGTTTTGTAGTTGTTTCATGACCTCCTGCAATTCCTTTGAAGTATTTGAAGAAGTCGACGCCTCATTATTGCTTTGATTTCTAGGAGTTGGAATGGGATTCAACTCTGGTGCTTGGCTGGTTGTAGGATTTCCCATATCTGGATAGAGAGGCATTGGTGGCCTTGGTGCAAGCTTGCCAGCTTGGATCAAACAGTTCTCTGCTCTGATAGTTGTGTCGTAGGCCCCTGGCAGCGTTGTTCCTCCCATTGATTGGATCATCATGGCTATGTCTGAATTTATAGCCTTTAAGAAATAAAGGAATGCTCCTTCGGCGGTTGGTCTAACGGCTATTGGAATCCTGTCCCATGTCCGTTGGAATCTGAAGTTGAAATCTGTCATTTGTTCGTTAGGAGCCCTTTTGATTGTTGTCGATTGTTCGATAAAGATAAATTGTCGCCCTCTCCCGAATTGGTTGCGAAAAATTTGAACAAAGTTGGTTCCGATTAAGTAATAGACCCTTCTTTGCAAGGCTCCTAAACCATTGTAAGGCCTTACCTTTGAAAGATGAAGCCAACAACTTGATTTGTATGACATCCATTTCATTTATTTCGTGGATTGCACATGCATTAGCAATATCTGGATGTGATCGATAGGAGTAGTATGATTTTCTCTGTAAAATAGGGTATATTCTTTAGTCTTTGCAATTTGGAATTTGATTACGAGCATTTAGGGCAAGTGGACTACTACCGTGAAATTGAAAAGGGATTCGGTGGTAGATGTGCCATTATGATTGGCCTAAGAACCACAGTCGATGCGAGAAAAGGCCTACCAGGGTGGAGGTGTAGACAAAGTCTGTTAGGTGGAGATGGTGATCTTTGTGGTCTTCTTCCTCTCCTTCCTCACACTGGTGATAGTTGCAAGTGGAAAAATAGCCCCTCTTCTCGAGTATTGGACTGGTTTGAATTCTTCTCATATGCAGGCAACTTTTTCTTCTGCTACACCATTGAATTCTATCCCTTCGGAGTCGCGGATGTGTTAGAAAAGTGAGCCTCAAAAGGCTAGATTTTTGCAAGTTACACACCAAACTTGACAATATTTAAAAATAGAATTTTGAAAGACTGTATTTTGATATTTTAGAGTTTGGAATTTGATTTGGAATGCAGTCCGAAAATCCAAAAATGCAGGACTTAGAAAACTGAAATCGAAAATCAAAAAACCATGAAATTTTGAAAGTCAAAATCTCAAAAATCTAAGAATACCCTTTTGAAGATTATCCCCGATCTATCATTGGTGAAATTTTGACTTGTTTTGAGCAAGTTAAGTCCTTGAAAATTGATTTCAAAGTTCAGCCTGGAAGGTGAAAATATGAAATTGTAAAACCTACAATTTTTAAGTCGAATTTCTTGAAAGTTCCTTCAAATCTTGTGGAATGACCTCTTGGTCCCCCCAGTGTGCCAAAACTGTTGATGTCGAATCGCAGCACCCCTGAATGTCTGCAACACGATGGGTTGAGACTCTCAGTGCGATTGCATAACATGGAGCTTTTCCCAGTGTGGGACTTTGAAATGGAAAAGCTCTCGGATGAAGGCGGTTCCTATTCCTCTGTTCGAGATGCACACGTAGAAAATGTAGAGGGTTTTACTAAAAACCTAATCTAACTTTCCGAGGAGACGGGGTAAGAAAATGCATAAAATAAAACCTAAACTACAAAGGTGATGCAGGAATGAAGAACACTGTCTTGCCAATAAACTGAGACCATTAAAATGCAATGCAAGATCATACTGAGATAGCTTGATTCACGGTGAAAGATCGGGGGATGCAAATGAATACGAGAGAGGGTTGAGAATCATCCTGAGACATGCATTAATTTGCTCCAAAGATTGATCTGACACACTGCAAAATGCGAGAGGCAAGGTTGCATTACTGAGTTTCAAATGGGAGGTTTAACTCCACAAGTTCACTTGCCAAAGAGAAGAAGGGAGGGGCAAAACAGAAATGTCCAACCTTTAGAAAGAAGCCCCTCCTTACAATTTATAGGAAGAATGAGAGAGAAAAGAGAGAGGAATTCCAAAACTACCCCAACCACCTCTAGGTTGCATTTAATTCATCTCATTATGATGGTAGGTGAGAACCCCAGTGAACCCAAAAGTGGCGAACTGTATTTTGCATTTTTAAGAATTTTTCTCACCCAATTAAAGATATCTAGTCGTAGTTGGATAGAGGACCTCGTAAGCTTTCCGAAAAGTCCAACCTTGCATGAATCCGAGCTCCCAGTCAAAAGTTATGGCCATCGAAATACTCTGCGCTGCGAGTGCACTGCTTCTGTCGGCGCTCAAAATGTTGCGCCTCTGAAGGTGCGCCATAGGTGCATGTGTGTGTGTGTCGACATCTCTTCCACGTGTGCCAAGGGTGCAACCTTTTCCTGTCGACACTCGTGTCATGCGCCATTTCGTGCGCAAGGCGCATCCTTTTTCTGTCGACACTCATTTCGTGTCATGTGTTTTATGTGCGCAGGCGCATCTTTACCCTGTCGACATTCATTTTCATGCACCTTTTTTGTGTGCCAAGGGTGCATCATTTACCCTGTCGACACTCCATGTCATGTGCCCTTCAGTGTGCCAAGGGCGCATCTTTTTCCTGTCGACACTCATTTGTCACGCCTCTTAATGCGCCAAGGGCACATCCTTTACCCTGTCGACACTCATTGTCATGCGCCATTTCCGTGTGCCAAGGGTGCATCCTTTACCCTGTCGACACTCATTGTCATGCACCATTTCTTGTGCCAAGGGCGCATCCTTTACCCTGTCGACACTCATTGTCATGCGCCATTTCTATGCGCCAAGGCGATAAATGTCAGGGATTTGAGCTTCTTTGATTGAGAAGGATTAGAAAAGTCACATGCATAGCTTCTATATTTTTTGATATCAATGACACAGACATAGGCCCTTAAACCATCTCAGATTAATTGAAAAATCCAAGGATGGAAAGAAATCTCTCATGCGGGAAATAAAAAAGTGGAATTATTCAAGCATCAATGTTTCCAAATACATCTCAGTTTCTTGAATTTTTTTATGGAGTGTGCAAGGTCATATCGTCCTCTTTCCAGAAAAATTTGGGATGTTGTGGGAAAGACAATAATTAGGATAGATGCATAATTTATTAATTATTGTCTAAAGATTCGAACATGACTAGTGGTGATTGCAATTAAGCATCTTTGGATCTTTGCAATAAATGGGAGAAACACAAAGCAGTTGTGTGGGATGATGAATAATAGATAAATGAGGAAGCCTAGGTCACCAAAGAAAGTTATTGAGGACTCTTCCATGATCCAATTTGGTGCGCAGAGATGTTAATGATATTAATAAATTTCTTTGCAGTTAAGTGGAGAAGTCAATACTCATAACTTCTACTCATGGATGTATGCTTTTCTCGAACCATTAAGATCAATAGAGCTGATTCAATAATCAATGGGGTGAGATCATCGGTGATAACATCGATGAGAAGCACCGAGTGTGAGGTAAACATACAAATTCAAAATGACTTCATACAGTATATGCGGAAGCCTCACAAGGTAGAATTTCCAAGTTGGATAGACATGGCATACTATCAAGGATCCTATTTTTGAGTGCTTCCCACAGTTGAAAGTCCCTAAATTCCACAAAGATTATAAGGGGGTCAATGATGGGTTATTCTATGGATTAATTTGTAAATTAAATATTGATTTGAAGACTAGCAGGAGAGAGAAAAAGCTTGGGAAGCCGTATCTCAAAGATGGCTATATTATCATTCGGTTGCGAGACTTCACGTATCTTAGGGTAAACGGATTTTTAGGAGAACTAGTTAAGTTTTCGGGGTATCCAAGCGATAAGTGGGTCATCATGGAGTTATGTAGATAGCTCGTGGAGTTACATGACTTATAATAAAAATGACACAATTCTACGAGTTTCTTCCGGTCACAAGTGGGTTATTACAATTTGTCGGAGAATCCACAAAGCTAGAAGAATCGAAGCCGAAATGTTTTCTGAATATGAGCATGAGTTCTTCCTAGCACAACTGAAATTTGATCCATATGGGGTAGTGAGGAAAACAATCTCTCAGAACACTTAAATATACCTTCGTTGGAAGACTTTTGGATGAAGTGCGAGAAATGAGTATGAAGTTAGGAAGAAAGACTTCAGCAAGTTATCGGCAACAACTGTCGATTATGGTTTAGCACAAATACCTACAGATATTGTGGATGATGGTCATGTGATACTTGAAATATATCATCAGATGCGAGGGGATAGAGTTACTCTTTGAGAAAAAATTGGTGGCTGCAAGATGATTGAGAAAAGATCTTCTACGGTCTCAAGTTAACACCTCAAACTAGTTGTTTACAAAGGGGTAGTGCCTAGACGAAAATTTGATGAATCAGATCATAGGTAATTTTACTACAGGAGACTCAAGAAAAAGAAAGCATGAGGGTGAAATTAGTAGGAGGCAAGAGAAACTTATAGTGCATAAGAAGTCTCAGATACAAGTGAATGCCAATTCTACAGCTATCGTGTTAGTTCCAGCTTCCCTAGATTTAACTCATACCACTTCAGCAGCCCCGAAACCCCAAAGAGGTCTTGTCATTCCTCCATTGAATCAATTTTCATTTGTATTTTCTCCTCAGCCACTCATATCTTCACATCTCCCTTCAGAAAAATTTAAAGCAAAAATGGTGGAGTTTGAAAAAGCATTGTCTTTGGACAATTCAGGATTGTAGTCACAATAATGTGGAAAATTCAGATGGAGCAGACTCGGAGAATGAGATGGTGGTGCATTCAGTGACTTCTCATTCCTAGAGAAGTAATTTTTCATCTTCGTTGGCCTTGCATACAATCCCGGAAGCCGAGAGGAGATCAACTTGGAGGAACTGTCGACACTAAAATTTTCCTCCGTAATTTCTATTTCATTAATGTATGTATTAGGAATAGAATGTTGTTAAGTGTAATTAGTAGTAGCGTCTGATAGAAGATAACGGCACCGTCGACGGTGCCGCCAATAATGTAGAGTATGGTAATATCAAAGTACTGAGGGAATGTTGTAAAAAGTAAATATTTGTCGTAAGTGGTCCAGTAATGTTAAAATGTCAAAGTTGGGATAAGTAGAGAAGTAGGGTCTACATGATTAGGAATTAGAAATATTATATTGGTAATAAGGACAAGGAGTGAGGTCATAAATATTTTGTGTATTTTATTTGTAAAAAGTCTAAAAATATGGAACCTATGTGAAATGATAAGGTTTATCTTATCTTAAAAGATAAGTTTACATGTACAGATAAGAGTTAAGGTATGGAATATGATTCGTCAGAGTGGATTTCTTATCCTATCTTAGAGATAAGATGGATAATCCTGGAAGTTCTATAAATAAAGAGGCCACCCCCTTCATTTAGCATAGAAGGAATTAGTGAGAAATATTGTATGAAGTGTGTAAAGGAAGCATCAGTTTAAAGGTGTGTTGAAGAAGCCATTAAGAGGTGTAATTGTAAAGTTTCTCCCATAGTATTGGTGGAAGATTACATCCACCAAACTAAAGGGTGAATTAGTAAATAATCATAAAGACGAGGAGTTCCCAGTGAAGAATTATCATAGTGCCGATTGGTGATGACATTTTGGTTCCGCTTCGGGACCATTCATCGTTGGTGGATTTTTCGAGAGATATTCCCACTTAGTCAAAAATCAATTGGAGGGTAACCTTATTTTTACTATGCATAGTAGTTACCATGGTAAAGTCATTTTTGCCGTGAATAGTAGTTACCATGGTAAAGTCATTTTTGTTGTGAATAGTATTTATCACAGTAAAGTCACTTTTTACCGTGAATAGTATTTACCGCAGTAACTTCACTTTTTACTGTGAATAGTGTTTACCACAGTAAAGTCAGTTTTTACCGCAGTAAGTCAAGTTTTACCATAGTTACCGTGGTCATTTCTATTTTACTGTAGAAAGGTGTAAAGTCACTTTCTATTACAGTGATTCCAATTATTTGTGCACATAAGTCTTGTTGATTTTACTTGTGGGTTGGTATTTTACGGTGGTTACTTTTGAAAATGGGGAAGATTCTGCTTTTTTTTCAGCCCAATTTAATGATGATGCTTCCTCTTTCATTCAAGATTTTAAACGATCTTGTATTTGTAATGGCCTCATAAGAACGAACAATGGACTGAATTTTCCCTACCTTTTTGGATGGTTCAAAGACTTAGGTGGTTTGAAACACTAGGTGATAATGTGAAAAATTCATGGGATTTATTAACTGAAAGTTTTCTTGAAGAATTTGGTGAACAACATAAATATGCAGATCTCATGATCGATATCACAAAGCTATCCCAAGGAGAGAAGGAGAAGATAAGGGATTATCATGCTCGTGTTCTAGAGCTAAGGAGGAAGCTCGATGCCCAGATCCGGAAGGAAGGATTAGCGGATGGGTTGATGAATGGCGTGGATAATCTCCTCTGTAAGCACTTCATTCTTGGGATGAAGCTAGAGATCAGACAACGAGTGAAGTATGACCGCCTAGCTACCATTGAACAAGCAAAGGAGATTGCAAGAAGGCAAGAAGAAAGCATGGAAGAGGAGCCCAAAGAAATTGTTGCTAAAGTAGAGCCTACACCAGCACCTTTGGTCCATAATCCACAACCACTCCCGGTGAGCACAAATATTTCTCCTAGTACATCTACTGAGTATGAAGATCTGCTCAAAAAGATGGGTCAGTTAACTATTAATCTTCTTCAAGGAAAAGAATTTAGTTCTCAGGGAGGAGATAGAGGTCCAAAAAGAAATATTTCTGAAGTTGTTTGTTATGGTTGTTATAAAAAGGGTCATTATAAGTATAATTGTCTAGATAGAGCTTCTACATCTGGTAAAGGAGATAATGATAAAGGAAAAGCACCTGTGAATTCTTTTGATGTAGTAGATAAGAGAAGAAATAATGAAGTAGATGTGTTTGTAACAAAAAGAAAGAAAGAAAAAGATAATCAAGATGGAAATGATCCTAAGAAGATGAAAGGAGAAACTAGTAAGAAACATAGGAGAAGAAAGTGGGTGTGTAGGATTATCTCGATTTCACAGGCAAGGACCATACTCCATCTTGGAAGATCTGTCCAAAAGGCTCGCAAATATTACATATGGTCAACTCTTGGGTCTCTTCGAGAAGAGGCGGGAGCCGAAGTGGACTCAATGCTCGATGAAGGAAGGAGGTTGAGGTACCTGTTTTGGAGGTAGAGGCGGATCCCTATGCTCCACAAGCTGAGGTATTATGTAATGGTATTTCAATTCATGATGTCTTAGTTGATGGAGGTGCTGCAGTTAATGTAATGACCGAGTCTGTAATGAATATGTTGGGGTTAAAAATTGATCGCCCTTCAACACTTATGTTAAGGTCATTAAATAAAGGAAAAACTAAACCAGAAGGTGTAGTTTCAAATGTGGCAATATATGTTATGGGTGTTGTATGTGGTAGACTTTGGTGATGAAAAATGGTACTTTGCGTACTCCAATGTCTTTGGGAAGACCATGGCTAAGGAGAGTTCATGCAAGAAACTACTGGAATGAAGGCTTTATGACACTTGGACGTGGTAGAGAGAGGGTGAAGATAAACATGATCCCTCGACATCATAAGGTAGAACCTGTGGATTCAAGTGATGAAACTGATGATTGGACATTCTCGATTACTCTAGTACAATGAAGCGGACATCGAAGATGAAGAAAGTGAGGTTGATGTTTCAGTCATGGATATCCTTCCAGTCACACCGACTCATGACCCCATAAAATTATCTGAAGAAGAAGTTGATGATTGTCTCCAACAAATAAAGATTGGTGATGCTATGATGGAGAGTGAGAAGGAATCCTACCTCTAACTCTTTCGAAGGTACATACACATATTCACTTTTGATTACAAGGAACTCCATCAAGTAAGTTGGGTAGAACATTCTATTGAGTTGGTAGATGGTGCTAAGCCCATAAAGCAAATGCCATATAGAATGAATCCTAATTTTTCCAAGACTGTAAAAGAAGAAATAGATAAGTTGCTTGATGTAGGATTCATATTTGCTGTGGAGAATTCAAAATGGGTTTCTCCCATTGTGATCTCAATAAAAAATAATGGGAAGCTACGCATTTGTGTTGACTACAGGAAGCTCAATAAGGCAACAAAGAAGGATCATTACCCTCTTCCATTTTCAGATCAGATCTTGGACGAAGTAGCTGGCCAGGAGTGCTATAGTTTTGTTGATGGATATAGCGGCTACAACCAAGTTCATATAGTAGAGAAAGATCAGCTGAAGACCACGTTCACCACTCCTTGGGAACGTTTGCTTATAGAGTTATGCCTTTTGGGTTGTGTAATGCTCCAGCAACATTCCAACGTTTGATGAATAGGGTGTTTGAACCCTACATTGGGAACTTCATCAGAGTATTTCTGGATGATTTTTGCATCTATGGGAGCAAGTTGGACCACCTACACCAGATGGAGACAACATTTCAAAGGTTAGATGAAGCACAAGCCTCACTAAACCCTACAAAGTGTGTCTTTGGATGTTCTAAAGGCGTTTTGTTAGGGCATGTTGTATACAGAGATGGTATTGGTACTAATCCTGATAAAGTTTCAAAAATCAAAGATTTACCATTTCCTATGAATAGAAGTAAGTTGAGATCATTTTTAGGCCATGTGGGTTACTATAGAAGGTTCATCAAGAATTTCTCAAAGATTGCACAGCCACTAACCCAGTTCTTGAAGAAGGATGTTACTTATGAACCAGGAAATAAGGCACATGAAGCTTTTAGACAACTGAAGGAAGCCCTGGTGTCTTCACCTGTTTTAAAGAATCCAGATTGGAGCAAGCCATTCATTCATCACCTACACTCGATGCCTCGGATGCAAAGCACTAGGAAGTACTTTGAGCCAAAAGGATGAAAATGGGAATGAACATCCAATTTGCTTTGGGAAGCGGAGACAAATGAGCGATCTTTGAGGTAAATTATCAGAATCGAAAAAGAGGCTCTAGCTATCATTTTTGCTATAAAGAAGTTTAGAAATTACTTGCTAGGGCAGAAATTTATAGTTATAACAGATCATCAGGCTCTAAAATATATTGTCAATAAGCCTAACCCATCAGGGAGGATAGCAAGATGGATAATTTTGCTACAAGAATTTGAATTTGATATTATAGATAGGCTAGGAAAGAAGCATGTCAATGCAGATGCACTCTCTTGAGCCTATGATGGTTTAGGATCATCTTGTGATGATGATGATTTCCTGATGCGGCATTGTTATCCCTCGACATAAGCCCTAGTGAATACATAGATATTTAGAATTATCCGAATGAATTCTCAAGTTTTACGATGGTGCCAATGCAAAGACTAAGAGAAAGATTACTCAAGTCGGTCATCCATATTCCATTCTCGCATGGAGTATTATTTCGAATAGGACCGATAGACAAAGACAAGAGGGCAAAATTGGACGTGATCAAGGGAAGGAATTGCTAGAAGAATTCCACAATGGTACATGTGGAGGGCACTTCTTTGGACAACTTACAACAAGAAGGATCTTGGATGTAGGTCATCACCGCCCACTCTTTTTAAAGATTTTTATAATTATTGTAAAACATGTGATATTTGTCAAACACATGGTAACCGTAAGACTCCATTATGTCCTATTCTTCCACTTGGTCCCTTTGAAAAGTGGGGAATAGAAATTGTAGGTCCACTTCCAAGTACCTCACGCCAAAATAAGTATATCAGAAGTAGTTGCCATGCATTATTTAACCAAGTGGGTTGAAGCTAGGCCATTGAAAACAACTTCCATGGATGAGGTGGCAAGGTTCATATATGAATGCATTGTCACCAGATTTGGTTGTCCATTAGAAATTGTAACAGATCAAGGAAGCCACTTCATTAATGAGGTAGTAGAAGCCCTAGTCAATAAATTTTCTATTAAGCACAGGAAGGCAACAACATACAAGCCAAACACAAATGGACAGGTGGAACAAACAAATTTTGTGTTGTGTCAAATTCTAGCAAAAGATGCAGCCTTGCAGGTACATAAGTGGGATAAAAGGATTCATGCAGCATTGTGGGCATATAGGGCAACATCAAAGTCAGCAATAGGATACTCCCCATTTCAGTTGGCCTATGGCATTGATCCAGTTCTTCCTATTGAGTTTGATATTCCTACTGTGAGAGTTATGAAAAATGAAAGGATGGATGAAAGTGATTCAGTAAAAGAAAGGTTGGTACATCTTCATTTGCTAGAGGAAATGAGGGAAATAGCAAAGGATACAAGCCATAAGAAGAAAATGAAGCAGAAGGAATACTTTGATCAAAAGATCCGTTGGTCTCCATTTCATGTGAATGACTTAGTTCTAGTATATGATTCCAGATACAAAAAAAAGACAGAGAAAATTTCTTCCAAAATGGATGGGGCCCTACAAAATAAAGAATCGCGCATGAAAATGGTACGTACCGACTGGAGGAATTGGATGGCACTCCCATTACGAAATGGGTCAACCACGACAAGTTGAATATTTTCCAAGCACTGAGAATAGTCTACTCCGAGGACGGAGTAGAAGCTAGGAAGGGGGAAGATGTCGACACTAAAATTTTCCTCCGTAATTTCTATTTCATTAATGTATGTATTAGGAATAGGATGTTGTTAAGTTTAATTAGTAGTAGCGTCTGATAGAAGATAACGGCGTCGTCGATGACGGTGCTTGCCAATAATGTAGAGTACGGTAGAATATGAAAAGTACAATAGGAATGTTGTAAAAAGTAAATATTTGTCGTAAGTGGTCCAAAGAATGTTAAAATGTCAAAGTTGGGATAAGTAGAGAAGTAGGGTCTACATGATTAGGAATTAGAAATATTATATTGGTAATAAGAACAAGGAGTGAGGTCATAAATATTTTGTGTATTTTATTTGTAAAAAGTCTAAAAATGTGGAACCCATGTGAAATGATAAGGTTTATCTTATCTTAAAAGATAAGCTTACATGTACGAGATAAAAGTTAAGGTATGGAATATGATTCGTCGAGTGGATTTCTTATCCTATCTTAGAGATAAGATGGATAACCCGGAATTTCTATAAATAAAGAGGCCACCCCCTCATTTAGCATAGAAGGAAGTAGTGAGAAATATTGTATGAAGTGTGTAAAGGAAGCATCGGTTTAAAGGTGTGTTGAAGAAGCCATTAAGAGGTGTAATTGTAAAGTTTCTCCCATAGTATTGGTGGAAGATTACATCCACCAAACTAAAGGCTATGCATTAGTAAATAATCATAAGACGAGGAGTTCCCTGGGTGAAGAATAATCATAGTGCCGGATTAGCGATGACAGTAACACAACCCTGCAGTTGCTCCCGAATTTGGGTGGAAAAGATAGAAGACCTAAAGCTACCAAAATAACTTCTAGATTTATTATTGAAGAATAAGGACAAAATTTCACTCAGTTATCAATTCTAATAGAGGGAAGCGAGAAGGAAGAAATCAAGGAAGATGATATAGCGGTGACCAAAGTGCCAATAGGTCAAACTACCACTAAAGATTAAAGTAGGATATAAAGACACTAATAAACACTTTATTTCTCAAGCTTGACAAAGAGAAGGCTGAGAAAACAAAGCTTCAAAAGCATGTTTCCTACCTATGTGAGATTATTGCTAAGGTTTCCAAATCTTCCTCTTATCCCATTCTAGCCCATGAGTAGGTGAGTAATCATCCGATTAAAGAGGCGAAGATGCAAGGAAGTAGGTCAAAGCTATTTCTCAATGAAAAGATCAAATCATTAATGAAGCTTTAGAATATTTCAAAATTATACCAACTGAATTGGAGAATATGCATAGGGTAATATCTTAGCTAAAAGAACTAATGAAACAGAGATAGAAGATGAGAACATAGTTGCTGAATTTCATCTCGAATACTTTAGTTAAGTTACATTCGTTATCGAGAGGATGTGCTAAATGCAGAGAAAATTGTACATGGTGGATTGATAGAAAGGGGAAGTAGTTAGAAATTTTAGTTTCCCTCCACATAGAGGTCCTCAAGCTTATGTTGAAAAGGATACGATTCTTTGGAAAATGAGATGGGAGAAGTGTTAGAGAGAATTTGAGACGAATTACCTACTTCCTATGAGGAATTTATTCTAATGGTGTAGAAATAAATTGGTGAAGTTGTCATACCTTTCACAATAGATTCAATTCGCGGAGACTCATAAAGCTTCAAGTAGATATTGAGGGTATGGTCACGGCTTAGAGAGGGTAAAGGCTAACATTGTTGCTTTTTCTAGAGGGTTGTTGCCATTTAGAACCGAGAGAGAGGCTATTGTTAAAATAGATGGGAAAAAGTTGAATTATGTATGTTTTACAAGTATATTCAATATTAGAACAAAAATAAAGTGTGTAGGTGTTACAACCTGGTGATCTTATTTCTTATGTTCCTGGATGAAAATGTAAGATTATGGTTATTGGTTTAAAAACCATTAGTTTAAGTTATTTGGAAAGATTCTTTAAGATAAGTGACAAATGTGCACAATTTTGGCTTAAACTCTAGATGCATGTTACTAAGAGAGGAATTCTAGGAAGATGGTTGCAAGATGTTCCCTTTACTAATTCTTCATGTTCTATTTCAATTGTAGTTTCCCATTTGTAATTTCCCCTCTACACACTATAAGTAGAGGAAGAACCTACTGAGTTAAAGGATTATAATTTGTAATCAGCATTATTGTGTTCCAAACATTGAGTGAAACCCTTGATAGCTTTCGAAAGTGGAGGAATAGAGAGGAGGCATATTTCCGTATAACTTTGTGTTAACGGTGCATTTTTTTCTTATTTCTTTTTATATATCTACATAAAATTTGTGTTGTCTTAGATCTATATCGAAACTTTCCTTTTCTTCAAATTCTACATTTCAAGATCTATTTGTTTCATCTATGTGCATGTGATCAACTTTGTAAACTCTTTGGTTAGGTTTACCATCTCCTTTCCTTTCTTATCATATTTAATTATTTCCCTTTCTTACACATATCGCTTACAACCGCTTACTTGCTACAAAATTTCCTAGTCATGGTTCATGACCTATGTAATTAAAGTAAAACCAACGGATCGATATTAGGAAATATAATTGAAAAAATTTATATGAGAGCCCCACCGAGAAATGAGGGATATTTATCTCATGACTTCCTAGGTTTTTAGCTATGCAAAAATCTAGCCAATAGTTTAGCAACTCCCTTTGGGAACGAATAATATTTTTTAGACTAGAGCTTATCATCCTAGTTCCCACCTTGAATTCTCAACTGGTTGAATGCCTGTTCATCCGATGATCTCACAAAGCTCAAGGAAGGACCTGATCATTTCTACAGATTACAAGAGAAATTTAATTTCAATCATAATTCTCAAGTTAGAAGCCGCAAATCTAGTATTTTTCCAGGAAGAAGAGTGTAAACTCCTCCATATCCATATCATCTTCAAAGCATAATCCAACAGTTGGAATTATCTATCAATTCTACTCCCAGAGAAGATTTGTTCCATTCATCATGCTAAACAAGAACCAACTACCACTCATCCCATGGGGTGCAACTTTTGGGCCACTGAACCTAACACCACCTATACACAAATTTCTTAAAGGATCAAGAAAGAATTTCCCAAAATTATTTGGAGATGGCAAGCAAAATCTAGATGATCACTTGGAAACATTCTTTATATCTTATGGTGTGCTTGTGGTAGAGCATGAGGATGTTTCAGTCAATTTTTCATTGAGACTCTATATGACTTGTTTATAGAATGGTTCTATCGGTTAGCCCCTAGGACTATAATGAACTATACGTCCATGCTATAACAATTTCTAAAGAGGTTCAAACCTATAGAAGACACTAGTACATTGATCACTCAATTGACGCAGTTAAAAAAGGAACCAAATGAGAACATGTAAGACTTTATTACTAGGTTCCAAAGGATTTTATATAAAATCCCCACTTCTGTTGTGCATAGCAATGAAAATCAAAAGATGTTTTTTATAAACGCTCAATTACCAAAAGTTGGATATTAGCCGCGGATGGCAAGACCTGCGAATCTATCGAGGCATAAAATGTTATTGTAGAGGTTGAAGATGACTTGATCATGGCTAGAAAAATCAGACAATCACCCCATAAAGGTGATGGAGCTTCTTCAAGTACTTCTGATCCTTTGCTACAGAAGTTAGCTAATGACATGCTACAAATCAAGAAGCAGATATCTCAAGGAGGAAATGCAACTCCTTCAAGAATGGCTCCTACTTGGACCTTTAATGGTCAAAATCAAAATCGAAATAGACTTATTGTTGCACCACAGTGGTTGGCAATTGAAGTTTCTCCAAGGAACAACTTGGAAACTAATGAAGAAGATCTTGGCATTGGTGAATCATTTGATGAAGAAGACTTTGTAGATCCCGTAACTAAGAACTCCAAACATTGGTTACCGGACTATGAATCGACGAGGGCTATTATGAATCTTTTGAGGATTCTGATGGTCACAAATTCGCAGTGTCCACAAGGTCCCAAACACGCCAAAATGTTGAAGCTTCCTCAAGTGGCCAAAGAAGAGAAAGAGAAGATCTTGGGCCAGATGTTACCATCCTAAAAAGAGGCAAGTACACTACCTTCTTCATTAGCTCCCAGAGATAAACATGCAGATTCTTTCAATCACAGAAAAGGACCAATGGACAATCGGCTGAAATAATTCAAGATTTTGACATTATTGATCATATAAAAATACCAAAATTCAGATGTATGAAGTTGAGTATTTGAGGGAATTTCTTGATCAGTTAAATAGGTTGGTAAAATATGTACAAAGTAATGGTCCCAATACTCCAACAAATAGTGTTTCATGGGGTATCTTATCTAGTCCTAAGATTACTCCCCCTTCAAATAATACCGCTGCAAGTTCTTCTCCTTATACTTCTTCTCCCACTATATCTGAAAGGATCGAGCCATTTTATGTGTCATTACTTATTAACGGTTATAAATTAAGTAATTGCATTTTATATTCTGGAGCTTCCGATAATGTGATGCTTACCAAAGTTGTTGACGCCTTAGGTCTCACATTGTCAAAACCCATTGGAAGATGTTATTCAATGGAAAAACAAGTACCTCTTGTTGGGAAGATAAAAGATGCACAAGTAGTACTTGCTTTATTCCTAGATAAAAGATTAAATTTGACTATCTTCGTAGTGGATATCCCAGTATCTTATGGCATGCTGTTAAGCAGGAACTTCTCTAAAGAATTGGGCGGAGAGGTCAAGATGGATTGGTCTTGTGCACACATACCAATCAAGGGAGTTAATCAAAATTTAGAACCTAAGAAGAAATCCAAGTACATAGTATCAAAATATGAAGATCCTAGATCTCAGATCTTATTCCAGGAATCAGATCATGGAGTCTATTATCTAGAATTAGATAAAGAAGAAGCCCAACCTATGATCCAAGAGCCACACCAATCGGATAATAAGATTTTGTCTCTTGAGCTTGATGGAAGTTGTTTTTCACTTGGATCTGGTGCAGGTGTTCTTATTATTTCTCCTGAGGGAAAGGTGCATGCACATTCCTTCAAATTAATGTTTGAAAATACTAACAACACAACAAAATATGAAGCATTGTTGTTAGGAATGGAGCAAGCAAGAATAATGGGAATCAAGCTCTTACATGCAAGGGGGGATGTTGAGTTAATTGTCAAGTAGATACGTGGTCTCTACCAAGTCAAAAAGGAAAAACTATGGCATTATAGAGACCAGGTCTATTCTGTTACTCTAGATTTTACAACTTTCTCAGTTTCCTATATTCCTAGAGAAAAACTCTAGAGCTGATTCACTTGAAATTATTGCGGCTTTCATAAATTTGGATCAACCATCTATATTATTCGTAAAAGGGGATTACAAAGTTGATATTGTCTTCCGTCTCAAGGTTCCTAATAACATCAAAAATGGAAGGTTTTTAATGAAGACAAGAATATTGTTGCATGTCTCCAAAAAAGGACAACTTCGAAGAGATATACTACGAGGAAAGCAACTCACCTCCAAGACAGAACACTATGGGGAAATTGGATGCAAAGGTTGCAGGGAGTTAAGAGATTATTCAGCTCAAAGGAAATAAAATTCCTAAAGGATTAGTATCTCTTTAGGAAATTTTTGACAAGCATGATCAGATGCTTAAAAGAATGAAGAAATTGAAGAAGGTTCTTCTTTCGATACACAATTATTAAATTTGGGAGCTAGTAATGATCCCAAATTAGTAAATCTGGGTAAGTGTTGTTCAAAGGTGGAAAGAGAAGCTTTTACATAGATTATTAAGAAATATATGGATGTTTTTGCTTGGTCCCATCAGGATCTAAAGACATATCAGCCTACAGAAGTAAAACATTATATCCCATTAAAGAAAGAACATAAACCCTTCAAACAAAAGATGTAGCGGCAAAACCCTACTATTTCATGGACTATGTTTGCAGAGATCTAGAAGCTATTGGATGCAAAGATAATTTATCCTATACATCACTCTAAATGGTTGGCCAATATAGTTCATGTGAGAAATAAAAGCGGTGAGATTAGATTGTGCGTTGATTTTCACAATCTCAATCAAGCCTCATTAAAAGACAACTACCCCATCCCCATCATGGACCACACTCTGCAGGTTGTCATTGGATCTGAAATATTATCCATGCTTGATGGTTTCTCAGGATACAATCAAGTCAAGGTGGCTAAGGAGGATCAATATAAGATGGAATTCATTACACCTTGGGGAACTTTTGCTTATCATAAAATTCCTTTCGATTTTATCAATATTAGAGCTACCTTTCAAAGTGCTATGGATTTGGCATTTTCTCATCTCAAGGATAAAATCATAGTAGTATACCTCGATGATCTGACGGTATTTTCCAAGGAAAGGATAAAGAACATCTCAGATCTTTAGGAGGTCTTCATCCAATGCCACAAACATGGTATTTCTCTAAATCCTAAGAAATCTATCTTTGTTGTAACATATGGGAAGGTACTAGGGCATATCATCTCAAAATAAGAAACCAAGATAGATCCTGAGCGTGTCAAATATATTCAAACTTTACCATTGCAAACATCCAAAAAGTGGTTCACTCTTTCTTTGGTAAAGTAAATTGTCTCGAAGGTTCATCCCTTACTTTGTTGAATTAACCCATCATATCTCAAATACGATGGAAAAGACACAAGATTTAAAATTGAGCGAAGGAAGGGAAGGGAAGGATGCATTCAATAAAATTAAAGAGGCCCTGTCAAAATCCCCAGTCTTGGTTTCACTAGACTTTAGTAAATAATTCATTCTTTACTATTATTCATCGAGAACACACAATGTTGGCAATCTTGATGCAAAAGAATCAAGAAGATGTAGAAGCTCGAGTCCTTTCATGAGCATGCCTTTAAAATCTTACGAGTTGAGATACACTCCAATGGAAAAACATGCTTATTCGGTTGTAAAATCATGTAAGGCATTCGAGATACTATATTTTTGCCTCACATACTATGGTCCTTGTTCTAGATACCATGAGAAAAATATATCCTCACACAACAAGAACTAGGGATATAAAGAGAAATGTGGGTGAAAAAGGTGTTGGAATATGACTTGGATATAAATCCCACAAAGTTAGTTCGAGGAAGAGGTTTGTGTGAATTAATGACTGAGATGAAGACAACAGATCCAGAAGTAGGTGAAATTTTTCCTATGGTTATTTTTATAGATTCGGTAAATGAATGGTATAGAATAACATTGCCTTTTTCTTAACTTATGGGGAATGTCTAGATTACCTTTCTCATAAGGAGAAATGTACTATAATTAAAAAAATCTAGGGAATTTTTCCTTTGGGATAATGGTTTATATAAGAGAGGAATTGATGGGGTATTTCTTAGATGTGTGGATAAAGCTCAACAGGATCAACTTTTAAAATAGTTTCATAATTTGGCTTGCGGTGGTCATTTCTCATCCCGAGTCACTGCTCATAAGATCCTTTGAGCAAGGTATTACTGGCCCACACTTTTTCAAGATACTGCAGAGTGGGTATCTAGATGCCAAGCATGCCAACACTTTGTCGACACATAAAATTGTCCGCATTTCCTTTAACACCGGTTGTAATTGAAGAGCCGAGCCGCTCCAACAGTGGAACATGGATTTTATTGGTATTCTCAATCCGGCTTCTAATGACAAACATCATTACATCATGAATGCTACCTGATTATTTTAGTAAGTGGGTAGAAGCCATTCTGTTGAAAATGCCACTTCCACGAAGTATGTGTAGTTTTATAAAGAAAAATATTGTCATTAGGTTTAGCGTACTAGTAAAATAGTAGCAGAGATAACGCTCCTAATTTTTCTTTTGAGGAGTTGGTCATGTTTTTTAGACCCATGGAATACAGTGGTGCATTCCTCTAATTATTAACCATAAGGGAATGGCTAAGTGAATCAAGCAATAAGAATCGGTGTTGTCATGCGGAAATTAGTGACTGAAAATGAAAGAACTTGGCAAAAAGTTGTTTGATGCACTATGGGCAGATAGGATCACACCAAAGAAAGCTATAAGCATGTCCCCTTTCAATGTTATATGGGAGGGATTGAGTTGCCTCTTACATTGGAATTGTCTCGCTGCAACTTTCTAAAGCTCGGAGGATGTCACATTCACGATGCCATTGATAAAAGAATAATGTATCTGATGGAATTATGAGAAGTATAGGTTCAAATAGTCGATAGATTGTCATAACATCAGAGGAAGGTGAAAGTGATCTTCGATAAAAATGCCAAGGAAAGGAAGTTTGAGATCAATGACTAGGTCCTTTTATGGGACAAAAGACGAGAAACAAAAGGCATCCATGGGAAATTTGATTCACTTTGGAAAGGGCCTTTTATAATCAATATGATTTCCTGAACAGATAGCTTCATTCTTGCTCATCAGGATGGAATTGAAATGTCGTTGCCATTCAACGGGGAACACTTGATGCTTTTCCGGACATAAAAGAGAAGGGTAAAACCTGTATGTATATAAATAAAACTTTGTCTATTCTTTATTTTTTAGTGTTGTGTTGTTTTTGTTTTCCTGACCTCGAGCCCAATGGACAAGATACAAAATTAGATATGTTGGGATCTCATCTTTACTCCTGTCATCTTGACAGAGGGAAAGATGTCCATAGACAGAGCCGACTGGTGTCCCCAGATTTCACCTTGAAATCTGGGACCACCCATTTGAAAAAAAAATCGTTCTTTTTAAAATAACGGGTCTTTTCGTGTTTTATTGCAGAAGATGTCTTGATTATGTTAACATATTCCCAAAGTGGATCATATGAGAAAATTTTGACAAATGCCCAGATCTTTGAAACTCATTTTATCACTCCACAAGTTTTTTTGCGGGAAATTTTTATTTAATTATTTATCAAATAAATTAAGCCTGTTTGAAGTAAATTGTGCTTCGGTTGAATCTTGTTAAATTTTTGCATGCGTGTATTCACACATATCAATAGGATTTTCACCAAGAATGAATTTAGAGAATTTTTCGCAACTTCCGGAAAAAAATTTCATTTTTATTTATTTCTTTTATGTTTTTCTCTGGTTTTTTCTACATTTTTTCTATTAAATTCCCCTTGGTTTGTTCTTTGTTATGTATAGTCTGTTTAATTTCTGGAGCATATAAAGCAATCATTTACGGCCTCAATACGAAGGAATCAACCTCAAAAGGAAACTTTTGACCAAAAAGATGAAGTCAGCACAAAAACCTTTCCTATGCAAGTCAAACTTTTTGGAATGAATAGGTGTATCTTTGCAAAGAATGGGATTTTCAAGTAGTGGTAGGTAGGCGGAATTTATTACCCGCTCAGAGAGTAATTTTTCCCATGAATTCAAATTCACTTAAGGTGGAATGGGAATATTAGAGGTGGCGAGCGGTGGGAATTATTTACTTGCCTTGCAGGTAAAAATTCCCATTATCAAATAAAAATCACTTAAAGCACGATGACAATTTTACGCTTTGCTTAGCAGATAAATTTTCCAATCAAAGAGGTTTATTCACCCATGCAAGTCGCACTTTATCAAAGAAGGCTATTTTCCATGCAAGTCACACTTTTTGGGAGATGATTTAATTTGCCAGTGGGAATTTTGGCAGTGGCAGGTAGGCGTGAATTTCTTACCTACCTTGCAGGGTAAAAAAATTCCCATTAGGAAAGTCAAATAACTTAAGTGGAAGAGGGGATTTTTGGAGCTATAGTGAAGGGTATAAATTCCCATCAAAGTTGACTTCTTATTTTTAGAAATTACCCTTGCCAAAAAGTACGACCCACCTTGGCATTAAGCAATGTATTTAATGATATTTATTTATGGATTTTTCACCCAATTTTGGCGCCATGTATAGAAGAAAAGTCAATGCAAGAATACAAGCCAAAGAGAACTATAGAATGAATGCTAAAAATAAATAAAATAAATTTATTTAAAAGCAACCAGTAGCATGCATAATTGGGCGCCCAATTTGGGTGAATAGACATGATTATTTATTAATTAAATTGCCGAGAAATAGGAAGGAAAATTAGTAAAAATAGCATGTAGAGGGCTATATGAACATGGGATGCCATAATGAAGAAGTAATTAATTCATTTTTCTAAGGATTGCAGTCAGACAGCTTTGGCGCCCAAGGAAGGAGGTTTTGTGCATTAAAAAATGTATTTCATTGCCAGGAAGCTTCAACGTTTGGCACCTAGGGTTGGAATAGCTTGATTTTTTCTATGATAATTATCTGCATGTTGGTATAAGTTCCCAGGTGAATTTAAAAATATTTATGCTTGTTTTGCATGTAAGAAAATCCTCAAATTTTAGGGCAAAAAGCTTTATACGTAGATTTTGGTGATAAAAATCAAGTATTCATGCCCTGGACTCCATATTTGTCTGAATTAATTGTAGGTGTCCATATAATTGAAAGGGAGTTCAAATCAATGTCAAGTACATTGAATATATCTTCCTAATTTGAAGAAATTGCTAGATTTTCACAAATTGATCCAATTGCAAGGAATTTCGACAAGATTAAAAGAAAAGGAACTTAGACAAAGATTGCTCCAGTCATGATGAAGCATGATGAAAGAGAAGGATCAACAGAGTCATGCATAGCTTCTATATTTACTGATATCAATGACACGGACATAGGTCCTGAACCCACCTCCAAATTAATTAATAGTTCCAGGGTCGTAAGGACATCTCTCATACGAGCAATAAAAAGCAGTGGAATTATTCAAGCATCAACATTTCCAGTCATAGCTCAGTTGCCTGAATTTGTTATGGAGTGTGTAAGGTCATATCATCCTCTTTCCAAAACAATTTGGGATGCTTGAGAAAAGACAATAATCATTTGGATGCATAATTTATTAATTATTGTCTAAAGATTCCGACACGACCGACGGTGGTGATTGCAATTAGCATCTTTGGATCTTTGGCAACAAATGGGAGAAACACAAAGTAGATTGTGTGGGATGATGAATAATAGATAAATGAGGAAGCCTAGGTCACCATCAAAGTTCTTGAGGACTCTTCCACAATCCAATTTGGTGCGGGAGATGTTAATGATATTAATAAATTGCTTTGCGAGTTAAGTGGAGAAGTCAATACTCACAACTTTCAATCATTGATGTATGCTTTCGTGAGAACAATTGAGATCACATGAGCTAATTCGATAATCAATTGTGAAGAGATCATCGGTGATAACATCGGTGAGTAGATCTAGAGTGTGAGGTGGATGTACCACTTCAAAATGACTTCATACCTGGTATATGCAACAACCTCATAGGGTATATTTTCCAAGCTGGATAGACGGGGCATACTATCAAAGGATCCTATTTTTGAGTGCATCCAAAAATTGACAGTTCCTCAATGCCACAAAGATTATAAGGTGGTCAATGATGCATTCTTCTATGGATTCGTTTCCAAATTAAATAGTGATCTAAAGACAAACATGGTGAGAAATGAAGGTTGGGAAGTTGTATCCCAGATGGCTATATTTTTCATCCGGTTTGTAGACTTCATGTATCTCAGGGTAACCAAATTTTTTGGACAACCAGTTAAGTTGTCGAGGTATCCAAGTGACAAGTGGGTCATCATGGAGTTGTGCAGATAGCTCATAGAGATGCGTGACTTATAATCAAAGCGGCAAAACTCTACGGGTTTATTTTCGGTCATAGTGGGTTATTGCAGCTGCCAGAGCATCCACAAATCTAGAGGAATCGAAACCAAAATGTTTTCTGAATATGAGCATGATTTCTTCCTAGTACAACTAAACTTTGATCCATATGGGGTAGCGAAGAAGACAATCTCCTAGGAATACTCACATGTACCTTCATTGGAAGACTTCTGGATGAAGTGTAAAAACGAGTATGAAGTCAGGAAGAAAGACTTCAGCAGAGTTATTGACACAAGTGTCTTATTATGGTTTAGCATGGATACCTGCACATCTTACGAATGATGGGCATGTGATACTTGAAAAATATCATCAAATGGGAGGGGATATATATTTTCTTAAAGAAAACATTAGTGGCTAGCAAATGACTGAGGAAATATCTTCCACAGTTCTGGTTAACACCTCAAACTGGTTGTTAACAAATGGGTATTGCCTAGAAAAAGATTTGATGAATCAGATCATAGGTAACTTTACAAAATGAGACTCAAGAAAACTAAAGCACGAGGGTGAAAGTAGAAAGAGGCCAGAGAAACTTAAAGTTCACAAGAAGTCTCAAATACAAGAGAAGGCCAATTCTACAGCTATCATGCTAGTTCCAGCTTCCCCAACATCAACTCATAGCACTTCAACAACCCCAGAACCCCAAAGAGAACTCAGTGTTCCTCCGTTGAATCTAGAGTTATTTGTATTTTCTCCTCAGCCACTCATATATTCACCTTTCCCTATGGATAAGTTGAAATCACATATGTCGGAGTTTTAAAAAACATTTTCTTTGGACAATTCAGAGGGTGGAAGTCACCACACTGTGGAAAATTCAGAAGGATGGTGGTTCATTAAGTGACTTCTCATTCCTCGAGAAGTAATTTTTCATCATGGTTGGCCTTGTAGAAAATTTCATAAGCTAGAGAGGAATTCAACCTAGAGGAACATGACCTGCAACTGCTCCTGAGTTTGGGTAGAAAAGATAGAAGGCCTAAAGCTGCCAAAATAACTTCTAGGTTGATTATTGAAGAATCATGATAGAAGCTCATTGAGTTATCCGTCTAGCAGAGGGAAAGAAGAAGGGATAACTCACGAATTTGATGTAACAATGACCAGAGTTTTAATAGGTCAAACTACCATGGAAGGATTAAAACAGATACACAGACACTAATGAGCTCTTTCTTTCTCGATCTTGACAAAAAGAAGGATGAAAAAACAAATCTTCAAAAGCAAGTTTCAAGCTATGTGAGATCATTTCTAAGGTTTCCAAACCTTCCTCTTAGCCCATTCTAGCACATGAGCAGATGAGTGATCCTCGATTAAAGAGGTGGAAGATGTAGTTGACCATGTCAAAGCTATTGCTCAATGGAAAGAGAAAATCATTCACCAAGCTTCGTAATAGTTTGAAAGCATACCAATTTCAATTGGAGACTATGCACATGGCAATATCTTAGCTAAAGGAACTAATGAAATAGATAGAAGATGAGAACATAATTTTTGAAAGTCATCTAGATACTTTAGTTACAATACATTCATTACCAAAGGATGTGCTAATTGTAGAGAAAATTGTACCTGGTGATTAATAGAAAGGGGGAAATAGATAGAAATTTCAGTTTCCTTCCACATAGAGATCCTCAATATTATACTGAAAAGGATGTAGTTCGTTAGAAAATAAGATGGGAGAAGTGCCAGAGAGCATTCCAGATGAATTACCTGCTTCCCGTGAGGAATTTATTCGGTGGTACAAAAAGAAATTTGTGAAACTATCAAACCTTTCACGAGAGATTCAATTTGCAAACTCATAAAGCTTTAGGCAGATGTTGAGGGGTATGGGCCTAGTTTAGAGAAGGTAAAGGCTAACACCACTGCTTTGTCTAGAGGGTCATTACTGATTTAGAACCGAGAGAGAGGCTATTGTTAAAACAGATGTTAAAATGTTGAATTACATGTTTGACAAGTATATTCAATATTAGAACAAAAATAAAGTGTAGGTTTTGTAATTAGTAGATCTTCTTTCTTCTCCTCTTTCTTCTCTTATTTCTTATGTTCTTGGATGAAAATGTAATATTAAGGTTATTGGTTTAAAAACCATTAGTTTAATTTATTTGGAAAGATTCTTTAAGACAAGTGACAGATGTGCACAACTTTTTCTTAAACTCATGATGCATGTTACTAAAAGAGGAATTCTAGGAAGATGATTTTCAGATGTTCCCTTTAATACTTCTTCATGTTCTAGTTCGTTGTAGTTTCCCATTTGTAATTTCCTCTCTACACACTATAAGTAGAGGAAGAACCTACGGGTTAAAGGATCAGAATTTTTAATCCACATTCTTGTGTTCTAGACTTTGAGTTGAAACCCTTGATAGCTTTATGAAAGTAGAGGAATAGAGAGGAGAAATATTTCTAGAGAACTTTGTGTCAACAAGGCATTTGTTTCTTATTTCTTTTTAGATCTCTCGCATAAACCTTGTGTTATCTTAGATCTAGATTGGAAACATTCCTTTGCTTCAAATTCTAAATTTTTAGATCTATTTGATTCATCTATGTATATGTGATCAACTCTATTAACTACAAAGTTAGATTACACATCTCCTTTCCTTTCTTCTCATATTTAATTATTTCCCTTTCTTGAACATATTGCTTACGGTTGTTTACTTATTAGTTATGTTTCATGAGGTATGAAATTAGAGTAAAACCAACAAATAGATATTAGGAAATATAATTGACAAAATCTTACATGCGAGCCTCACGGTAAATGAGAGAGATTTATCTCATGATCGCCTAAGTTTTTGTTGTGCAAAAATCTAGCCAACATGCAAAATAAGGGATAGAGAACTCTCACGAGAGTGGGATTCGAAAGAGATGACAATATTCTAATCCTTGAAATTTGTCATGGAGAGCATAATGATTGATTGTCACGATAGCCATTAATGTGGTGGAAACTCAGAGAAAGGGCGGTCACGGTGACGTTGTAAGCGGTGAGGTGGATTATTCTTAGTTGAAGGTAAATGAAATTGACCATTATCAAGTAAGTTTCGTAGAACATCTTGTGGTTTTTCATTATGTGAGAATTGCAATGGTTCATGAGTAGGAGAGAGAAAGAAGAATTACGTGAATGCCAACGTGGTGGAGGGGAAAGAAGATGCTTGCTTGGGAGGCGAGAGATGGGGACCGTGGAGGGAGATTAATGGATGGAAGAGGAGAAGAAGTAGTAGAAGAAGTAGAAGGGGGTTGCATAATATGTTCAAAGAATTAATTTTTCTCTAAACAAATGACTTTATATCATAAGTAGAAGAAAGAGGGGTAGTAAATTCACATTCGGTAGTCTTAAGAGAAGTAACATCATCACTAACATGTTCATGATCAGAAGCATAATTGTCATCAAAATTAGTCATATTTTCACAAGCAAGTATTTCATCAATACTATCATCACTATACAAAGAAGTAGTGGGAGTACTAATATTAGATTTATCATTGCATTCATTGGAAGAACTTTCAAAAGGAGGAAGAGTATGAGATATAGCTTTACATTCATCTTGAATACTAATAGAAACATCATTGCATTGATTGGAAGAACTTTGAGAAGGAGGAAGAGTAGGGATATAACTTTACATTCATCTTGACTATTAATAAAAGTAGCATCATGCACATTTACATGTTCAATATTAGAAGTATAATTATTGGCATACATATTGTAACAAGAAAGAACATGACTAAGCAAAGAATATATAGTAACATTATGATGTGCTATAAGAGGAGAAGAGGAAGGTGCAACAACACAAGTGACTATGGAAGATGAAGAAGAACATGAAGCAAAACTTTTTTCAGGGAAAACTATTTAAATGTTAGGGGTGTCATGGCCAATAGGAAGGGTGTCTTGGAAAGAAATAAGTTTTTGAAGAACAGAAGAATCACATTGAGGATTATGATAGAGGTCACAAAATCTAGATTCTGTAAGTATTCTCAAAAAGGGTTAAAGGAGTGTATCGGGCATATTATTATAAGGAGATAAGGACCTCTTTTTAGCCATGATATGTTTTGGGATCCTAGGGTAAGAAGTTCGAAGAAGAATGGGTTCACCAAATGATTTAATAAAAATTTATTTAAATCGATTGCAGAGTAGCTAATATGATAAAATACAAGTAAATATACAAATGTTCAAAGACCTAAGAACACAAAAATATAAGTAAATAGGAGAGATAAATGACTTAGTTGAATCCTGCACAATTTGGAATTGATTTTTGGTAGTGTAAAATCGAACATGATGGAAACAATGTCACAACTACTCTCGGTGAATTCTAGAACCCGAGAATGATGCCGATAGGGCGCTCGGTTGAGGAAAGGGGCACATAAGCCTTGGTGACTATGCAAGGTCTCGGGATCTTCTTTCTTCCGTGTCACCTGTGGTTTCATTGCTAATTTCTTTCAGTCACCTAATATTCACTCTTTGATCGTCGAGGGCATCTGTAATCGAAAAACAAACCCAAACTACTTGCACAAGCTTACAAACACATCAAATTGGAATGAAATATGCATAATGTGAATTTGGACTTAGCTCGATAGTCACCTAAAGAGTAAATTTATGACGAAACGTTGCACTACATTCCATACTCCATGTAGTTATGTGTACTTGTGTGTGAAATAATGTCCTTAGGTTTTCCTCACACCAATAATGCCAAAAGAGTAGGTAGTAGCTTGATAAGATGAAAATGGGTGATATGGAATTGAGTACTTCACCTTCCTATGTAGTGTATGCATCCAAAAAATGCAATCCCTTATAATGGTAATGATAGTATCTATATGAGGTTATCCCTTAGAATTGCCAGCTAGAATAATATAGTGTATGTTGTGTATATATATGGATATCTTGTTTAAATTTTGACACTAGTTACCCAAAAGGCCAACTATGAGCTCAAAGTTGAGAATAAAAAAACTAAAAAGGCCAACCAAAAATGTCAAAATAAGCAAAAAGAATAGACAAGACAAAAGCACCCATAATGTACATGGGCGCCGTGCGCTAGTGTCTAGAATGGGCACTAGTATCCTAAGATAAATGCCATCGATTGTGAAAATATAGACAAATAGGGATCCTGTGACTTGACCAAAACTGGGTATAGAAATGAAATATGTGAGAGAGAAAGTCATAAAAAAATCAAAACGAGTGCATGGACAAAGGATTGTGTCACCAGTGAATACTTGTCTTACTTAAGATCCATGTATACAACAACATACTTGACAACATAGTAAAATAGTAGCATGTGCGTGATTTTGTGTCTACAGAGTTACAAATTGAGATATTAATAACCAACACAACCAATTTTTCTATTTAAGACAAAGTGTTTGTTGAGCGTTAAATATTTTTTTAAAGAGCAACCAACCTAAAAGCCTTTCTTGTCAATGACTTTGTAACTTTTTGGGATTTCTATGATTACATTATTATGTGTTTTGATGGCATAAACACAAAGTACCAATAAAAAAATCCATAAACGTAATGAACATAAACAATACTTTAGAACATAAAAACATGGTAAATATTAACAATAAATTTTGACACATATAGTAAGCATGGAAATGAATTAAATAAGTTCAAATATTATGGATAAAATACGAGTCGGATACAAGTGAATGTAGGGGATAACAATGTTAAGTTTGTTGGAGTTATAAATTTTTGTGAAATGTCTGTCATCTTAATTGTTTTTCAATTAATGTCATGAGAATGACCATAGTTGCAGAGCCGGATTAAAGGTTAGGAGTGCCCTAGGAAATAATTGGAGTGGATGGCCTTTGCACTATTTTACTTAATAATTTTTTTCCATCGAGTAAATACCAAAAGTTTCCTACATTCTTATATTTTAAAATTTGCATTAGGATCATAATAAATCACAAATTTAGAGAAATTACCATACAAAAAGAATAAAAATATCCTATAAAATTATCACAAAGGATGAGAAATATTCCATGGATGGAGAAAATTAATCGCATAAGGTGCTCATAATGTAACAAATACATTTTTATGCAAGTTTTGTTGCAAATCCAATTTACCAATATCAAGTAGGAGATGGGACTCAAACCTGAACAAAGCACCATTTTTTCATAAAGCAATAAAAATGCTTATGTAGCTCCCATGGTTTTGTGAAGAGTGGTATTTGGACCAGGCCTATCAATTCTTATACTAAAAATAACAAACATTCCCCGACAAAAATTAGGAATAGAGAATTAAATACTTCTTTCCTTCTATTATTCTCGCCTCTACTTACTACACTAGTGACATCATAAAAAATACATGAATATTTTCCTAGAAAATTCTCATGCTTGCATAATCTAGAACTACATTGGAGAATGAGTGATAGTACCAACAAAATCATATGAGCTCAGGAATATTGCATAAATTTACTTATACAAATAAAATAGTGTCTTTATATGTGTGTGCGTGAAATTTATGTTAATATATATTAATATCAATAAGTGGGTCAATTAATATTGAATCTTTAGCAAAATTATAATAATTCATAATTCTAAAAATATCCAAAAATAAGAGAAATCTTGATTTAGGTGCCCCTGAATACTTACGCACTAGGCAATTTCATAGTTTACCTAGGGATTAATCCCCCTTTACACGGTTGTTACAAGTTGTAATTATGATATGCCATAAAAGGCTAACATGTTCCATCATTTGGTCAAACACTTGAGTTCCATCTACTAAAGCTCTCATTTTGGCACTTAAATGTTCCTAAGGCCTTCTCAAAAAACCCATTTTGTGAATTCCATGAAAACATTGCATTGTATCAAATGACATCTATCTAGGACATATTGTATAGCAATTCACACGCCCTATATATGCTTCTAAATTTGACATACGTATCAAACAGGCCACTTACAACTACAACATTCAATCAAATATACTTCTTACTATGTGTTGTCTCCTTCAAAATCCCCCCCTCATTTTGTAATTCAAATTATGATATTTTGAGCTCACACCCTCTAGAAGTGTTCAAGTAAAGTTGGAAGCCTGAAAAGATAGAGAAATTCATGCTTTGAAGTTGTTTAAACTCTCCAGTCTGCATGGTTTGATAAATTTTCTGTTTCCCCATTTGGACGCGTGAAAATTCTATTGTCATCCTCATTTGAATGAAATTGTCAAATCTTTCTATGGCCATGGATTGTCGAACCTTGTATTGTTTTCAATCCCTTGGTTCATGAAAGAAATTTGAAAATTGGGCACAAAATGGTGGAGTTTTCTTCTTCTCTGCATTTTTTCCACAGTCGGGAACGATGGGCATTTTCTTCCCCATCAAATTTTGGCTCCATTATCCATGGGTACGTGGACATATCTAATTGGAAGCAGGTGTTGGGGAGTTTTGATAATTTGAGCCTTTTTGTAAAAGGTGAAAAGTCATAAAGTGACCGCAGCCTCTGACAATGCTATAAAGGAAAAAGTCAAATCTTGAGCTCACCATTCCAAAAGAGTCAAAGCAGGGAGGCAGATCGTTGGAGCCTTTTGAGTTTTTAGCCTTTTTGTAAAAAGGGCTAAAAGGCATAAAGTGACCCGTAGCCCCTACCACGCTATAAGGGAGAAAGTAAAATATTAAGCCCACATCGAAGGTCAAAACATGTGAGCAGGATGGCGGAGCAATTTGTGTTTTTGAGCCTACATTGAAAAAAGGTAAAATTATAAAAGTGGCCCGCGACTCTGTCTCCAATCAAGTGAGGCCACATGTCATGACCATATCAAAAGCAGGTGAGCGGGCCAAAATGTTCCAAAATGCCATTTCTCCAAAGGCACAAAATGTAAAAGGCATCCTATGGACCTATTCGGTGGATTTCTCCCACGTGGATGGCTCTAGTTTAAAGTTTCAAAGGCAGGATGAATGGTTCAAATTCAAAACGAGTGTAACAACTGCATTATGAAAAGTCAAAAATTTTCCACCATTGGCGTTTCTTCACGAATCAAGAATATAAACGGATGCGAATGACCTGAGAAGTTGTAGCTGTTTCTTGCTAACAAAGAAGAAGTTGAATAGCTTTTCTCGAAGATATTTAATGGCTTCTTCACGCCATTATAAGGGGCCGGCAATTGATCTTGTAAACTCGGGAGTGCATTATACTTAGAGAAAGCAAAGAAGATAGCCATTTTCTTCTAATTTCCGTCTTTCTCAAATTTCTTCCATTCCCTCATTATGTACAACTTATATTTAAGCATCAATACAAGAAGAAGGATTTTGTAGCCTCTTTGAAGAGGAGATTTTAAAAACTTTGAGTTCGCAATCTTATTTCGTCTTGTTGCCATTTGCGAGTTGTTTCGCTGGTGAATGCATGTGTTGAAATTTCTAACTAGTGCGTGCAGGAATCTGATTTTCTACCTACAACATTAGTTCTCCTACCTCTCTTCTCACTCCCTTTCCCACCTTCATAGCAAATTCCCCCTTGCAGATAATTGCAAGCATTTGCCGCAGGGTTAGTGGAGTGCCCCTATTGGATCCCGACCGAAAGGCCACCACAGAAATCCACCTTTTCACGCGCATGCATATACGGCAGCTGCACCGGTTAAGTAGAGGGACTTAGATTCCCAGAGTGTTGGCAAGGAATTCACAAATTTGTCCACCCGACAAATTCCCTCGCCAACACTATGCCTCGACAAGTGTCTGTTTGTTACTTTTCGTGATATAGTTGTAGTGGCTTTTACTAAGAATTTAATCGAATAGTTTGCATGGCCACAATTAATAGGATGTCCATGACCTCCAACGGTGATGGCCTGGGTTGGGCACCTGGTGCACTTGAGTTGTGAGGGCTTCCCATTTGAAATTTGACAATTTATCTTATTATTATTGAGACCCAAAAAAATAAAGGATTTGTTGTTGCAGATAGTGAAATCTTCCTTGCATATTTATAAACAAAAAATAAAAATCAAATGTTGTAATCATATCACTCATCCAAATTCAGGCATATATTCAAAATGGCATATTCAATTTAAAAACTATGTAAACATATAATGATTGTTCAGTCTACAATCTTTACTCTCACCTTATCCATTTACAAAATACACTGTGAATTCCTTTCATTTAATGAATTGGTTAGTGTATCTGCTTGTTTAAGTAGACTTTTAAATTCATATTTAATTTTTGTATGAGACGGGGACATAAAAGTACCAACATCCTGCTAACAGAAGAATTCGAAACCGATAGGTCACAGGGTCATTGGTGCGTGCTGTTTACACTCAGGTTTACTAAGCCACAACATAATTTACTTCAGAAGAGTTCTGTTAAAGCCAACACTGTTATGGAGGATTTTGCTGGCTTCCTCGAGAGAATGAATACTAACTTTGAAAAATATTTTAAAATGTGAAGTAAAACAAAATGTGCAATTGTCTATTGCTTTGACTTGGGACTTGATTTCCCTTTTATATTTTCACAGAAATTAACAAACTATTAAATTGTTGTGGAAGGATGCTTCCAGAAATTAAAAATATGTTCTAAAAAACGATATGACATTGGAAAAACATTAAAATAACTTAATGGGTAATGATCATCTTGAAATAACTTAAAACAGAGATAAAAAAACCTACAAAAATTAATAATCAAAATTCAATAATCATAAACATATGTAGTTCAATATATGAACATTTATAATGTATTTAAACTAATGAACATATATAATCTGAACTAAAGCATTGAGCCCAAACAGAAGAGATTTATTTATATTCTATGGACTGTTTTCAAGATTTATTTCTAATCTATGGACTTTCTTTCTTAGGTAGGACATAAAAACTAGCCATTTCTGTTTCATCATAGTACTGTCCAGAGGATGAACCTGGAGGAAGCAGGGCTACCATAACAGGACCCTGTGAACCTTCATCAATTGATAACTTTCCCACATTAAAATTCAAATCAGTGTTTACAAATCCGGGATGAACACAGTTAACATACATATGAGGATGTTCCCGTGCAAGAAGTCGAGTGTAAGCATTGACAGCAGCCTTAGAAATGAAGTAGGCTGAATATGTAACAGGCCAACCATTTATTTTTAACAGTCCTTGTTGAAAATCCTCCAGAAAAGTTTGGAGGAATGCATCTATTTTATCCTCTGTCAAATTATGGAAGTCGCCCAACTGCTGCCTTAGAGTCTCGCTTGGAATGTACTAAAACCAAACGACAAACCGGTAAAAATAAAAATAAAAATAAATACATGATCATAGATATGTGACAAGACCACTCAGCAATTAAATTGAAAAAATAATATTTGGTAACCATGATTTCAAATAACAGGGGAAGAAAAACAATTATTTTTTTGAGATTATAGTTTTCTAACTTACCTCTAGGACCCCTTCACGAGAAGACACATTTACGATTCGACCCCCACCTTCGCCTGCAAGCTTCAAAAGAGGAAGAACAGCTTCTACCATTCTTTTTGTGCCATAGTAGTTAATGTCAATGCACTCTTTTGCCATTTCATAGGTCTCGGAAATTCCTTCCACTTTGTTCCCAGGTGGATTCTTTTGTAAAAATACTAAAAATAAATAAGATCATAAATAGAATGAATTCTAAAATAAGCAAACCAACTAAAAGCACTTACAAATAATTGAGTAGGATTGGATTTGTTGGCCTTCAAAATGTCATAATCTATTGCGAGCCCTGATATTGCTGCATTATTAACCTGCAAATTCAAGGCCAGATCAGAAACAATATGATTCGCCAAGTGGATTGAAACAAGGAAACCCTAATACTTCAGATTGTTGGGAAATGTAATAAAATTCAAATAATTAAGCGTAGGAAATAGTTCCTGTGGTTAAGGGTTTGAAATTAAATTAAATAGACATAGAACTGTATATTTGTGAAAGCAGCAAAGCCACAGGGATTGTTTTAGGTAGTTTGGGTTGTGGATTTAACACCCAATAAAGTGTAGGGATGGTGAGTGCTCTACTATACTCTATTCAAAAATTATGGCCAGATTCATTTTATATTAAAATTTTGTAATTCTGGGTGGCTAATCTAGATTCCCTTTTAAGTTACTAAAAGAAAAAAATGTAAAAATACCAGAATATCGAGTTTTCCATAATTATCTTTCATCCAATTGGCAAAACCATGAACGCTGATGCCATCATTGACATCCAACTGATGAAACACAACGTTATGAAACCCTTGTTGATTAAGATTCTTAGCTGCAGTGTTTCCTCTTTCTTCATCTCTTGCTGTTAATATCACTCGGATTCCATGCTCTGCCAACTGACGAACAATTGCAAAGCCGATTCCCTTGTTGGCCCCTGTTACCACTGCTACTGTATCCTCATTCCACCATCTGAAATAGAAAAAAACAAGGATAAAATAACATAAACTAAATATGACGAAAATAAAATAGATGGTAACAAGGTTATTACCTCTGGTTAGGAACTTCAGAGCTGCCCATGGCTATATTAGAAAATGAGCTTCTTTACATCTCTGTAGTAAAGGCTTATTCCGTGTGGATAATATAGGCGTATTTGAATTTTACATGTGCAGGCTGGCACGTGTCGAGAAATGAGAGGTCGCAAGTGTGGATAATATAGGTTTATCCTGTGAACTTTACATGTGCAGGGTCGCAAGTTTTCATAATCACACAGGTGTCGAGAAATGAGAGGTGAGAAGATAATTTCTATTCGATTGTCATTGACATTCTAACTTGTGTAGTTGGTTTAATCATTGAAAAAAAAAATTTATTTGTTAGTTGCCATTGGTGACGTTTGTGCTTACGTATATCTTACATTTAAATATTTCATTTTATGGTCTTCCTACGTCCATTCAATTTGGAAAAAGAATAAATGAGATGAAAAGAAGTTCGAAAAGGCTCTTTTTTTTAAAAAGAAGTTCGAGAAGGCTAGTTATTTATACAACATCAATAGTTGTAGATATTTATGTGGTTTTATATTATTGTATTATTATTTTTATGTCAAATGCAATAAGAAAAGACAAACACTAAAATTAAAAAAAAAAGTTAATTTAATTTTTTCCATACAAGATAAATAGATAGAGTTCCCACATAGAGTACACTTAGATATAAAAATGCACATCATATGCACTCTTCTCGTGGGGTTCAATACAACTCAAAATTTGTTTAAACGCTCTATAAGAGTATTAAGTCTCTCTCGCATAACTTGACACTTCTCCGCATAGCTTGTCACTTCCTGGCAAAACAATATATTAATTTATATTTTTCTTCTTTGATTTGGAATATATCAAAATATATTATTAAATGTTTAATAATTTTGAAAGTTGCATTTAAACAAGTGTGCTTTTCTAGACTTTTTACACAATGTGGGAAAGTAGGAGAAATGCTTCGTGACATCGAAAACAAGACTTTTTACGGTCCCATTTTTTAAACATGTGCGGACCCTAAGAATATCGTATTCCATGAGAGTCCTCTAAAAAATTTCAAATTGATGAGTCCATATCATATTATGAAATGATATGTCTATGCTCCACTTCGCATGAAAACTTGAATCCCTTGATATTTAGGGCCCATGTCTAGGGAAAGGAAAAATATTTTCATGGAACAAAGTGCCCGCAATCATGGCCCAAAGTTTGGTAGTTAGAGTTTGTAATGTTAGGGCAAGTGAGAAAAGTGAGCTATTCATATTGATCTTCGGTTGCAAGAGGAGACATGCAATCTTCTTCTTTTTAGGTACCTGGAGACGCCCCGCAACACGTCTTTCTCAAGAATATGAAAAAGGGGCCATACTTCAATGAACCTCTTAATCGGTTCACAACAAAAAGTCATTCGGTCTACCCATACCCGTGTAACATCTAGAGAAGAAAAAGTAAAAAGTGAAAGCTCGTTGTCCCCCACATGTACCATAGGTTTTTAGGTTGTGTTTTCCTTTCGTTGCTTTTTTCCCTGTTGTGTGGTGTGTTTCCCTTTTTGTTGTGTGTTTTCTTTTGTTGCTCTTACTTGTGTGTTACGTGACTCTATTTTTCCAATGGATAAGGCACCGGTATGTTCCCCACGAGATAATCGAGGTTCATGATTGCTTTGTTTGTCCTTTGTCCAATTCAAAACAACTCCACGAGTAAGATCCAACTATTGTCATGCTAAATTTCTAGCATGCAAAATTTAAAATATAGGTCATGAAAACCAAACCCATGCTTGAAATCCCCTTTCCTGGTCAATGTAAACCTTTCCTCCAGCTAGCATTTCAACAATTTCATCCTCATTCTGGCCAAGAGGAACATGATAACATGATTTTCAAGTGTGTTTCATGTGCAAAGAAGAGTATCTAGCTTGATTCTTGGAGCTATTGAGATCTATGAAATAACACTGCTCTCGGAGGCTTCAAAAGGGTTATTTTTTATCTTCTTATCACAGAAAGACATTCTAGGGAAGCTAACTGCAAGGTCACAACCCATTCAAAGGTTTTATAGGAGACTAATAATATGATCCAAGGAAGTTTAGGAAGTTTTTGTAGATCCATGAGAGGTCAGGAAACTTTCAAGCAAAACTAGGTCTTTTTGGGAAAGGCATAGGGAAAAACATGTTTCAAAGGAGCTAGTCACCTTATTCGAAGAGTTTTAGAAGCCTCAAGAGTTCTTGGGAAGCTAGATCATAGGAATTGGAAATATTCCAGATCCTACTTCATGGTGCAACAATAAATATATTATTCTAGGTGTAAAAATGCCAAAACTTGTCCATTAGTGCAACACATGGGTCTTTCAACAGTGGAACTTTCTCGAAGGGTTTCAAACACCTTGGGAAGAGTTAAGAGCCTAAAAAAGGTAAATTTGAATTAAATTGGACCCTACTCATGGTATATGCATTGTATTTTTTAAACTCATTATGGACTCCGGTGGTAACTCACCATCGGGTGCATGTGCATAAGAAAACTAGAAATTTGAATGAAATGTACACTTGAAATATGAATTAGGTATTGAAAATTGTGGGAATGGACTCAATGGTTCCTTTGTAGTCAAAATAATATATGGTTAGCCCTCTGAACTCCATGTCTTTCATGTCATGCCCAAAATATCACTCCTTAGTCTAATTCCACATCGAGATTGATGACATCAACATTCCAAGAAGCTCGAGCAAAATTTTGGAGGCTTAATGTGTTAGGAATTAGAGAACAAATATGCGGAAACAATTCCTCAAACCACAACAGTAGGAAACTATATAGCAAAATTATACTTGCAAAAATATAACAACATAAATAAATAATGCACAAAAGAAGACAAGACAAGATTTAACGTGGTTCACCCAATGTGGGCTACGTCCACCAAGAACTTGCTCTTATTTTATTATCAACAAGAGTAAAACAACTCCTATAGTCTTCTCTCAGTTATGAAATCACAACAGAATTCCAAATATGTTAAACCACATCTAAACCACAATTGACACCCAATTACTTAACCTTGATCACTCTTGATCACCTCTTGATCATTAAGACTCAAGACCTCTTGAACACTCAAGATACCCTAGCACCTCTATTTATAGGATTACAATCCCTCTAAGAAATCCTAAAGCTCACCCTAAAAGTTTGAAATTCGCTATCTTTCAACTTCATAGCTGGAAAAACTATCCCGATGTTAACAACATATTAACAACAATGACATAGCGACTTTTGACGCATAGCAACGTCACAACAGATGATTGCATAATGCTCCTGAAGTCTCCAAACTTAACTATTCAAGCTCCAACACTTCAACACTAATTCAAGAAGACCAAAAACAAGCTCCACACCCCAACAATCTCCCACTTGGAGACTATTTCCACTGAGCAAAGTTCTTAACCCTTCATTATCAACCATGAAGGCCAATCAAAGTTGAACACAACTTCAACTTCTCCCTTGTGACCGCCTTGGTCATCATATCTGCAGGATTCTGACTGGTATGAATCTTTTCCAGCTTCAACTTATCTTCTTCCAAAGTTGCCTTGATGAAATGATATCTCAGTTGAATGTGCTTCGTCCTAGAGTGGAAAGCGGAGTTCTTCGCCAAATGAATAGCGCTCTGACTATCACTATGTAGTCTCCCAACTTCCTGCTTATGACCCAACTCATCAAGCAAACTGTTGTATCCAAATCATCTCCTTGCTTGCCTCTGTGGCAACAACATACTACTCACCTCTCCGTGGTTGACAAATCCACAACTCAGAACGTGCAATCCAACTCACCGATGTATCACCAACCGTAAATACATAACCTATCATGCTCCTCATATTGTCCAAATCTCCTACCATGTCCGAATCTACATAGCCACATAATGTAGTGTTTGATCCACTGAAACACAATGTTGCTCCCATGGTCCCTCTCAAATACCGAAGGATCCACTTTACTGCCTGCTAGTGCTCTCTACCTGGATCACTCATAAACCTGCTCACTACTCCCACTGCATGGGAAATGTTAGGCCTAGTGCATACCATAGCATAAATCAAGCTACCAACTGCTGATGAGTACATACCCTGGACATCTAGATTCTATCCTCCTCAATCTTGGGACTCTCGCTCCTTTGATAATTAAAAGTGACCTGCCAAAGGAGTACCAACCAGTTTAGCATCTTGCATATTAAACCTCTCCAAGATCTTCTTTATGTACTCTTCGAGATAATACCAACTTCCTCTCCTTCCTGCTCCGAGTTATTCTCATACTAAGGATTTGTTTTGCTGCCCCAAATCCTTCATAACAAAGGAGTCACCTAGTTGCTTCGAGTACCTTTATTTCCCGCATGTTCTTACCTGCAACAAGCATATCATCTACATACAGCACAAAATGATATAACTATCATCAATAAAATTCTTAATGTACAAGCAATGGTCTCGAGTGACACCTGGAGTAACCCTACTCCTACATAAAATCACAAACTTCATGTACCATCGCCGTGGAGCTGTTTTGTGCCATACAAGCTCTTCTTCAA
This sequence comes from Taxus wallichiana var. yunnanensis, assembly GCA_018340775.1. NCBI lineage: Eukaryota > Viridiplantae > Streptophyta > Pinopsida > Cupressales > Taxaceae > Taxus > Taxus wallichiana. The sequence continues at coordinate 215,696,986 of CM031233.1, read as the reverse complement.
TTTTCACACTAACCTCTCCTTCCCCTTGACCTCATAACCCTGTGGTTTTTGCATGTACAATTCCTCCTCCAACTCACCATGAAGGAATGTAGTCTTCACATCCAACTATTCTAAGTGCAGGTCTTCTACTATAACTAAACCAAGAACAGTCCTAATAGAAGTCATTTTAACAACCAGAGAAAAAATTTCATCAAAGTCTATACCTTTCTTCTATGTAAATCCTTTGACCACCAACCGGCCTTGTATCATTTCCTGCCTCCATCTTCCTCTTTGATTCTATACACCCACTTATTCTGCAATGCTCTCTTGCCCTCGGGTAGCTCCACCAGATCCCAAGTTTGGTTTTCCATAAGAGATCTATGCTCTTCATCCATGGCATGCTCCCACTTCTTCCTGGCATCCACCTGCACTGCTTCCTCAAAGCACTCTAGCTCTCCATTGTCAATGAGCAATAAATAATTCAAAAATGGAGTAAAACGTTCAGGTTCCCTTCTTACCCTAGAAGACCTTCTCACCTCAAGAGTTTGGGGTTCCTGATGAGTAGATACACTGATCAAGCTATGCTTTGGAACATGTTCAGTACTCGAACCGGCCCTTGGGCACCTTGTTGTCCGTAATGTCCTCTAACACTGTGTATTCTTTCTTTGATTCCTCTTTTTGTTCCTACAACTGATCTTTATACATGAATTTTTCATTAAAGATGATATCTCTAGACCGAAATATTTTCTTGTCTTTAAGACTCCAAACATGGAAACCAAATTCATCTTAACCATATCCAACAAAGGTGCATTTCTCAGACTTAGCCTCTAACTTGGTCCTATCATATTTATCAATGTGAAAAATACCTCACATCCAAATACTCTAAGAAATGAGTAATCAATTTTCTTACCAGACCAAGCCTCCTCAGGTATACCTCCATCCAAGGCCATAGAGGGTCCTCTGTTAATCAGATAAACAACTATGCTTACTACTTCCACCCAAAACATGAGTGGCAGCCCCGCATGTAACCTCATGCACCTAGCACGCTCCATGATTGTCCTGTTCATTCTCTCTGACACTCCATTTTCCTGTGGAGTATTTAGAACCGTTCTTTGCCTATGGATCCCATTTACCAAATAGTAATCAATAAATTCATTGCTGCAATATTCCCCTCCATTATCCGACCTGAGACATTTCAACTTGAGACTTGTTTCATTCTCAACCAAGGCTTTCCATCTTTTGAAAGTTTCAAACACATCAGATTTCTTTCTAATGCAATATACCCAAACTTTTCTAGTTGCATCATCAATGAAAGTGACATAATAACATGAACCACCAATAGATTTTACCTTAGCTGGCCCCCATACATCTGTATGCACTAACTCCAACTTACCCTCCTTCCTGGTAGGTCCAACCTTGAGGAATCTCACCCGCTTTTGTTTCCCATAAACACAATCCTCACAGAAGTCCAAATCTAACTCCTTTAATCCGAGCAACTTGTCCTTTATAATCGCATGCCCTTATGACTCATATGATCGAGTCTTTGGTGCCAAAAATTTGCATCTCCATCTCAGAAGAACTAAATTGTAATAATCAACACCATCGGTTAAATACAAAGTACCGCTTTTTTTATTACCTCTCGCAACCACAAGAGCTCCTTGGTAACCTTCCAAGAATCCACTATAAAACTAACCGTACAACCATCACTACCCAATTGACCCACTGATATCAAGTTCCGCCTCAACTTAGGCACATGTCTGACATCCTTAAGTAGCCATGTGTTCCCATTCTACATTTTCACCGAACACAACCTTTCCCTACTATGTTGCATGGTTCATCATCACCAAGATATACATGTCCAAAATCACCTTGAACAAAATCAATAAAGTAATGTCTATGTGGGGTGGCATGGAAAGAAGCCCCTAAATCTAACACCCAAGATTCAACAATATTATCTAAAGAAAGAATTAAGGCATCTTGACAAACATCACCTGCTACCAAATTTACCTCTTTAGTTTCCTCCTTCTTGTTCTTCTTATCCCAAAGAGCCCAACAATCTTTCTTAGCATGACCAACCTTCCCACAGTGCCAACATTCTAACTTACTCTTGGACTTTGACCTTCCATGATCATTCAACTTCCCACGATTACCTTTCCTCTATTCTTTTGTCTCCCTCTGCTCTCCACTGCATCAAAGCGTTTCCAGAAGTAGAAGAATCTCTAGTGCTCTTCCTTCACATTTCCTCACTTAGGATCACACCTATTACATCCTCAAACTTTAGCTTTGAGTTATTAGAGACTGAATTACTTACAGCCATAACCAAGTTGTCCCAAATTTATCCGGCAAGGAGCATAAAATAAACAAATCCTGACCTCATCATCAAAGTCAATTTTTACCGAGTTTAACATACTCACAACCGTATCAAATTTAGTCAAATGATCAACAACAGAACCATTCTCAAACATCTTCATATTAAATAAATTTTTCATGAAAAATATTTTATTAGAGGTAGATGGTTTTTCATATAACTTCCCCAACGCATTCATGAGACCTTCCATGGTATTCCCCTGTGATATGTTGAAAGTAACCGAAGATGCAAGGCATAAACAAATTTCCCCGAGCGCCTTTGTATCCAAAAACTCCCAATCCTCATCCGATATGGCTGTAGGTTTCTTTGCTTTTCCAGCCAAAGGAACATGGAGGTCCTTCTGATATAAGTAATCCTCCATTTGCATCTTCCACAAACCAAAGTTATGCCCATTGAACTTCTCAACCCTTGATCTTCCCTCATCTGCCATAGCTCCCACTCAAGCTAAACTTTCCCTGTGATTTACAACTTCAGTGAAAAACCACCAAAGCTCTAATACCAATTGTTAGGAATTAGAGAACAAATATGCGGAAACAATTCCTTAAATCACAAAGCAGTAGGAAACTATATAACAAAATTATACTTGCAGAAATATAACAACATAAATAAATAATGCACAAAAGAAGACAAGACAAGATTTAATGTGGTTCACCCAATGTGGGCTACGTCCACTAAGAACTTGATCTTATTTTATTATCAACAAGATTAAAACAACTCTCACAGTCTTCTCTCAGTTATGAACTCACAAGAATTCTAAAGATGCTAAACCACATCTAAACCACAATTGACACCCAATTTCTTAACCTTGATCACTCTTGATCACCTCTTGATCATTAAGACTCAAGACCTCTTGAACACTCAAGATATCTTCAAGATACCCTAACACCTCTATTTATAGGATTACTTTTAAGAAGTCCTAAAGCTGACCCTAGAAGTTTGAAAGTCGCGATCTTTCAACTTCCCATGGCTGGAAAAACTATCACGACGTTAACAGCCAATTAACAACATATTAACAACATATTAACAACAACGACACAATGACGACACAACAACGTCACAACAGACGACTGTAGAATGATCCTGAAGTCTCCAAACTTAACCATTTGAGCTCCAACACTTCAACACTGATTCAAGAAGACCAAAAATAGGCTCCACACCCCAACATAATGTCCCTTTTTTCCTCGGTGCAAGGGGCATGGGTGACAAAAATTGTGATCCTCTTATGGAGAATTTATCACTTAAAGTGTCAACTTAAGGTGTTAGAATGTGTTATAAACTCACTATAACTTGGATTTTGACCACTTTTTCATGACTAGTTGACCCATGACAAAATTTTGGAGGTCGATATTTATTTTTCCCTTTGTACTAATAGATAAGGGGACATGGGGGAAACAAAATTTCACTCCCCTCCGAAGGTAAATTTACGTCACGTCATGACTTGGGTGTGAGGGAGGTGCTAACAACTCGGTCTTCTCACAAAATCTACCGCCCCTCCTCATGAGATCCTCAATAATGTCAAATTTTGGAAAGTTTGATGTCCCTTTATCCCTTTATCCCGTATTTTTAGCGTTCAACCACACCTCTAACCTTCACCGTCCCAAAGTTGAGCTTGTTTGATTTTGATGTAAGTTAAGGTGTGTAAATGAGACGGAAAACAAATTTGAAAGAGGAAAAAGCATTAAATTGAAAAACTTAATCATTTTAATCCTCATTTGTGTTATTTTCTCTCCTCTATTTCTGCCGGTATGTTTTTATGCTATAAAAATTTCTTCGACATCCTCCATGCTCGAAACCTTTTTGCTTATATCTTATTAACACCATGTCAGTTTTCCATGAGATTTTGATTGTAGATTCCTTGGAAATACACATTTCAAATGAATCCAACCTTGATTCCAATGGTTTGATACGTTATTTTTAATGGTGAAAAAAGTTTCCCGAAATAAAAAAACACATTTTTTAGATCTACGAAGTTCTGGAAATTCAAATCCTCCAAAATTGTGGAGCAAAACATTCTTGTGAAATAAAAAAATTGAGACCACTTTCATTCCATTATAACTCTAGGAATAGTAATCCTTCCTAATCATCACTATTTTTAAATAGTAATTACTACAAACAGTTCATTATCAGAGTTGACATTGCCCCTTGCACATTAGGGAAACTCAAAAGTGCCAAATTAAGCAACTTGAAATTAAAATGGACTTCTCAAAATAAGACTTACTTAAAATAGTAAGTGTCGGGATATTGATCAAGAAACAAGGATGTCGAGCCTCTCATGGTGAAGAAAGAGCACCTAGATAAGTTTGAAACATTGTAGAAAACTTGAGTGACCTGTCAGATTCATGATTTCACATGATGCATTTTTAGTTGAATGAAGGAGAAATTATTTTGTTTAGAGGAGAGGACATTTTCAAATTAATAACAGATGAGAAAAAAAGTGTTTGAGAATCTTGGGGTTGTTTCCATTCAAAAATGAAACATCTATGTCATAGAGGTGAATTTTGAAGCCAAGAAGAGTAAGGTGATGATATTCATGTTCTAACTCCAACCTTGTGTTCAAAAAGGATCATCATGTTTCCATGTCAGTACAAGTTTCACAACAATGTTTCTAAAAATGCATTCAATTCCTTGGATTGTTTCCACATCTCATAGGAGGAGTAATTTACAATCACAATGTTCCAACTCAACATGAGGTCAAAGGAAGGGAACTTCATTCATGGAGCATACACTCAAGATCCATCTGAAGCAAGTTATTCATCAACAAGATGTTTTCCCATCTCCATATTTTCACTTCTCTCTCTTATTATCTCTCCTCTCTCTCTCTCTCTACTTTCTATTTCTTTATTGAGATTGTACTTTATGGCTCTTTCATCCTATTCACTTAAGTGAGCATTGTAATTTTTCATTGTAAAACTCTCCTTTTTCATTAATAATAAAGGGGCTTATTTTTCATTCCTAGAGGAATGTGAAAGGTCACAAGTGGCAGGACTATGAAATGTCATGGGGGATAGATGAAGAGACAAATTGTAAAGCTATAAATTGGAATGGATTATCCATTCCAAAGGGTTAGTCTTTCTTGATTGATAGCTCCCATTGTCTTACTAAAAGAAATAAACTACAATTCTTCATCTCTTTGTCTTATGTTTTCATCTCCATCTCAAATTTACTCTATGAACATTGTTAATTGTGTAATATTTACTGCAAATGAACTCGGTTTTATTTTTGTTTTGTTCCTCTTTCCTTGACATGGTGTCTTCTCATTGTTAACTTGGAAATATTCTGGTATTATGTCAATAAAATCAGCTTGTTGTTAATTGAGTAAGACCCCTTCTCACTTTCTCCCCTCTTTCCATACACGTACCTTTCCTCCACCTCCTTTTTACACATGGGTTTAGTGGATTATTCTTTTGTGATCCCCAATTGAAAGGCCACACACAATGGAAAGAGTAGTGTATATATTTCCTATTTTCAAAAAATGGAGCTGCCCCATTCCTACGCAGAGAGACCTAGTCCCGCATTGTTTGTAAAAACTCCTAATTTTCTTTGTGAAAATTATTTTACCAACACACCCCTAGGGAGAAAGGTGGCATGGGAATTATTAACATTTTTAGAAAAATTCTTTCTCTTTTTCTAAATGGATTCTTAAAACTATTTAGGCAAGAAGCATGGAAAACTATTTTATGGTATAGTTTCTTAGCTAGTGCTCCTTATGGAAATAAGTGTTGGAAGAATATAGGTTTGCACACCATCTTGATAAATTCAACCATTATCCAAATTAAAATCACCTTTGTGGAGAGATTATGAGGCAATCTAGCCATACTTATATTGGGTCGAGATGGATTCAGGACTGGGATCTCTTTCAATGACCATAACATTTGGTGGTCTCTTATCACGCTTGGTAACAACATTCCCTTGGCTAAAATTATCGAAATCAAAGTGTAAGCAAAAAGGTTGTGTTAGTATACAACTTATACACTAGGAAATAAACTGATTTAAATCCTAAACTAGCACTACTATTTACGAACCTCGGATTGAACAATGATAGAAAGAGGGAGAAGATCATATACATGGACTTACCCACAAGTGAAATCATCCTCTTTGATTGCTTGGATTTTCTCCTTAAAAGGAAGTCAAGATGCTTCGGATTTATGGACTGATTTTGGTAGCACTTCCCCTTGATAAAATGATGATTTTTGCTTGATTAGATGCTATGGAGATTGATAGTTTGCTTAGATATTTTGGCAGCATGTATTTGCAATTGTTCTAAGGTGGTGTGCATGGGAGGTGGCATCACTATTTATAGTTGGAGGATGGATAAATCAAGGGTTGGTATTGATCCATATATGATATGGATCAATGGTTAAAAGTGCATGAGAATGAGGAACACTATAGAATTGGAAAATTCTAGATATTGAAAGAATCGTCCATCAATTAAGAATTGAATGGAAGAGGAGGAAAATATTTGAATTTTTGAATTAAAAGAGGGAAAAATGGAGAGGCTTATAGAGATAGAAGCCTCTAGATTTGGAGGATCATTTAGCTTGTGGTTAGGTGGAGTTAATTGTGTTTAGTAGGGTGATTAGATGGAGAGGCTAGGTGTAGGGTAGGATTATAGTAGGTGGTAGGTGGGTATAATTTTAAATTCTTAGAAAATAGTTAATAGCAGGTTAGTTAGTAGTATAATAGAACATTAATAATGTATTAATATAACTAAGGGTAGGATGGGATTTTGAAATGAATAATAGAAATAGTTGGAATATAATAATTAATTATTATATGGTTAGTGATAGGAAAGGGATTAATAATGTAAAATGAATGTTATTATTTTCTAAATGATCATGTTGAAATTTTATATGTCTACATTTTGCCCCTCATTAAGGTGTTGTTACAGAGTAATGACAGTTCAATGAAAATAAGATGAGATAGATGGTGAGGTGATGCCTTCTCGAGGGTTCATGCGAAGAAGGGAGAAATCATGGGACCACTTCGAAAAGAGGAGAGGCCCAAGTTATTGGTTGATGGATGACTAAAGGATGAGAATATTGGAGGATTGAAGATTTGGAGTAGAGGATTAGAAGATTGGAGGTTGAAGAGAGAGGATGATAAGATGAGAAGATGATAGGATTATAGGAAGAGAAAATGAGGACGCAGGAGTAAGGGAGTAGAGAATTAGAAGAGGGAAAGATTAGAGGAGAGAAGTGTGGATGAGGATCAGAGGACTAGAGGATATTAGAGGAGATTAAAAGATTATGAGAGAGGGGAAAATTAAAGGATTATAAGAGATTAGGGGATGAGGGATTTAGAAGAAAGAAGGATTTAGACTTAGGATGAGAAGATTAGAGGAAAATATTGGAGTTGGGGTTTTGGAATTAGATTGAGAGAATTCCCTAGTCGATGGGTTAGATGTTGGGGATTTTACATGAGAGGATTCCTTAGTCAATGATGTAAGGGTGAATATTTTAGATTGTTGTATTGGATGATGTCCTAGTCAAGGGGATAGAGTGAATATGTGGGATTATAGGATGCCCTAATCAATGGGATACAATCACATGGTTGTGTGAACATCAATTGATTGATGGAGTATAGGATTGATTTGATAAGAGGATGAGGAAAGGAGAAAATGAGTTGGATGATTATAAGGGGATGTGCTATTATGATGGACCCATAATAGTCATCATTAGCAATGTGATTGATGTGGCATAAAGAAAGATGCATAAAGGTACAAAGACCATGATGACTGAATTGTGAAATGCGTATATCATTGGACAATAGTATTAAAATAAGAAAAAGTGGCCTCATATCATTGGCCGAAATAGTTCAAACAAGATGGTCCTCATATCATTGGACTGCCCATAAGAAAAGAAAGAGGAAACGAGGCCTCATATCATCAACCAAAGTGTAAATGCGGACAAACACGAAGATACACAAGAAAAACACACACATCGCATTGTTGTATAGTTATATATTTTTTCAATTTTTTGAGTTTTTTTTTAAATCAATTTTTATGGAGTTTTTAAATTATTTTTTGATTTTTTTAGATTTTTAATAATTTTTCAATTTTTTTGAATAATTTTTCAATTTTTTTAGATTTTTAATAAATTTTTGGTTTTTGTTGGATTTTTTTAATAATTTTTATGGTTTTGTGGTGTTTATGTGATAGGGGAAAAATAATGAATAGAGGAAGATATGAGATGAAAATGGACACACAAGGTGAAAAAGTAGGCTCCCAAAAGTTTTTAGGTCATCACGGTGGGTATAAAAGGATTTTGGGACCCACAGTGTTAAGTCATTTTCACCGCGAATAATTAAAAATGAGAGCTCGTGAAAGGAAAAAAATGGGCTATGAGAAGATTGTAGATCACTAGGTGGAGGCAATGAGGGCATACCATTAGTCAAGAGCTGTCGAGGCACCAGTGAGTACCTTATTATTAATTATGTATTTAAATTTTTACATTTTTGATGTTTTTAAGGTTATTTTAGTGAGGTTTTATGTAGCTAGGGTTTGAGTCACATAGCATAGCACATGTCAGAAAGCACATATGTGCCAGAAATGGCATATATGCATCATATAGTAGTTGATTAACTGAAATGTGGAATTTTACTTGTTATTATATAGTTAATCAAAGTAGGTACAGAAATGCAAATAAATTATGTAAATCAAAATAATGATGCTAGATAATCTATTTTGAACTTTAAATGAAATGAAATAATGAATATAAGAAGGATAAGATACTAACCTGAATATGACTTACCTTGTTGTGTGCTAGACTTGAATAGGAGAATGTGTATAAAAGGACGAGAATGTGAAGGTGTTACCCTGGGAATTGCAACAATCAAAATTTTGGCTGGACTAGGGTACCTATGAGAAATCTTGGGGTGCTGCGGGTGCCCTGGTATGTAATCTGGGTGCTCTAGTCTATACAAAAGCTCGTGATCCGAATGACGCGGTGTCGGTAGGTATTCGTTGTTTCTTTATCCTTGTCACATGGTTGTCGCAATATGTTTGCTTATGTCTTCGTGAATGTGATGTGAATAACTACCTGTAAAACCCCATACAAAGCATCAAACTCCTAAAAATAAATATGTATATGAAGGGGTCATACTAACCTTAGCTTCCATAATGGTGGACTTACAACTAAGCACTGCACTACATTCTATACCTAATGTAGTTATGTGTGCTTGTGTGTGAAATTATGTGCCTAGGGTGCCCTAGCACCAATGACAGAAGTAGGGGCAATAACAAAATGTAAAAAGGAAAATGGTGTATGGAGTAGAATGAATACAACCCTTTCCCCTATGCTTGTGTGATGTAGATGTAAATGATGCCCAAATGCAGTCTTTTTCCTTAGTAGATAGCTATCTCTTGATAGAAGATAGTCCGCCCATAATATGGTGAGTATGTTATGTTTATATAGGGATCTCTTTCTCAAATTTTGACACTAATGACCCAACATGCCGACTAGTACCTAGGGAATGAACGGAAAATGAAAAATACCGACCTCGAACAGATAAATTAGACCCAAGTGTTACAGGACCTGGGCACTTAAAATCATGGACTAGGGTGCTCATGGGCACCCTAACACTACCCTAGCACCTCACCATATATCTGGAGATGAAAAACAACTAAATAATGACACCGAACTCCCCGATGGATGACCGTAACCATGCAAAGAACTCGATGCATGTGCAAGACAAATGATGATGATGATTGACTAATTGACAACAGGACTAGGGGATAGGTCATTAGTGAATACTTTTATTACGTGATATCCATATATAAAATAGCATACTTGGCAATATAAATGTAATAGTAGGTGCGTGATTTTTTGTCTATAGTAGTGCATATGCGCATGAACTAAGGGGTCGCATATGTTTTAGCGCATTTTTGGAGGGTGGGGATAGGGTTTGGCGCAATTGCAAAGGGTGGGTATCAGGGTTGGCACATTTGCGGAGGGTGGGTATCGTGTGTGGTGCATTTTTGAGATGAATGGTTTTAGTTTTAGTTCATTTGAAAACTCATTGGTTTTAGGTTTAGCATATTTGCGAGATGAATGGTTTTAGTTTAAGCACATTTGAAAACTCATTGGTGTTATGTTTTTAGTGCATTTGCGTGCTAACTGGTATTAGGTTTAGCACATATGTTATTGTAGTAGCACATATGTGTAGAAAATAGTGCATATGTTATGATAATACTTGATTCGGAGGGTTAGTTCAAGGGGGAATAAGAAGAAATTGGGTGGATAGACGGAATAATGAGATGGAGGAGATAATATCAATTATGGGATGTGTGCAAGATAAGTTGGAGGTCGAGTAGGTGAGGCATCAATGATCGGATACCCCGATACATTTATTAGGATGTTCAGATTTAGAGACGAGAAGGAAGAGGCATCATTGATCCATGTATTGGGTCTCCTCCATGTGGCAAGGATGCCTTACATGCGCAGGGAGATCAATGGTTGTTAATTGCATTGGTGGAGCGATTGCACTCGAGAGACGAGTACCTTTAGGTTGCTGACTTGGGAGATGATGGTGACATTAGAGGATGTCTACCGGATTTATCGACTACCCGTAGAGGAGAAGCCGATTGTATGGCATAGGGCTATGCCAGACATAGATTGTGGTTGGTGACTAATGTGGAGGATTTACCTCATTAGGGAATGCAGATAGCTTTAGGTTTTTATTTCAAAGAGGGATATATGGAGCATGTACTACTACTATGTGTTCATTGATTTATTACATTTTCTTCCAATATGGTGGATGGTGGGGATTTAGTATCGGGTTTTTCGGGGATGTGGTTTATTCAAGTGGCAGGATGAGATAGTGTTTACATGGGATCCAACAAAGAATGACACGGTTCTATCGTGATCTTCATAGAGTATCCTACCAAGGTGGTGGGAGTATTAGAGTAGGGATTTTTGCTACGAGATATGGTGTTATGATCCTATTTCCATGGAGAGACCTATCATGTATGGTTGGCGTATGATTAGAGGTTGGCGGGAACATTTGGGTGCGGTGGATTGGTACAAGGGTGTATTGATGAGCTATAGACAAGGGATATTACCTGGTGGCCATATCAACATTATGAGGTATGAGAGGGGAGTAGAGGCATTTGGGAAGGGCCTAGACTCCTTATTATTTAGTTGGGGCCAGCCCTATAGGGATAATTTTAGTGGTGAATATTCGTAATATGGTGAATATTCCATTTTTGAAAAATTTGAAAAGGCAAATTTTCTAGCGCGGGTCAGTGACCTGTTCGCCTAAAAATTACAGTTTAATTTTTTTAGGGGTCGGCTTCGCCTACCCTTGAAACTATCCCCTATATAATCCTATATTATTCACAGGTAGAACACTATTAGCTCACTCATACCACCGGGGGCATATGTATTATCAAGTATAATAAACACGTGATAGGAGGGTGGAGGCTGTAGATGCATGAAAAAGAGTTTGTTGACATGTGACAGGGAGAGTTTGTTGATGCACGACAGGAGTTAGGAGGAAGGAGATGTGTGACAGAGAGTTTTTGATGTGCGACATGGAGATTTTTTTGTTGCTGCACGACCGGATGGTGGAGGTTTGCAAACGGACGATAGAGATTTGCTGACACGCGTCAACAAACCCCATTGACTCATGTCAACAACCTTGTTGACACACGTTAACCACCTTGTTGACACGTGTCAGTAAATATCTATCACGTGCATCTGTAACCTTCTGTCCCACCACTTAAAAATCGGAGTAAAAAATTTCGCTCGGACCCAGAAAATTTGCCTTCCCACAAAACCGGTTCCAAGGATATTCACTAGGTATTTTCCACCTCTGATTTCTAAGAGGTCTCTTAAAATGAACCTTGCAGCCCTATACGGTGAGACCGATATCAATCGATCGTGTATTATGACTGTTTGGTGTAGTGTAGGGTATTCCCGTAGGTTGTCATGTTATTTCCAACTATACACGAAACTTGAGGGAGTAGAGTACCGTGATTTTTGTAATAGTAGCGAGATCTAGTTTGGTTGATATACCAATTATTCTTTGGTGACCATTACCGACATTGGAGGATCCAGGATCGTGCAAGGTTATGATGAGTGGTGGGTGGGTATTAGGCCAGCGAGATTGACACGACCACTTGGTGGGATGAGGTTTGTGCATGGTTAGGGAAAAGTGCACGGGAATGACACAGAGTAGTAGTAGCGAGTTGTACATAGACCACATGTACATGGGAAGGAGGAGGCACAGAGGACTCCAAGCTATTATTTTATTAGAGGGAGTTCCGGTGTTAGCAGCCAACAACGCATTCACCAGTACAGATCCCAAAGAGGCAGGAGGTGGATGTGATGGAGGTGGAGGATGTTGTTGTTTCCAAATCACTACACCCTCCAAATGGCTAGAATGTGAGCAGGATGTTTGGTGTGATTAGGACACATGGGATCACCTCTCAAGCTTTGGGACTTGGGATTGAAATGAACCTCCGGAAAGGTCACTTCCTTTTCCTAAACTAAGTGTTGTACTACTCCTAGTGCAATAAAATGGATATCTAATCCTAGGCTAACATTTTCATGGGTTTTAGGGAAAGATATTTGCAAAAAGGAAACTATACTAGGGATGGTGATGCACCGAATAAAAGGATATTTTTAATCTCAAGAAGGGTTAATGTGAGTAGGATGCGAACACCGTTAGTCACCTTCACCTATTGCAACCTAGAAAGGGCACAAAATACCATAGACTGAAGCATGTGTTCCTTTGTTAAACTTGAAGTATACATAATAGAGAGATCAAATTTGATTGAACACACAATTAACTAATCATGAGGATAGAGCACATGCACATGTCAAACATCTATTTCATTGATTGTAGCTAATGATAATACAAGTTTTAACAATAGAAGGAAAACAATATTTCCACAACTGATATAAAAGATGGTTACATTACTTCCTCATAACATAAAATAGATAATCTGAAATAAAGGTAAGCTAATCATTCACACTAAGGAATTATGCATTCACAAAGCATATACTGATCAACCATTTAACACAATAAATCAAGTTCTTCAAGGCAAGATATCACTCTGAATATAATTAAAAGGTTTTAAAATATTTGAAGCACTCTTCCAAGATTGAAGAGTAACTTCCCTAAAAAATAATCCCCCAGAAAGCTCCATACGCTTAACTATTTATAAGTTCCTTAGGTTGAGCCATTATAGCTGGGCCTTCAACTAACATTTTACTAAAAATAGAAATGTCATTAATTTAAGGGAACATAATCCCATAAAAATAGCAAGTTTGTTGCAAGGGTTTGACTTAGTCAACCCTACAACTTTGACCAATCCAGAGCTTGGATCTTCCCTTTCATGGCTGCTCAGCTTTGGCCTGGTTCTACAACACCTTCTCCTTCCGCAAGTTTCTGTTGTGTTCTCTCCTACGCAGCCATTCGATGTTTGTACTCGAGGAAACACTTGATGATTCCCTGAATTTCTTCATCTCCCGACCCACATGCGTAGTGATTCACTACATCTGTTGTCTCAATTTATCTTGTGATCTTGGCTGGAATTCTTCTAAGTTTACTCACAACTTTCTTTAGTCTTCCTATGAAATTTTGGCATAAAACCAATCTATCAATGGATTCACTGCTGAAATTTTTGGTAACCTCATCGTCGTGCTTCACCAAATATTTGAAATTTTCCTTGATTTGATCTTCTGGGAGAGCATCAATGTTTTCATTGAAGAACTTACAATTAAAATTATTGAATTATTTTGATATATCATTTAATTCATCCATAATTTCCATTCGTTTATCATCCAACTTATTGATTAAATCCTACAACACCTGATACTAGAATTCCATGGCCTTTTGATATTCAAACAAATTTGAAGCATCATCGATTACATCCTCATGAAGGAGTAGATCTAGATATTCTTCTCTAATTTCACTCCATGTCTCAAATTCAAATTTAGATTATTATTGTCCTCTAGAAAATGCCTCATCCATTTTGCAAATAGCATCTTTTCCAACCTACAAATCATTATATATTTCAAGAGCCTCTTTAATTAAAGGATTAGCTTCTTGCAATATACGTTCCATCCATCCATTTACCTATCTCCCTTTCAGCCGACCTTTTCATCTCATGATAAGGACTGTCATCAATGGTAGATGAAACTGTCATAGTCGTAGTAGTTGATATTTCAGTAGATGGAGTCGGTTGTATTACTTTTCATAGCAATGCAGTGAGCTGCTCGACGTTGGATTTAAGATTAACCTTAGAAGCTTTATCCTTATCATATTTCTCTAGAATATTTCCAAGAGCAGTGTGTACATCTTATTTTTCCCCTTCGTGAGTGGATTTTCCTAGTGAAAATCTAAAAATCGATAATTTGCGGTTGTAATTGTTTTGTTAGTTTTCCCTCAATGAGAGTAAGCTACCTCTACAACTCATTCCCAGATAGAATCACCGTTAAGCTAGAAACAATCTTTTCCTCTTGGCCTGTCTTTTGGGTTTATGCTCCAATATACTCAGATCTATGCCATCCCCTAGAGGCACTTTCTTATTTTCCTTTGGAGTTTGCCGAAACAACCATTCTAGAATGGCTGATGCTGATGAGGATAGAATAGTAGATTCAAGTGCTGAAACATTAGTCACAACAAGAGTACCGACAACATTAGTTGGAATTTGAATGGAAGTGGTAGTAATGGATGGGGTGGATGTGAGGACTACCATAGGAGTGGATACAATGATATTAGGATATGAGACAGAAGGAAATGGAAGTGTTAGGGGAAGTGAAGTGGAAATGCGTGACCCAATATTTTCCCAAATTGAGAGAATGGAAGGGATGAGAATACTTGGACCATAGAAGGAGATGGGAAAGAAGAAATCCTTGTAGAAGTTGAAGGAACTGGTGTAGGAAGCGACAATGGAAGAGGAAAAAGAGATGATGGGTCTTGTGGGAAACTTGGAGAATCATTGACTTCAACTTCTTCTGATATTGTTGTTGCAGAATACATGGCTTTGGAAACAGGAGCGTTGGAGAGAGATGAGATCCCAACAACAAATGAAATATTTTTGGAACTGCATGGGCCTTTTGGATTGACCTTTTCCATTTTTTGGGTGTTGATTGGCTCATGGTTGATAAGGCTTCTATATTTGTAGGTTGTTCTAACCCCTTGGGTGAGATTCCCAAGGTAACAAACCAACTATATGTTCTCTGCAGAATGGGCCCCGCCCTCTCCTTTGTATTGCAACATTCTTCCACATACCAATCAATCCATGACAATTGATGATTGACAACATTATCACTTTTATATGTTGCATCCAAAACCTCATCATCATATTGTATGTCTTTTGGAACCTTGGCTATACCAAAATTCCAAAATTCATCCAAGGTTAACCTCTCGTAATCCCTTTGTTAGATGATATATTCATCCCAAAAATGAATCCAAATGTCTTCTAACTGGGGCACATGGGAACTGGACCGACCTGTTTCACTGAATTTACCCCAATAGTCAAAATTGGTCCGTGGATGGAAAGTCCTCAAGGTTACCTCTTCCATTTTTGCATCTACATTCTTAGCCTTGTAAATATTTGGGCAAGTGTATCTGCCAATTGAAATAGGGAATTGCATTCCCACTTTGTGCCATTTATTCTAGATCTTGTGGTAATCTAGCAATTGCCGAACCAATTCTAACAAGACCCACTTGTCAGTGGGACATCTTGGCACTTTTTGGGAGCACCTATGAAACCAGGGATCCGAATGTAGGTAAATGTGGGGAATTGTAGGTAGATAGCTCCCCATTCATGCACTTCCTTGAAGGCTTCACGTAAATCCTCCGATTATACAACTCCTTATCAAAATGATAGAGAATAACCGCAAAGAAAGCATCGTTAATTCTGTGAAAGTGCTTGCTTCCCTCATCCAGTGTAAGCTGGGGATAGAAATCATAGATTTGGGAGGTGCTTTGAATACCCTTAGTATTTAACCCGGTGAAGTCTCCCATAGAGCTTGTGGCATAAAACAAAAAATATGCCATGTAGAAACTCTTTGAGGAAAACACTCTACTCAACTGATAAAAATGGAGCTACTGATATGCTCCCCCATCTGATAAATTCCTTATTCTTCTTGATGGTAGTAATATATAAGAACATCCACTCCTGAAATTCCTTCACGGAGGGAAGACCTGAAACTCTTCTTAGTAGCATAATAATGTCATTGACCTCCTGAATGAAGTCTGACTAATACATGGTCTTTGGAAATTTGGCAACACTCTTAGCCAGATAAGTTTTCAACATGACCCTTGTGCACAACTCCGCTTCTTTGTCCCAATGTTCTACCGACTGACTCTGGTGAAATTTTCACGTAGTCCTCGACGTCGGGGAGTTTGAGAAAATCCTCAAAGAAATATGGATCCAAACGGATTAAAACCTTGCCATCGGCATCCTTTACTACCATGGATTCTTCATCAATGTGGGATGCAACGGATACGACAAACTTTTGGCAATGCATGGATGACATGAAAAGCTGGAAGCAAGAGCAAGCCCACTTTCATTTATGGCTGCATCCAAGAATTATTTTTAGGGCCTTCAACCTTGACTAGAAATCAGGAAAATCAATTTTTCCAAGATCGGTGTCTCCTATATTCCCAGGTCGGAAGACAAGCAAGAGTGAGGAGCAACTCCAAGGAACAAATATTTCATCTTTTCTTTGCCTTTGGATGTAGAAGTAGACATCAAGTTTTGGATTTGTAACCTAATGACTTTCTCGAATTTCAAATTCTGAAGTTGAAAGTATCGATGAAGAAAACTCAAAACCCAAAAGCTTCAACCTCGAAAACCCGAAAGATTGCAATCTCCAAAACCTAAAAGAGAAACTTCGAAATAGAGAAGTCCTAAATTCTGAAGTTGAGAAGTCCAAAATTCTAAAGTTGAGAAGTCTAAAATTATGAAGTTGCAAAGTCTAAAATACAGACTTCCGAAGTTGAGAAGTACAAAATACAAAGTTTTGAAAACATGAAATGACACAATTCCCAAGAAATGAAAAGCGTCGAGCAACCAAATCTTTGAATTCCAAAAAGGAGGTTCTCCAAAATCCTAATCTCTAAAAACACCAACCTCTGAATTGTGAAAAACAAGAAGTGATGAGAGGGTGAATTTTGAATACTCGAGAGGATCTTTGAAGACTCTGATGGAAGTTATACTGAATACCTATAGAAACTCGAATCGTGGAAACATGACGGGCAATGAGATTGTCATTTTCCAAGGCATACAAAGGAGGAACAAAAGAAAATGAACAAGGAGAAAACAAAACAAAAGATCTCAAACAAAAAAGAAAAGAACCAAAATAAAATACCTTGAAAATGACGTCAAAAAGTATGAAATACATAAAAACCCAGGTCGTCAGAGCAAAATGTCAGATGAAAATTACAGGTAAAAACCGAGTTTAAATAGAAAAAATCTGACATTAATGGCCAAATCTCGATCCATACGGAAGTAGGTGAGAATTAAATACGAAGAAAACTCTGAAAGTCTAAGACCCAAAATTTTGAAATTCTGAAATCTTAGAATTTTGGGGTTTTGGACTTCGGAGATTAAGAGATGAAAATCGTGATATGGCGATGGGAGAGTTTTGAAACTTGAAAGCCCGAAATTTCAAAATTTTGGACTTTCAGACTTTTGGACTTCGGAAGTCTGAAAGTGAAAAACCTCAAAACGGTTAGGAGAGTTCCAAAACCCAAAATCCTGAAAGTTTGAAATTTAGGACTTTTGTAGTTTCGAACTTCGAGAACTCTAAAGGGAATTTTCTAAAAAATTGTGACTTAGAATTCTGAAACCTGAAAGCTTGAAATTCCAAAATTTTAGACTTTCGGACTTGAACTCCGAGCTCAAAAATTGGCAATTTATCAAAAGAAAACTCCAAACTCCGAAAACCCAAAATTTTGAAATTTCACAATTTCAGTGTTTCAAAATTTGGAACTTGAATAATTTCCAAGTTGAAGAAAACTTCCATGTGAATATTTTGATTGATCTTAATGTTTGTTTCTCAAGGTAGATTAAAACGGTAACAATTTTGGTGACCTCCAGGGAATGCTTGCCTGCTAATATTTTAGATCAGTAGCCTTATACAAACCATTATGATTTAATAACAAACAAAATCATGCACAAGATCTAAACAATTCCCCAAAATCTACAAAGCAGTGGAAGTATAAACTAGAATAATCCAAATCAAAACAAAGTACACACACATAACACAACATGTATCATGGTTCACCCAATGTGGGCTACGTCCACCAAAGATAGAGATCTCATATATATAATACAACAAGAGTACAAACCAACTCTTCAATACAAGAGTATAATGCATCTCTCCAAGAGTATCTCCTCTCCTCCAGATCTCTAAATGGATCTCCATGAGTGCACTACAATTGTGCCTCCAAACACCACCAATAGATCTCACATAACTAGGAACTACTGCATCTCTGAACTGCTACCAAGTTCTCTGTGGATCTGCAAACAAGACCTCTCACATGGGTCTACCATATGTGCAACTATGACTATGCACCAAGAAGTAAGTTTGTCTCTCCATCACTGCATGCATAACCTGTGCAAACATGAAGACAACCTCCTCTACAATATCTAGATCTACATGGATCAATACAATATGATCTCATGGATCTGATACAAGACTAGATCTACATGGATCTATAATACAAGATCTCACCAACATGTGGATCTACAAGAAGAAACTCTATGTGCTTTGCATACTATGCAAGCCATTATAATGAGACAATAACTATACAAAGGAAATACAGTAGAAGATGTTACCCTCTTCTCACCATTTAGATGTACCTACTTTTATTTCCTTTTGTCAACTCCTCTCCATGGAGACTTTGTCTTCATGTAACTGTTCTTTCTTTCTCTTCTTCTTCTTCATCCTCTCAATCTAGGAGAATCAAGGATCTAATTCAATCCTTCTCTTAATTCTCTTACTAACCCTAGCTTTCATGCTTATATAGGCATATACAAACTTACACTTAGCCATGCAATTACACATCACATACACATACATATATATCTATTTTGGGTAACTTAACTTTGCTTTTACAATCAATAAATCATCTTTAAAATAATTGATTTATTCTAATTTTCATCAAAAAACAAAAAATGCGTCATTGTAACCAACATCGGTTAACCTTGTTGACCGACACTAGTTACTTACTTTGATGGACTGGACTTTACGATGTTTAACTCGCCGATGATCGATCGTCATGAAAACTAGTAACATGTAAAACATGCTATCTTTGAAGCAATTCAGCTCCACAACCTAACAATCTCCCACTTGGAGATAAATTTTGAACCTTTATACATGTACTGTACTATACATATACATCACCATCCTCTACACACCGTGAAGACCATCTATTCTTTCCTTCAACAATTCTCTCAAAAAATAAAACTAGGAAGATCAAACCATCTTCTCAAACCAAGAAGATAAAAACATGACTTACCAAACCTACATGAAGCTACAACTGATTCGTGATAACCGAGCTATCCATACATCAAGCTCCCACTGAATCATAACACCAAGCCTCTCATGCAACCAAGCCATCATGACTAACACACCTGTAAGAGCTCCCACTCAAACTGAAGTACTGAGCTTCAATTACAACCATAGCCATACCTGTAAAACCAACCATGTTCTCCATCCATCTATCCATGTCTCCATGTAACCACCAATGCAATTGTCCAAAGACAAGTCAAACTAGAATATGTGAAAGAAAAACAAGATCCGGGTAAAAAAACCCGAATGAGTTCTACATGCAATAGTGGGTGATCAATCCACAAACACCTGCATAACTCAAAGAAATCCAAACACTGCAATCTACAAATCCAACCCTGCATAAACAACTAGCATGTCCAAGACATTCATCCAGTAGATAACATATCTATCAAGGAGTAACATAGTAATAAGAGGAAATACAAACATCCCCTACTCATGCTCAAGGCATCTAAACCATGCTCATAGGCATCCATGTGTAAATCAAACATTTGCATCATCATAGACTCACAAAACTGAATCTATCCACATGTATAAACTCACCTATACATCCATCCATATCATCAGGCTCTCCAGAAGTGCCAAGTCTCTCACTGACTAACTCCAAAGCCATATATGAATCATGTGCTCATCAATGTCAATAACAAACAACCATGCTAAACCATGTAACTAATACCAAGTGCAAATACCAGCAAACATGTCATCAACATACTACACAAACCAAACCAAGATGAAAGCAAAACAAGGGCACCATCTAAAAATGGTAAATAAACACTGATGTCAAACCTGTGATCAACCAAACCGACCATTTCCCCTAACCGACCCGGTCACTTGCTTGACCGACCACGGTTACCAGATGACCGACCACGGTTAATCCTAACCGACACCGGTCTCTGTAACTAGTAGATTTTCTCCTTTAACCCTTAAAACTCTGAAAAATTGCTCTATCATCTTCACCCAACTGAATCTAACCATCAACTATAATCCCATAGGGATATCCAAGCACCACAAAATAAACCAAGAAGTGACATCACAAAGCAATAAACTCAATATACCTACAAATCTATGACTTCCTCCAAAACCAACTAGTGCCTCTGCCACTCGAATAAGTAGCAATCTCCTCTCACTCTGCATGTGCATCATGTATCCAATCCTGCAATGCCAACAACCATGGCTTTCTCCCACTGAACATGAAATCCCCTGCACTGCCTCTAACACCAAGCTCAAAAGCTAATATGTCAGTGAGAAATAAAACAGATGAAAGAAAATATAAAATGATTCCCTTCTTATCAAAGAATACTCCTACATCACAGAAGTTTGGACTTCTTGTGAAGTAGGTGAATCAAATTCTTTTCATCTTGTGTACTCAACATCTTTTCGTTACTGCAATTGTGTCTAACCATGACTTTTCATTGAGGATCTCATCCTTAGACTAGATATCCTTGTCCTCAAGATTCCACACAACCTGGGAAATAAAATTCAAACAACACCAAAAACATGGTGTAAATCTATGCACACTATCCAAACATAATATCAAGCTGCTCCAAAAGAAAGAAATAAAACATGAACCATATAGAGATACCTGACCCAAAGTCTCACTGGACTAACCAAGCCAAATCCATCCTCTTTTTGATCCAAACATTGAAGTGATCTACATTGTTTCTACCTGTACACATTGTGCAAGAAACATGATCCTCCAAAATAGGACACTGAACCATCCATGCCCTCTTCTACTATAAGAAACCATGTGCAAACTTGTTGTCACAGAGACCGACTATGGTTTGTTGACCAGTACCGGTTACCCTCTGTGACCGATGTCGGTTCCCTGACCGACATCGGTGCTGCTGGAACTAACACAATGCCACAAATTGGCATAGGTCACCAAACCAGGTGCCTACTCCGACCAAAGCCGATAGTTGTGTTGAGCCAGTCATTTCAAGAAGCACCCAAATCTTGCACAAAAACTTAACAACAATAATACATGCAATAAAAATTACACCAAGATGAAATACATCACCTTACCAACACCAAGATACTCAACCACATCTTCAACTGAAGAACATGCTTTCTCGATGGAAACCCCATCTTCACACTATGCTACTATATTATTCCTCTCTAAGAAGCCCATGCATCTAACTGCACCAAAGGATGCATAACTGCTCCTTTTCTCTCATTCTCAGATCTAGATCTACAATCCCAAACATGCATGTGCAACCAAAATAATATAAGCACTACAATACCAAGATAAAACCATACCTCAATAACCGGATCTACAATCTGACCAACATGCTTGTGCCTCCAAGAACCAGGGACACCTCAACAACCAAGATACATTCCATGCATCTTCTTAATTCTTCAGATATGTGATTTTCTATTTAAAACTAGGTTGCCAAAGAATAAGAACTGTAACACACACGGTCACCCATTATAACCGACCACGGTTACCTGTAATCGACCACGGTCACCCTGCCGACACGGTTGCCACTTAACCGATGTCGGTCACTGTAATTTCAGCAACCTTACTCTTCAGCTCCCACTTGAGATTGAATCTCTTCTGTGATCTTCTCATCAAGAAAAACAAACCCTGCTCTCATACATGTCAGTCAAACCACTAACAAAACCATGAAGCAAACCCTTGCTCTGAAATAACCAAGCTAACCAAGCTCGATACCATTTTTTGGGAATTCGGGACTATGGAATAGTGCTATGATTTAATAACAAACAAAATCATGCACATAGGATCTAAACAATTCCCCAAAATCTACAAAGCAGTGGAAGTATAAACTAGAATAATCCAAATCAAAAAAAAGTACACACACATAACACAACATGTACCGTGGTTCACCCAATGTGGGCTACGTCCACCAAAGATAGAGATCTCATATATATAATATAACAAGAGTACAAACCAACTCTTCAATACAAGAGTATAATGCATCTCTCCAAGAGTATCTCCTCTCCTCCAGATCTCTAAACGGATCTCCATGAGTGCACTACAATTGTGCCTCCAAACACCACCAAGCAGATCTCACATAACTAGGAACTACTGCATCTTTGAACTGCTACCAAGTTCTCTATGGATCTGTAAACAAGACCTCTCACATGGGTCTACCATATGTGCAACTATGATTGTGCACCAAGAAGTAAGTTGTCTCTCCATCACTGCATAACCTGTGCAAACATGAAGACAACCTCCTCTACAATATCTAGATCTACATGGATCAACAATACAATATGATCTCATGGATCTACAATACAAGACTAGATCTACATGGATCTATAATACAAGATCTCACCAACATGTGGATCTACAAGAAGAAACTCTATGTTGCTTTTTGCATACTATGTAAGCCATTACAATGAGACAATAACTATACAAAGAAAATATAGTAGAAGATGTTACCCTCTTCTCACCATTCAGATGTACTTGCTATTTCTTTTTATCAGCTCCTCTCCATGGAGACTCTGTCTTCATGTAACCTGTTCTTTCTTTCTCTTCTTCTTCTTCATCCTCTCAATCTAGGAGAATCAAGGATCTAATTCAATCCTTCTCTTAATTCTCTTACTTACCCTCATATAATGCATGCATGCATATATATATATATATATATATATCTATATATATATATATATATATTATTACGTAACTTAACTTTGCTTTTACAATCAATAAATCATCTTTAAAATAAGTAACGTCACCGGTTACTACCGAACGGCGTCGGTTAACCCCGACCGACACCGATTACTTCCTAACACAGGACCGACCGACTTTGTTAGCCCCGACCGACGCCGATTACACCCCGATCGATGCCACCAGATTCATCACAACTTTTAACATGTAAAACATGCTATCTTTGAAGCAATTTAGCTCCACAACCTAACATTTCTTAACTTGAGCCTAATGTTGGCATAAAGTTTTCATAGCCGTGTTTCAAACTTCTTCCAGCTCCATGAGTTCAGCAAACCTCACCGTTATGGAGCCATTATCCTTAACTTTGAACTGGTGAGCCAACTCCAAAGAAGGTAATTCCAAGGAGAGTGGGAGATTTGCCTCCCTCCCATATACAAGTACAAAAGGTGAACTCCCAATTTCTCTTTTAGGTGTAATTTGATCTACCCATAAAGTGGTCTTAAGTTGTGTATGTCAGGTCCTTTTGTTAGCCTCCATCGTGCATTTGATGATCCTTATGAGATTCTTGTTACTTGATTCAGCCAACCCATTCCCCTATGGATAGTAATTAGATGAAGTCTTGAGGTAGACCCCATTCTTAACCACCCATTCACTCAACTTCAAACCGAGAAAAACCATTGTGTTGTCAGAGATAACAGTGAATGGAAGACCAAATCTTGTCATTATGTTTTCCAGAAAATCAAGGATTACCTTTTCGTTACTTTCTTTTAATGCTACTACCTTTGTCCATCAAGTAAAATACTTTGTTGCAGTAAGGACCCATTCATGTCCATCACTTTGGATGGTGAGTTGATCATCCCAATAAAATATAGACCCCATTGGACGAAAGTTTGATCCACTTGAATAGGATGCAGGGGACGGGCTGCTAGCTTCTATTTACCTGCAAAAGGGTGCATTCCTTACATTTCCTTACCCAAAGATGAGAATATTTGAATAAATATGGCCAATAATAACCAGCTCACATAATTTTTGTGGCAGTTGTACAAGAAGAATAATGCTCTCCAGATAGTTCATTATGGAATTCTTATAATATCTTATTCACTTGCTCCATTTTGATGCAGCTCAAAAGAACACCATTCAAGTCCTTTTAGAAAAGAACATTGTTGACCAAGACGTATGGAATAGACTGGAGACGAAAACTATTTCTTTGGACCTTGTCCATATTTGAAGGATATGCCCCTGAGAGGAGAAAATTTTGATTTTTTGTTAACCAATCAGCTTGATCATCACCTTCGCCGGCATTCAAAAGCATAACATCTTCCACATCTTTGATCTTTAAGTTTATAGCCAACTTCTGACATAATCCTTTGCCTCTGACAAGTTTAGTGACTTTAATGTGTACGTCATACTCCATTACTTTCATGATCCATCCAACGCGTTTCTCATTCATCTCTTTGTTTAGAAAAAACTCCTTAACACCAGGATGAGAAACCATCAGGTGAATTTTGTTGTTGGACAACATGTGCCTAAAATTTTCAAGGCTTGAATGACTGCAAAGACCTATTTCTCAACAAAGGAATATTTGAGCTCATATTCCTTGAGGGATTGACTAAAGAAGGCAATTGGTTATTCCATCATATTGTCATTTTGCTAGGTGAGAATCCCCGAAATACTTTCCTGACCTACAAAAGCATAGAGAATGAAATCTTTGTCGAACCTAGGGTTTACCAGCGTGGGAGCTTGAGAAATGGCCATTTTGATAGCCACAAAGCTCGACCTTCCTTACTTTTTCCAAGTGAATGGAATGTTATTTTTCAACATAGATCTCGAGTGGTTTAACCAATTTCACAAATTGAGGAATGAATCTCCGCACGAAATTTATGGTTCCCAAGAAACTCTGGAGACCTTTGTTATGGCTTGGAAGAGATAAGGACATAATTGAATGAATCCTTGTAGGATAAATAGATAGTCCTTCCTCTGAAATGACATGTCCCAATAATTTTCCTTCTTGGACTGCAAAAATGCACTTCTTAGGATTTAGTGAGACCCCAAATTCTCTGCATCTTCAGAAAAATTTTCTTAGATGTGTGATATGATCTTGACATGCTTGGAATATATAGTTATATCATCGAGGTAAACCAAGATGATATCGTTGATTAGTCCTTTGAATTCCATGTCCATGGCTCTTTGGAATGTAGCCCTGCATTAGACAATCCAAATGGCATTTTTTTGTACGCATACGTGCCCCACTTAGTAGTGAAAGTTGTTTTGAATTGGTTAGATTCTTGGACTAGAATCTGATTATATCCCAAATATCCATCGAGCAAGGAAAACCTTTGATCTCCTGCCACTATTTGAAGGATTTGTTCCATTGATGGAAGAGGGTAGTGGTCTTTCAACAAGGCACGGTTTAAATCCCTGAAATCTATGCACAGTCGGATCTCTCCATTCTTCTTCCTTACAGGCACAGATTGGCTACCCATGAGGAATGCTTGATGGGAAAAATAATGCAGGCCTCAATGAGCTTTGTTAGCTCCTTCCTCATCAATGGCTCAATTTTAGGGTTAATTGGCCTCTATTTTTGACAACTGGATTAGCATTTGGATCTAGCTCAATGGTATGTTGAGCTAGACTTGGATCAAAACCACACAAGTCTTTGTAGCTCCATGCAAAAATGTCATGATATTCTTGACATAGTTCAACAAAATCTTCCTTCTCTTGAGCGGTACATACTTTTCCAATCTTTAGAAGTTTTTCACTTACCACCTCGACTTCTTCAAAATCTTCCTCTTTGATTATCATGTTGGTACTTTTCCATTTGGCCTGGTCATCCGTGTTGAAGATGGATTCAAGAGTAACTAGGCCTTTTGGAATTTTATTTCCTTTCAACTATATAATTTGATTACCATAGGAGTTTTGTAGTTTATCTTGGTGTTTGGCAGCAAAGTTCACTTCTTATTATACAAAAAGGACAATCTGTTGATCGCTATCAAACACTTTCTAGCTACTTATGTTATCTGGTACTGCTGGGACGAACCACCATTTTGACCATCTGTTGCCCTTCTTTCATAATTTCCATAGGTATATCATACTGCAATCCAATGGTAGCAATCCTATCGACGTCCTGGTTTTACTTTCTTGGGCGCATGAATTCCAAAAGCTTCAAAATCTTCTATAAAGTACCAAACTGATTCTTATATGATCTTAATAGATCATTTTTTGATATGCTACGGGTTGTTACTTGAGGCACAACCACCTTATTTTCTCCAAAAATAGTCAAAGCCTTAATTCCTATCTTCTGAGCTAGTTGAATCCCTTGTATAAGAGCCTCATATTCAACAACATTGTTAGTGCAACTGAATTGCAACCGAAAAGATGAGAAGTATTTATCTCCCTCTGGAGAAATTAACATAACACCAACACCAGATCCATTCTTACTTCTCGAGCCATTGAAGAACAATTTCCACAGTCCTTCCGAATCACTTGGTGTTTTGACAAGTTGTGGTATGATTGTATCTTCTTCATGAATGCAGTATGTACCCAATCATGTTTCTTCCAAGAATAGAAAACCAACTTCTTCTTCTGTCAACACATCAACGTAGGGATCATACTGATGATCTACACTTACTTCATCTAGCACAATATTAGGGATTTCTTTGAAAAGAGTGGTTCGTTCATGATCAACATATTATTCTTTTAGATCTTCGATGTTGTAATTCCCATTTATAGGACTAGTAGTGTAGGGTTCTACATGATTATGGTAGATTGGTTATGCCCTTATAGTCACTTTGGTTCTGTATTGAGTCATGAGAATCATATGTGACCGATCAGATGATAGATAACCACCCATCTTGGTAGTAAAATCTCATGATAGGAAGATGGAAAAGAGAGGGGAAGATCAATGACTGATATGTCTTGGGTGAATGACAAACTTAGGCATGCATGGATAGTAAGTTGAAGTCCTTTGATAACTCCAACCGTTTGGACTACAGTACCATCTAACTGGAAAACTCCTTTTGAGATTGGAGTATATGGGATTCCCAACACATCTGCAATTTACTTGGGCATCACAAAACTACTGGCTCTAGAATCGATCATACAATTGTGCACCAAATGCTTGTCGATGATCTAGAGAGATATAGAATGGTGGTGGTTTGTTGGCCTTAGAAATCACTTTCGTTTCTGGTTGACACAGGTTGGTTGCTATTGTTGCTTCATGACCTGATGATCTATCGGTAGTACCAAAATTGTTCAAAGCCTCCCATAGCAAGTTCCTCTGAGAAGGAATTGAGAGTGCATCCCACATCGTGATGCTCAAATTGGTCTTCTTCATTTTCTCCACAATGTTGAATAGAATTTCCCCAACTTTGCTAATACCTTTTTGGGTGTTAGAGTCTTCCTTTGGGAAATGCCTATTAGGCACTGTGATACTTGAAGTTCCATATTTCTTTGTAGACTGATCTATAGATACTTTTGGTGATTTCTTTCATGTGCCCTTATTAGCTGATACTTGTGCTTGAGGCTATGAAGTAGATGTCTTATCAACTTTGGAAGTTTGAGGTTCCATTGCTCTCTTCTCAAAACGATTTTTTTGCCAGCGATGAAGAATCAGTATTCAACCCGCAAAAATCTTTTGTTTACCAAAGATAAAGCAAAGTGGTTTCCTCAAGTTCCTACGGTTGATTTTTTATTTCTTACGTAGATATGTTCTCTGTTATCTCAAAAGGGGAAGATGCTCTTTGAACCATAAGGGCCTAGCCAAGAACTCCATTGGGACAAAGATTTTGATTGTGGGGTTGAGAACAAGGATAACACCATTCATAATATTGAACGAGGTTATTTTTGACCGGTACTATGGCTCTAGATGAACTAACAATGAAGGGTTCTTGTAGTTCAAAGGTTAGACATTTGTAGTTTGATTTGTAGCTTGATTTTGTAGCTAATTATTCCTTGAAAGGGAGGACGGGTAGCACGATACTCCGATTTTGTGGCTAGTATGGACGATTATATTGAAATTGTTGCCTTTTGAGTGTAACAAGCTCATTTCCAAAAGTCTGTAGAAGTGACTTGACTTCAAATAGATCATTTGAAGAGGCAGCGCAAAATTGAGTGGTTGATTAGAAGTTGTTGGGATGGGAACAATGATAGGCTGATTATTTGCAAGGTCTAGAAACAATGGCATTGGTGGTCATGGAGTTATCTTTTCAGCCTGAATTTCCACTCTTATGGCCACGTCGTAGGCATTAGGAAATGTAGCTCCTCCCATGGACTGGATCATAATTGCTACATCGCTATTCAAGGCTCATAAATATTACAAGAATGCATTATGTGAAGAAGGCTTTATAAGTTTCGGAATCCTATTCTGGTCCTATGGAATTGGAAGTTGAAATCACTCATGTATTCTTGGGGAGATCTCTTCATGGTAGTAAGTTTCTCAAAAAGTGATAGGTTGTCACTCTTTTCTTCAAACTATTTATAGATATTTTCTCCTAACTCGTCCCAAGTGGTTATACTACCAACACTTAACCCTCGAACCATAAAAGTGCTTTTTCCTTGAAAGAAGTGGCGAAGTCGAACATCAATGTTATCCTCTGTGATGATGTTATGTATGGCAAAAATGATGTCTACGTCAAGAATATGTTCTATCGAGTAATGTGAGTTTCCCTTGTATAAAAGGGTTAACTTTTGAGTGCCACAACAGTATAGGATCATGTTGAGCCAACAGAAGAGGACTCCTTGCATTGAAAGGGGGAAAAAATTGATTTCGTGCCATAGCAACAAGAGGTTGATTGTTCCTTGGTGGAGTGAACCTTTCGTACGGAGGAGTTGAAATACCCTACGAGGAAGAGTTGAAGTGGTGATGGGTCCCCGACAACAAGATCATTACAAAGATGATCAGGCCTTGATGGAAGAGATGCATTATTATGAGGATATTGTGATACATGAGTGGCCAAATGTTGTAGATTACATAGACCATGTAGCTTGGTAGAGAATAGGAGAGGGATCAAGATAGAGATATGGTAAGAGATCGGGACAAGCCATAACCTATGGGAGTACAACGAGTGTTGCACATTCGCCACGGTGGAGCAGGGGAGGATAATGGGAGATCTCACATGTGATGATGAGCACCATTGTGTTTTTGCATATTGTCAAATAGTTTATGACCATCATGGTCACATTTTTTATGATTCAGGATGTATCATTATTATTATTATTGTCGATGTATGATTTCATGTATATGTTATGGGATATTTTGTGATGACCAACATGGTCATATTTTTTATAGATATGTATATGGATGATTATTATTTTTGTATGAGGTGCACATTATGGGACATTGTGTGTTGACTATGATGGTTATATGTTTGATGTATATTGATGATGTAGGATGTATTTCATGATGATGTATTTGATATTGTTGTGTGATGTTTGTTGTTTAGATTATGTTGATGAGATGATAGTTATTGATTAGGTGATGTGATGTGACTTTATGTTGCTGATATGATGTGATGGATGTGATGATGATTTAGTATTTTATTTTGTGGTGCTATTGATGATGTGTAATAATTTAACAATAATCATGATGGTCTTGGAAAATCTGATGTGATGATAGTATTTAGATGATTTTATTGATGATGTGATGATAATAATTTGATGTTATTGTGAATGGTGTATGAATGTGATGATGTTTACTGAAGTTATTTATATGATATGATGATGAATGGGATATACATTTGTGTATGGATGATGTGATGAGATTTGGGATGCCAGCTTATTTTAGTATGGTTAGTTATAGTGGTGGTGATGTCGTTTAATGATGGGTGGTATTTATTTGTAATGAATATTATTAGATGATTGTCTTGATGATGATGAAACATGGATGGGGTCATGATTATTGTATATTGTTGTGATTAGGATGGCATATGATGTGTAGGACGTGATTTATCATGATGGTTTATTTATGATGTGATGTGTTGGATGTTAGCTCATGTTAGTGATGGATATGATGATGTAGTTAGTGAGGTATGGTTGTGATGGGTAGTACTTGTTATTGATGAGTTGATATTGTTAGATGGTTTTAGTATTGATTATGGATTATGGATGAGATGATGATTTTGTTAGATGTAGGTTATGATTTAGGTCATGGATTGTGATGTATGAATAAATGGATGCATGATGATAGGCCAATGATAGGATATTTTTCTATGTTATTGATGTAATAATTGTATTTACATATGAGATGGATGCTAAGTGTTTTCAAATTTGTACAAATATTTATATAACCATTTCTTTAAATGAGGCGGGATAATAGAGAGAAAAAGGAAATGGTTTGGGAATGGTATAAGTAATAGTTTGATGTAGATGGGAGGATGGAGAGAAATGAAGGCCTCAGGATCTTACAAGGGTTGCATTTCTCGGCACTTGACTTAGGTTTCTTGGAAATTTGTGTCCTCAAATATAATCATGGAAAATGTAGTTGTAGTTACAATCACGAGATATATTCCTAATCATGATAGATCCTTTGCTTTATAGGAAAGATTAGAAGAAGTATAGATTTAGAGAATGGATGAAAACGTTAATAGGGATAAAAGGGATGTAGTGATGAAGGATTACTTTCCCCCAATGTGCTTAACTATGTGTTGTAGAGTGCTAGTAGACATAGGATTCAATTTACCATAGCGCCGAAAACCGGTTTTCACCATCGTCTTGGTTTAAGGTGCCGGCCAAGTGGTTTTCACCATTGCACGAATTATTTTTATCTTTTTCTAATTTTTTATTTTTATTTTATTTAAGTAATAGATATTCAGGCATAGAAGCATCAAAGATGCATGATATTCATGGGCTCGCTAGCTCATATCCATCCAGAGTAGCAATCTTATAAGCACCTGAGCCGAATTTGGATATGATGATATATGGTCCGAGCTAGTTAGGTTTGAATTTTCCCTTCTTTTTGTGATCCAAATTAGTATTGTGTTGGTTTTCCTTGAGGACTAGGTCATTGAGTTCAAATTTTTGATATTTTATGCACTTGTTATAATGTATGTGGTGGCGGTTATGGTAAGTTTTTATATGGTCCAAGGCTTGGAGGCATTTCTCATCGATAAGTTTGAGTTCTTGAAGGTGATGGACACGATAGTCTTCATCATCAATGAGGTGTTGGAGGAAATGTGTAATGATGGGAGTTTGATCTCAATGGGCCAAATTTCTTCAGTACAAAAACAAGGGATTATGGAGTGGCACTTGTGGGAGTGTGGATGGAGGTGTGATAGGCCCATAAGGAGGGATATATTTGTGTGTGCCAATCTTGTCCTGCTTGATTCATAATTTTTCCAAGAATGCACTGTAGTGTTTTATTAGATGATTCTCGATTGGCCATTGCCTTGTGGATAATAGGGGGTAGAAAATTTGAGTTTAATGTGTAATTAGTCACAAAGTTCACGGACTTCTTGATTTTTGAAGGAATTTCCATTGTCTCGATAAGGGTAGATGGAATCTTTGTAATGAAAGATGATGTGGTTAAGGATAAATTTGGAATTGTTTTGTCGGTAACATAGGTGAGCGGCATGGCTTGAACCATTTAGTGAAATATTCTATCGTAGTAATAATGGGCTTCTGACCATCAAAGGAAGTGGGATTCAATTTTCTCATGAGATCGAGATCCAAGGTAGAAAAAGGAAAAAAGGTAGTGATGGGTTATAAGGCTTGGGATGGCGCATGGATGAGGTTGGCATGTTTTTGGCATGGGAAACATTTGTAGACATATGAACATGCATATTTTTCCATGTTGGCCTAATGATAATCGGTTCGTAGAATATTTTTAGCTAGGGCCATACCACTGGTGTGAGCACTGTAAATTCCTGCGTGAACTTCCTAAAGTGTTGATTTAGCCTCTTAGGAACTTAGACATCATAATAGAGTTCCGTCAACGATTCTATGATATAAGGTCTTATCAAGAATATTCAAATGAGAGCCATGTTGGATGAAGGATTTGTGATGGTTACGAGGGATGTTGGTTGGAAGAGCATGGTCATGGAGGTAGGTAAAGATATCATGGTACCAGGTAGAGTTTGGACCAACAATCTCACATACCATCTCAAACTTAGGAATGTCATAGGCAGGGACCATTAGCTGTTTGATAAAAAATTATGCATTAAATGCATCGAGGGCATATCCAAGAGGGATGTGATAGTATCCATGGAATTTATTGATTTGTTTCTTGTACGAGGGCATGGTCGAACTAAATATGGTGGAAATAAGCCTTGAAACTTTTGACCATTTGTTTGTAGGGAACTAATTTTTTTCCTTGGTGGCATATTCATCATTGACTTGTTTGTGATTAACTATGAATCACCAAAGACGTTGATATGATTGATATTCCATTCAATGGCCATCTTTAAACTGAAAATGAGTCCTTCGTATTCAACTATGTTGTTGGTTAAGGAAAGCAAGCTGGAAAGCTTTACAAATTAGGTCACCTTGAGGAGTGATAAATAAAATACCTACTCTTGAGCCATGATGTGTGAAAGAGCCATCAAAGTATAATTTCCACATATTTGACTCTGCAACAATACATATGGATTCATTTTAAAACCAAGTGGTGTAGAGTCAGGGACTGAAGCTTCTACCAACTGGTCGGCTAGAACTTTTCCTTTGATAGCTTTTTGATTAACAAACTCAATGTCGAATTCTCTCAAAGCATAATCCATGTAGCCATTCATCTTGTTAAAGCTTATTTAGAGAGTAGATATTTGAGTGGATCTACTTTGGCGATGAGCTTGACGGTATTGTTGAGCATGTAATGTTGTAGCTTTTGAGAGGAAAAGACTATGAAAAGACACACTTTTTCCATAGGAGTGTAGTTGAGCTCATAAGAAATTAATGTTTGGATTTAATATTTGATGGATTGTTCCTTTCCATAGATGTCATGTTGTCTTTAGGAGAGCTCCCAAGGAATCTTTGTGTAGATGATATGTAGAGAAGAAGAGGCATCCCCATAGTAGGGGCTACTAGGATAGGAGGATGCATCGGATATTCCTTGAGCTTGTCAAAGGAATCTTGACATTCCTCGTTTAATAAAATTTGATGCCTTTATTGAGCAGGTGATGGAATGGATGGAATTTATTTGTTAGATGTGGTATAAATCTTTTGATGGCCTGTATTTTTCACTGTAGGATTCGTAGTTGTTTAAGATTTTTGGGTGGAGGCATTTTAAACACAACTTTGACTTTATCTAGATTAATTTCGATTCCACGTCTAGAGATAATAAAGCCAAGGAGCTTTTCGGACGTGACGTTGAAAAAATGTTTCTTGGGATTTAGGAGAACCTTGTATTCTTGGAGTCATTTGACGATGCGGCAAAGAACCATAGGATGTTCCTCGCAAGTTTTAGATTTTCCCATAATGTCATCAATGTAATATTCAACTATATCATGTATCATATCATAGAAAATTATAGTCAAGGCACGTTGATAGGTGACTCAACGTTTTTGAGTCCAAAGGGCATGACGTAATAGCAAAACATGCCCTAAGGTGTAGTGAAAGCTATTTTATGTCGATTGTCTTCAGCAATTTTAATCGTATTATAGCTAGAGAAACCATCCATGAGGGAAAACATCTCATGCTTTGTTGTAGAGTCGACGATCATGTCAATGTTTGGTAATGGGAAATCATCCTTAGGGAAATATTTATTGATGTCACGGAAGTCGGTACAAATGCAAATGCCCCCAATATTTTTACCTAATGGTACAATATTGGAGATCCAATTAGAATAATCAATGGGTCGGATGAAACTGACGTCAAGTAGCTTATGTAATTCTTCTTTGACAAGCAACATGAATTTTAGATGCATCTTTCAAAGCTTTTGTTTGACCGGTTTTACATCTTTATGCACTACAAGATTGTGGACCATGAGGGAAGGATCCAGACCAGACATATCCGCATAGGACCATGTGAATACATATGAAAATTCTTTTAGGAGTGTTGTAAAGGTGGCTTGTTTGTTAATGAACAAGGATGCCAAAAATTTGAGGATATTGGGTTCTTCCTCCGTCTGATGATGTTGATGTCAATGGTGTTGTCCAATTTCCCTCTCCCAATGAAATTGATAATCAAGTAAGCTAGCAAATGTGCACTAGACCAAAATAGAGACAACATGTTGATTGAAGGGGGCATTGCTAGAGAAGAAAGAGGCAATACTTAGAAAAATCAACAAAAAATGTGGCAAAAGAGGATAAAAATGTCTCGAGCAAGCGATCTAAGGGATAGTTGGGACGAAAATACGCGTGGGCCCTAAAAAGCCAAAATAGCATGATGCCAGAGAAATGTGGAAAAGTGAAAGATGTTTTCCGCATGGTCATGGGACAGTTGGGACAAAAGTACCCAAAATGCCGAGAAAATTTGATTTGGTCACATCTAGTTCATTACGGAAAAGGCATAAAAGAATGTCACGAGTGGTTCAAGGACAATTGGAATGCAAGTATGCACGGGTTCCAAAAAGCTAAAATAGCCATAGCAAGTGGAGTGCAGAGATGGCGAGAGAAAATGTCCTGGGACACGCGGACCTGAAATAGCTGAAATACTGCGAGTGAGTGGTGCGGAGAAGTCGGGCATTTGTCAACGGCCCACCTAGACCGGTCAATGATGGATGCGTGAGAGACGAGAAGAACTGAGTCGAGAAATGCAGAGAAAGGAGGCCCACACGGTCTAAATACCACGTGGACGTGAGTTCACGAAAACCCACAATACCTATAATCCAAAGGGAAAGTGGAACGCCTAACCCCGAACTTCAAACATGCATAACTTTTGACTCAGAGCTCCGATTTTCAAAAAATTTGACTTTTCGGAAAGGGCACAACATCTTGTGTATAAGAGATCGGGAACATGTGAAAATAGTTTGAATCAATTGGAACAAAAAAATATCAAACCCCAACTTCATTCATCAAATCGATATAAAGATTAAAGAGAAGAATGCGAACAACCAAACTATTGTGTTGCCCACATTTTCTAACCTCGGTTATCTGTTGACTCTTTTCTCATATTTGATGATTTGATATGGATTATGGCATATTTTAATATTATTTTATAATATTTGATCATTCATGGACATGTATGACATTTTGGGCGCATAGTGCCAATTTAGTATATGATTAGTAGGTTAGTTCATTTCAGTAGATGTTTTGGATACTAACATGTTATGACGTTATTGATCTTATTGAATATATGGCGTACACATGATTTTGTCACACATCTTGGTGTTATGGATCATTTAGATATTTGATGTGATCATATGATAACATGTAGATATGTCGTTATATGTTAATGCAATGGCTAACACATGGTGAATTTATGTGAAATTGTGTATGTTTCTCATTTGCAATTCCTTATTGATGATGTGTTAGCATAATTAATATGTTTATGCTTCGATTGGTTTACTGAGTAGTTGATTTATACTTTTATTGGAAATATGTGTTTAATGTTTGCAATGAGTGTGCAGATTACAGGGTACAAGAAAATGTCAGTTTCAAGGTGGCTACACAAATGCATACAAATGGCCCATGGAGCTGAGTCATAGCCATGTTACCGTTATGAAGCTTTATTGGTTGTATCTATATTTTGGGCACTACGAGTGACCCTAAGATTATAATGTTGTATGTTTTATTCATTATTGTTAGGAACTAGATTGGGAGCATAATGGTCCTCACTTACATTATGAATGTATTTATTTATGTGGTTGCTTAATTAATGAGGATTTGGGTAAAATAAGCACCCTTGACTGGGCCCCACATCCTAAACTTATGTGTCCAAAAATGTCAAACCCGAAATTGAGTTATTTTTGGAATTTTTAGAGACCCCTTTTGGTTTTGGGGTTCTCTTAGCATGAAAATAAGCCCTTGGACCCTACCTATTAGGTGGGGGCTTGATTTCAAGTAAAAATGAGTTTCCCTCCTATTTGGCCTCTCTTTTGTCACCATTCATGTAAGAATGGTTAGGAGTTATGTGTTGTGAAAAGTTTCATAATTTTGTCTTACTTTATTTTAGGGTAATTTGGGGAGTAATGTTTAAATGAGGATTTATATTTTCATCCTTTTGTTTTTAGAATATTGACTTGGAGGGAAGAGGGGTGGCACATGCCACCCCCTCATTTGTGAGAAGATTACTTGATTCTCTTCGAATACTCCCTCATGTGGGAGAATGATGATTTTTTGCTTGTCATTTTTGTGCTTGGGGTGCTTTTGGAGTTGGAGCTCTTTCTTGGACAAGAATTTAGAGAAGCTTAGAGATTGGAAATATTTTGGAGGTAAGAACTCTTATCCATTTTTTTATTTTGCATGTTAAATTGTAGATTGCATATGGTTGAAAGTATGGTCTTGTTTTTTTGTGTTGCATGCTTGTTTGGTTGTGTTCTTTTCTTTTTTTTTTCTCCATCCATCATATGGCTTGATGGATTTGGGAGTTTTTTGGGGAAGGGGAGGGATTTTCCTCTTAAACCTCATGGTTTCATGGGCAAGCCATGTTTGTTTCTTTTTTATCCCCTCATATTGTTTGAGGTGGGGAAGGTGGCTCATATGGTTTTAACCCCTTCCCCATCCTTGGAGAGGAAACCCAATGGGTTTGAAAATCCTCCTAAGGAGGAATTTAGGTGAATGAGAGGAGTAATAAGGAGTGTTGATTTTTATGGATGGATAAAAAGGATTTTAAAGATTTTGTAAGTGTGTATCCTATGGTTAGACCACACTCTATGACACTATTGGATGTCTCATCCAGTTTTCACCTTGTTGAGGATGAATATGGTTATATCCTCTTTTTGTTAAGTTATTTGCTGTGTTTTGTGGTTTATGGGTTAGTCTTGTATGTGATATGCTTGTGATTATCTCTCTCTTTTGTTGTGCACATTTGTGGAAGCTATCTCTCTCTACCATGGGCTTGGGAGGCTAACATGTCTTACAACATTTATAAAGGCATGTAATGATGCCTATAGCTTGGGTGGTGAATAAAGTCTCTCTCTTTGTGTTGAAGACTATGTGAAGTACAAGGATTGGAGCTTAAAACTTGAAGATTGCTAGATATTTCTTGCATACTTGGCATTGTGTTTTTCCCCAATTTTTGGAGAGTTTTACTTCTTGATATCATGTGGTTTTGGTAATGTTAAGTTGTGTTATTTATTTGTAAGTTTTCCTATGTTTGGGATATGGATTGTATCTTGAATCCATCAAGTGTTGTAATAGTATTTTGTATCCTCTTCATTTATGGGATGGAACATAGTAGTATCTTGCATGGTGCATTTTGAGTATCTTGTAACTTGTTTTATATTTGAAGTAATCTCAAGATTCAAATCATTTTTGTATTATATTATCTTTCTTGGAAAGAACTTCAAAAGCCACATATTGTTTAAAGGAAATGGAAGAAATAAATTAATGGGTCCCTCTCTTGAATGGATGTTTTGTGTGTGAAGATTTTAGTATTTCATAGTGAAGCAAGTTTCTTTTAGTCTTGTTGTAGGAGTATAGAGGCAATATAACTTAATTCCTTACATTGAAAGAATCACAAATTCTTATCACATGTGTATTGGGATGCTTTGAAAAATGGATTTTATTTTGAGACATTATTCGAGATAGAATCCAAGGAGTAGTTTTTGGCTATCTTTTTATAAACAACTATTAAATCTCACACACACTTTTATGTCCTTTTCCTTTATACGAAAATTAAATTTTAGGGAGTGCAAATTTTTTTATCATAAGCGCCATTACAAATATTTTCTTAATAAAACCAGTTGAAAGTATGAAATAAAGGGTTTGATAAGTTAGGAAACTTTGTAGATATGTTTTTAAGGGAAATTGACATAAATATTCCTTAGAGATAAGTTTCGATTGAATATATTTAACAAAAAAATAAAAGATGAATCGTATAGCCCGAAAGTATCCTATCCATTGCTTGTTTCTCAATGTATTTAACAACAAAATAAAATAAAATTTGAGCGGCAAAATAGTCCCATGACAAAACAAACCCACTAGAATGGTCAAGCGTGGTTTAAAAGCCAAAGCATAACATGGAGAGCTACACAACATAGATAACCTTGTCATTTTCCTTGCATAACTTTAAAAAAAATAGGTTCAATAGTATACATAAGGATATAATATATTTATAAAATAAAATATTAGAAAAATATATATACCTAGACAACCATACTTAAAAATAGAACGAGATTTAAAAAAAAACAAAACAAAACAAAAAGAAGAAGAAGAAAAAAATGAAAATGGGAGGGTTACGTCTCCTCACCGCCAAAACCCCACATTAAACTCGGGAAGCCAATTTGTGGCCGATGCCCTCCACCCCAAAGATACCCCACTTAATTATGGTCAAATCGAGTCAACACCCTTAATTATACTTAGTATTATGTGAATCTTCGTCCTTGACCCTAATGAATAATGTAAGTGCTAGGATCGTTTTTAGAGAGGCTCGTGAACCATTTTAAAAAAATTAAACCAATGGTGAATTAGGATGTGAAACCACAAGAAATTTGGGAACTTTTTCTTTCTTATTGTGTGGTATTTGGGACACCTTAAATGTTTTCCTTGAAGTGGACTAAATACGTAACTAGTATGCAAAAATTGATAATCCTTTTAAAACAACATTTATGTTCTCTTGGCTCACCAATCATTATTTTCATTTAAATGTAGATGTTATGTTCTACATCTGCTTATGTGGACCCTTATAGGAAGGTTAGACAATGAGGCAAATGACTTCGAATTGGAAGCTAAAAATTTCCTTAAATAATATTCTCCTAATTGAAAAAATACACTTGACCTTAAACCATGTTATATTTGATGAGACACGTTTGTTAAGACAAAATAAAATAAAATAATATAGTTCCTTTAAAGTGACCTTAATGTTGGACATATACTACGTGTGATCATGTAGAGGTTTTGATAAATGATGTTGATAGCAATTTCAAGAAGCTATAACTCCCTTTAACCAAATTAAGTTAAATGAAAGAAGCACTTGGTACATGACCAAGTTTAAATTGGTTGGAAATGGTTGTTGTGACAAATAATCACCTAACACAAAATGATACCTTATGGAGTCATATTCCTATCTCTTCAAGTGATTTCCAGGAGGAAGTCTAATTTTAGGAGAGGGGATATATCGCCTACGATTTCTAGCCTCGATTATCTACTTACTCTTTTCTCATATTTGATGATTTGATATGGATTATGGCTGAGTCTTAGCCATGTTAGCATTATGAAGCCTTATTGTTTACATCTATTGTTTGGGAACTATGACTGACCCTAAGATTATAATGTTGTATATTTTATAAGATTTAATTGTTCTTAGGTTGTTTATTATTGTTAGGAACTAGGTTGGGGAGCCTAATGGTCCCCACTTACATTATGAATGTATTTGTTTATGTGGTTTCTTAATTAATGAGAATTTGGGTCAAATAAGCACCCTTGAGTGGGCCCCACATCCTAAACTTATGTGTCTAAAAATGTCAAACCTGAAATTGAGTTATTTTTGGAATTTTGAGAGACATCTTTTGATTTTGGGGGTTCTCTTAGCATAAAAATAATTCCTTGGACGCTACCTATTAGGTAGGGGGCTTAATTTGAAGAAAAAAAAAGATTTTCCCTCCCATTTGGCTTCTCTCTTGTCACCATTCATGTAAGAATGGTTGGGAGTTGTGTGTTGTTAAAATTTGCATGAGTTTGTCTTACTTTTTTTTGGATAATTTGGGGGATTAATGTTTAAATGAGGATTTATATTTTCTTCCTTTTGTTTTTAGAATCTTGACTTGGAGGGAAGAGGGGGTCGCACATGCCACCCCCTAATTTGTGAGAACATTACTTAATTATCTTCAAATACTCCCTCATGTGAAAGAATGATGACTTTTTGCTTGTCATTTTTGTGCTTGGAGTGCTTTTGGAGTTGGAGCTCTTGCTTGGACATGATTTTAGATAAGCTTAGAGATTGGAAATATTTTTGGAGATAGGAACTTTGATCCATGTTTTTTTATTTTGCATGTTAAATTGTCGATTGCATATGGTTGAAAGTATGGTCTTGTTTTGTTTGTGTTGCATGCTTATTTGGTTGTGTTCTTTTCTTGTTTTCTCCATCCATCATATGGCTTGATGGATTTGGGAGTTTTTAGGGAAGAGGGAGGGATTTTCCCTCTTAAACCTCATGGCTTGATGGGCAAGCCATGTTGGTTTGTTTTTAATCCCCTCATATGATTTGAGGTGGGGAAGGTGGCTCATATGGTTTTAACCCCTTCCCCATCCTTGGAGAGGACATCAATGGGTTTGAAAATCCTCCTAAGAAGGAATTTAGGTGAATTGGAGGAGTAACAAGGAGGGTTGATTTTTATGGAGCGATAAGAAGGATTTTAAAGAGTTTGTAAGTGTGTATACTATGGTTAGACCACACTCTATGACACTATTGGATGTCTCATCCAGTCTTCCCCTTGTTGAGGATGAATATGGTTTTCTCATATTTTTGTTTGGTTGACATTTGTTGTGGTTTTTGGTTTATGGGTTAGTCTTGTATGTGATATGCTTGTGATTATCTCTCCCTTTTGTTGTGCACATTTGTGGAAGCTAGCTCTCTCTCCCATGGGCTTGGGGATGCTAAAATGTCTTACAACCTTTGTAAAGGAATGTAATTATGCCTATATGTTGGGTGGTGAATCAAGTCTTTCTCTATGTGTTGAAGACTATGTGAAGTACAAGGATTAGAGCTTAAAACTTGAAGATGGCTGGATATTTCTTACATACGGCATTGTGTTTTCCCCAAATTTTGGAGAGTTTTACTTCTTGATATCATGTGGTTTTTGTAATGTTAAGTTGTGTTATTTATTTTTAAGTTTTCCTATGTTTGGGATATGAATTGTAGCTTGAACCCATCAAGTGTTGTAATAGTATTGTGTATCCTCTTCATTTATGGGATGGAACATGGTAGTGTCTTGCATGGTGAATTTTGAGTTTCTTATAACTTGTTTTATAGTAGAAGTAATCTCAAGATTCAAATCCTTTTTATATTATATAATATTGCTTGGAAAAAACTTCAAAAGCCATATATTGTTGAAAGGAAATGGAAGAAATAAATTAATGGTTCCCTCTCTTGAATGGATGTTTTGTGTGTCAAGATTTTAGTACTTCATAGTGAAGGAAGTTTCTTATACTCTTCTTTGTAGGAGTATAGAGGAAATATACCTTAATCCCTTACATTGAAAGAATCCTAAATTCTTATCACATGTGTATTGGGATGCTTTGCAAAATGAGAAAGATTGCTTTTATTTTAAGACATTCTTCAAATAGATT
This sequence comes from Taxus wallichiana var. yunnanensis, assembly GCA_018340775.1. NCBI lineage: Eukaryota > Viridiplantae > Streptophyta > Pinopsida > Cupressales > Taxaceae > Taxus > Taxus wallichiana. The sequence goes on along the minus strand of CM031233.1, from coordinate 215,655,163 downwards.
CCAAGGAGTAGTTTTTGGCTATCTTTTTATAGAACAACTATTAAATCTCACCCACACTTTTATGTCTTTTTCCTTGATATGAAAATTAAATTTTAGGTAGTGCAGATTTTTTTAATCATAAGCGCCATTACAAATATTTTCTTAATAAAACCATTTGAAAGTATGAAATACGGGGTTTGCTAAGCTAGGACACTTTGTAGATATGTTTTTAAGGGTAATTGACATAAATATTCCTTAGAGATAAGTTTCCGATTGAATATATTTAATAAAAAAAAAAAAGATGAATCGTAAAGCTTCGAAAGTATCCTATCTCGTTGCTTGTTTGTCAATGTATTTAACAACAAAATAAAATAAAATTTGAGTGGCAAAAATAGTCCCATGACAAAACAAACCCACTAGAATGGTCAAGCGTGATTCAAAAGACAAAGCACAACATGGAGAGCTACACAACATAGATGACCTTGTCATTTTCCTTGCATAACTTTTTAAAAATAGCTTTGACGGTATACATCAGGTTGTAATATATTTATAAAAAAATTAGAAAAATCTATATACCCAGATAGCCATACTTAAAAATAGAATGAGATTTAAAAAAAAAAACAAAACAAAACAAGAAAGAAGAAGAAAAAAAAATGAGAATGGGAGGGGTTATGTCCCTCCCTCCCTTCCAAAACCTCACATTAAATGGAAGCCAATTTGTGGCCAATGCCCTCCACCCCAAAGATACCCCGCTTAATTATGGTCAAATCGAGTCAACACCCTTAATTATACTTAGTATTATGTGAATCTTCATCCTTGACCTTAATGAATAATGTAGGTGCTAGGATCATTTTTAGAGAGGCTCGTGAACCATTTTAAAAAACTTAAAGCAATGGTTAATTAGGAGGTGAAACCACATGAAATTTGGGAACTTTTTCTTTCTTATTGTGTGTTATTTGGGACACCTTAAATGTTTTCCTTCAAGTGGACTCGTATGCAACTAGTATGCAAAACTTGATAATCCTTTTAACAACATTTATGTTCTCTTGGCTCACCTATCATTATTTTCCTTTACATGCGGATGTTATGTTCTGCATCTAATTATGTGGACCCTTATAGGAAGGTTAGACAATGAGGTAAATGACTTCGGTTTGGAAGTTAAAAATTTCCTTGAATAATATTCTCCTAATTGAAAAAAAACACTTGACCTTGAACCATGTTATATTTGATGAGACATGTTTGTTAAGACAAAATAAAATAAAATAATATAGTTCCTTTAAAGTGACCTTAATGTTGGACATACACTACATGTGATCATGTAGAGGTTTTAGACAGTGATGTTGATAGGAATTTCCAAGAAGCTATAACTCCCTTTAACCAAATTAAGTTAAATGAAAGAAACACTTAGTACATGACCAAGTTTAAATTGGTTGGACATGGTTGTTGTGACAAATAATCACCTAACACAAAATGATACCTCATGGAGTCATATTCCTATCTCTTCAAGTTATTTCCAGGAGGAAGTCTAATTTTAGGAGATGGGGATATACCGCCCACAATTTCTAGCCTCGATTATCTACTTACTCTTTTCTCATATTTGATGATTTGATATGGATTATGGCACATTTTGATATTATGTTATGATATTTTATCATTCGTGGACATTTTTAATGTTTTGGATGCGTAGTGCCAATTTAACATTTGATTAGTAGGCTAGTTCATTTCAGTAGATGTTTTTGATAATAACATTTTACAACGTTATTGATCTTATTGGATATATGATGGACACATGCTTTTTTCAGACATCTTGGTGTTATTGATTATTTGGATATTTGATGTGATCATATGATAACATGGATATATGTCATTATATGTTACTGCAATGGCTAACACATGGTAAATTTATGTGAAATTGTGTATGTTTCTCATTTACAATTCCTTATTAATGATGTGTTAGCATAGTTAGCATGTTTATACTTTGATTGGTTTACTGAGTAGTTGATTTATACTTTTATTAGACATATGTGTTAAATGTTTGCAATGAGTGTGCAAATTATAGGACACAAGAAAACGTGAGTTTCAGGGAAGCTACACAAATGCATACAAGTGGTCGAATCTGAGTCTTAGCCATGTTAGCATTATGAAGCCTTATTGTTTACATCTATTGTTTGGGCACTATGACTGACCCTAAGATTATAATGTTGTATATTTTATAAAATTTAATTGTTCTTAGGTTGTTTATTATTGTTAGGAACTAGTATGGGGAACCTAAGGGTCCCCACTTACATTATGAATGTATTTGTTTACGTGGTTGCTTCATTAATAAGGATTTGAGTCAAATAAGCACCCTTGAGTGGGCCCCTCTTCCTAAACTTATGTGTCTAAAAATGTCAAACCTGAAATTGAGTTTTTTGGAATTTTTAGAGACCCCTTTTGGTTTTGGGGGTTCTCTTAGCATAAAAATAATCCCTTATACCCTACCTATTAGGTATGGGGACTAATTTGAAGGGAAAAAATGATTTTCCCTCCCATTTGGCCTCTCTTTCTTGTCACCATTCATGTAAAAATGGTTGGGAGTTGTGTGTTGTTAAAATTTGCATGAGTTTTTCTTACTTTTTTTTGGGTAATTTGGAGGGATAATGTTTAAATGAGGAATTATATTTTCTTCATTTTGTTTTTAGAATCTTGACTTGGAGGAAGAGGGGATTGGTACATGCCACCCCATTATTTGTGAGAACATTACTTGATTATCTTCTAATACTCCCTCATGTGAAAGAATGATGACTTTTTGCTTGTCATTTTTGTGCTTGGAGTGCTTTTGGAGTTGGAGCTCTTGCTTGGACAAGAATTTAGAGAAGCTTAGATATTGGAAATATTTTTGGAGGTAGGAACTTTGATCCATTTTTTTGTTATTTTTCATGTTAAATTGTAGATTTCATATTGTTGAAAGTATGGTCTTGTTTTGTATGTGTTGCATGCTTGTTTGGTGGTGTTCTTTTGTTGTTTTCTCCATCGCCATATGGCTTGATGGATTTGGGAGTTTTTTTGGGAAGAGGGAGGGATTTTCCTCTTAAACCTCATGGCTTGATGGGAAAGTATAGATTCAAAAGTATCTTATCGTTGTTTGTTTCTCAATGTATTTAACAACAAAATAAAATAAAAGTTGAGTGGAAAAAATAGTCCCATGACAAAACAAACCTACTAGAATTGTCAAACACGGTTCAAAACCCAAAGAAGAACATGGCGAGCTCCACAACATAGATGACCCTGTCATTTTCCTTGCATAACTTTAAAAAAGTAGCTTCAACGGTATACATTGGGTTGTAAAATATTTATATAAAAAAATAGAAGAAAAATATATATACCAGACAACCATACTTAAAAATAGAACGAGATTTTTTTAAAATAAAATAAAAAAAAAAAACAAAAAGAAGAAAAAAAAATGAGAATGGGAGGGGTTACGTCTCCTCACCGCCAAAAACTCAGTATTACATCTGGAAGCCAATTTGTGGCCGATGCTCTCCACCCCAAAGATACCCTGCTTAATTATGGTCAAATCGAGTCAACACCCTTAATTATACTTGGTATTATGTGAATCTTCGTCATTGACCCTAATGAGTAATGTGAAAGTGCTTAGGATCGTTTTTAGAGAGGCTTGTGAACCATTTTTAAAAACTTAAATAAATGGTGAATTTTGAGGTGAAACCACATGAAATTTGGGAACTTTTTCTTTCTTATTGTGTGGTATTTGGGACACCTTAAATGTTTTCCTTGAAGTGGACTCGTATGCACCTAGTATGCAAAACTTGATAATCCTTTTAGAACAACATTTATGTTCTCTTGGCTCACCCATCATTATTTTCCTTTAAATGTAGACGTTATGTTCTACATCTGCTCATGTGGACCCTTATAGGAAGGTTAGACAATGAGGCAAATGACTTCAGTTTGGAAGCTAAAAATTTCCTTGATTAATATTCTCCTAATTGAAAAATACACTTGACCTTGAACCATGTTATATTTGATGAGACACATTTGTTAAGACAAAATAAAATAAAATAATATAATTCCTTTAAAGTGAACCTAATGTTGGACATATACTACGTGTGATCATGTAGAGGTTGTAGACAGTGATGTTGATAGCAATTTCAAGAAGCTACAACTCTCTTTAACCAAATTAAGTTAAATGAAAGAAACACTTGGTATATGACCAAGTTTAAATTCAGTGGGACATGGTTGTTATGACAAATAATCACCTAACACGAAACGACACATCATGGAGTCATATTCCTATTTCTTCAAGTGATTTCCGAGAAGGAAGTCTAATTTTAGGAGAGGGGATGTACTACCCACGGTTTCTAGCCTCGATTATCTACTTACTCTTTTATCATATTTGATGATTTGATATGGACTATGGCACATTTTGATATTATGTTATGATATTTGATCATTTGTGGACATTTTTAACGTTTTTAACACCAATTTAACATTTGATTAGTATGTTAGTTCATTTTAGTAGATGTTTTGGATACTAACATGTTACGATGTTATTGATCTTATTGGATATATGATGGACACATGGTTTTGTCGCACATCTTGATGTTATGGATTATTTGGTTATTTGATGTGATCATATGATAGCATGGATATATGTCGTTATATGTTACTGCAATGGCTAACACATGGTGAATTTATGTGAAATTGTGTATGTTTCTCATTTACAATTCCTTATTGATGATGTGTTAGCATAGTTAGCATGTTTATACTTCAATTGGTTTACTGAGTAGTTGATTTATACTTTTATTAGACATATGCATTTAATGTTTGTAATGAGTGTGCGATTATAGGGCATATGAGGACGTGAGTTTCAAGGCGGCAACATGAATGTGTACAAGTGGCCCACAAGGTGAGTGTTAGCCATGTTAGTTGTATGAATCCTTATTGGTTGCATGTATTGTTTAGTTACTATGAGTGACCCTTAGATGATAATATTATATATTTTGTAAACTTTAATTGTGCTTAGGTTGTTTATTATTGTTAGGAACTAGGTTGGGGGACCTAATGTTCCCCACTTACATTAGGAATGTATTTGTTTATGTGGTTTCTTAATTAATGAGGATTTAGGTCACATAAGCACCCTTTATTGGGCCCCACATCCTCGACTTATGTTTCCAAAAATGCCAAACTTGAGATTGAGTTATTTTGGAATTTTTGGAGACCCCTTTTGGTTTTGAGGGTTCTCTTAGCATAAAATAAGCCCTTGGACCCTACCTATTAGGAAGGGGGCTTAATTTCAAGGAAAAAGGGAGTTTCCCTCTCATTTGGCCTCTTTCTTGTCACCATTCATGTAAGAATGGTTGGGGTTGTGTGTTGTGAAAAGTTACATGAGTTTGTCTTACTTTCTTTTTGGGTAATTTGGGAGTAATGTTTAAATGAGGATTTATATTTTCTTCCTTTTGTTTTTGGAATCTTGACTTGGAGGGAAGAGAGGGGTGACACATGTCACCCCATCATTTGTGATGAATATTAATTTATTTTCTTCAAGTACTCCCTCATGTGGGAGAAAGAGGACTTTTTTCTTGTCATTTTTGTGCTTGGAGTGCTTTTGGAGTTGGAGATCTTGCTTGGACAAGGATTTGGAGAAGCCTAGAGATTGGAAATATTTTTGGAGGTAGGACCTTTTATCCTTTTGTGGTTTTTTGCATGTTAAATTGTAGATTACATATGGTTCAAAGTATGGTCTTTTTTTGTTTGTGTTTCATGCTTGTTTTGTGTGCTCTTTTGATGTTTTCTCTATCCATCATATGGCTCTATGGATTTGGGAGTTTTTTTGGGGAAGAGGGAGGGATTTTCCCTCTTAAACCTCATGGATTAATGGGAAAGCCATGTTAGTTTATTTTTTGTCCCCTCATATTGTTTGAGGTAGGGAAGGTGACTCATATGGTTTAAACCACATTCCCCATCCCTGAAGAAGAAACTCAATGGGTTTAAAAATCTTCCCAAGGAGGAATTTAGGTGAATGAGAGGGGTGATATGGAGGGTTGATTTTTATGGAGGGATAAAGAGAATTTTGAATATTTTGTAAGGGTGCATCCTATGGTTGGACCACACTCTACATGGAACTAGTAGATGTCTCATCCAGTCATCCCCTTGTTGAGGATGAATATGGTTTTCTCCTCTTTTTGTTTGGTTGTCATTTGTTGTGTTTTGTGATGTATGGGTTAGTCTTGTATATTTTTGTTTGGTTGTCATTTGTTGTGTATCGGTTAGTCTTGTATGTGAAATTATTGTGATTATCTATCCCTTTTCTTGTGCACATTTGTGGAAGCTAGCTCTCTCTCCCATGGGCTTGGGGAGGCTAGCCTTTTTCTTTGTGTTGAAGACTATGTGGAATACAAGGTTCGGAACTTAAAGCTTGAAGATGGCTGGAGCTTTCTTGCATACTTGACATTGTGTTTTTCCTCAATTTTGGGAGAGTTTTACTTCTTGATATCATGTGGTTTTGTAATGTAAAGTTGTGTTATTTCTTTGTAAGTTTTCCCATGTTTGGGATATGGATTGTAACTTGAATCCATCAAGTGTTGTAATAGTATTGTGTATCCTCTTCATTTATGGGATGGAGCATGGTAGTGTCTTCCATGGTGCATTTTGAGTATCTTGTAACTTGTTTTATATATGAAGTAGTCTTAAGATACAAATCATTTTTGTATTATATAATCTTGCTTGGAAAAAGTTCAAAAGCCATGTATTGTTGAAAGGAAATAGAAGAAATAAATTCTTTGGTTCCCTCTCTTGAATGGATGCTTTGTGTGTGAAGATTTTAGTCTTTTATAGTGAAGCAAGTTTTTTTACTCTTGTTGTAGGAGTATAAAGGAAATATATCTTACTTTCCTTACATTGAAAGAATCCCAAATTCTTATCACATGTGTATTGGGATGCTTTGTAAATTGAGAAAGATTGATTTTATTTTGAGACATTCTTGAGATAGATTTCAAGGAGTAGTTTTTGGCTATTTTGTTTACGTTGAGCGTAAGTTGCAAAGACGCTCGGATAACTACCAACGTGGAATTTGAATTTGACGGAGAGGCCCCACAACCATATTCACGGACATTAACATTGCATTGTTCTCTTTTCCGTTGTCCCTCCGTCGACTTTCCATTTTCCAAAAATCCCGATTTTAAATTTTGAATACCCCGCCAATATTACATTTTGAAATTTCCCCAAATCGCTGCTTCTCTTTATCCTATCTCGATTATTTTATCAAAAATCATTGTCTACATGTTGCAACGTCCACAAATTCCAATGGTTGGTTCAGCGGGTAGCTTATTTCAAGGAATGGAAGGGGGAATTAGAAAAATTAATGCGTAGTCCAAATTTATATGAAAATATTTTGATAGTCGTAGTTTACATGGACTCAAATTGAGATGCCCTCCTTGTCATCGATGAAGACTGTTGGAGTTACTTTGATTATCACATTCAAACAAAAGTATGACTTAAGCCTTGCTAGTAATATTTTTTCAATACTCTTATGATTGCATTATAACAGAATATGGTTTATTAATGGTGCAAAACTAGTATTGTTATGCGAAGATTGTTGCTATGAAAAGAGCCGAATGGAAATGAAGGAAGGAGAGGAATTTGAATATGGTCATGTTAAATCCTTTATTCGCAATCCTCCAAAGAATGCCATCAATGCTAACACCACTCATATCATGAGGTTTTGGACAGGTGAAATGGTTCTTATTCTTATGCATATTATAAAACACTCAAGATTGACGGTGTTGAACTAGCTAAGGATTCATACACTACTACATGGAGGGGTGTTTAGAGACATTAATTAGAGACAAAAATATATTTTTGTCTCTAATTAATACACCCTCCTAATTTTGTCTCTAGTTAATACCTTTAATATAACATGTCTTTTGTTAATATCTTTAATATAAGAAATTTTAATTAAAAATACTCCTTTTTTGCAGCGGCTTGTAAAGCGGGGAAACTGCGGGAAAAATGAATGCCGCAAGCAAAATGGAAAATTGCATTGGGCGGGAGAGGATTTCATTCTCGCATGCGGATCTTAGGCGAGGAGGAGGACCGCGAGCAGGTATCCGCGCGCATCCATTTCTTTTGCCCTGTTTTTGTTTTACCTGTTTTTCATGGTTCAATCCTGGTTATGAGCTATGTGCGGGATTTTTGATTAATGGGTCGAGAGCTGGTTGAATCCTTGAAAAACCCTAGCATGGTCAGTGTTTCCTGGTCATATTATAACACAGTTTTGATTTCTTAAAAATATATACCAAATATGTATGGCTCTATTTTTCAGTTGGAGAGCTTTGTATCCTTGTGGTGCTCGATCGAAGGGTTTCCTTGTTTTATGCATTATTGTCTATTTTGCGTTCGTTTTTCCCCGAGATCTGAATTTACCAGGGAGCCCGACCATCTTGGATTTTGTATTTAGCTTGGCCATGGGTTATGTATCTCACCATGGTTGCTGAGATCTGGAATTTGCTTGGGAAATAGGTGCTTATTTGAGCCCTTACTTCTTGCTACGGGAGTATTAGATAAGAAGATCAGGAAGGCAAAGAGACAATAAACAATGAATGATTTTTCTAACATGGAGACCTTAGTTTCAGTATAGACAAGCTCTGTGTTTTATTTAATAGCTCGGCCCAATATCTGGAGAATGAACCTACCTCCATTTGGGAGTTTTTGTTGTTTATCTCGTTGTTCTCATTGAAATCATGCGATTCACTGTGTGGTTGAGGGTCGAGTTGGATCGTTGTGTCAAAATTTGGGTGAGCTCTGTTTATTTCTATTAGCTTCTATTACTCGGGTGTTATTCGGCCATGGGGATTCTTTTGACATTGCATTCCTTAGTGGGTAGATGTGCTTTCCCAATACAGTTAAACCATGGCTATGTCTGAGAGTGTGTTTGATGTATATTTTTGTACAAATCTATCAGTATTATTTTATATCAGGGTTTCCAAAATATGAGTTTGATTTTGGTCAGGGTTCAAATACTTGTGTCATGATTCTTACATTTGTCTGGGTTCTAACCCCAGTCACTATGGGAGCTCTCTGAGTTCATACCACAATTTTCCACCCTTGGCATGTGCTACTGCAACGGTGGCATCCCGCTTGCTAGCAACCCCACTGATCTTGGGATTTATCCAACTGCAGATGAGAATGGGTGTCCACTGCTAAAGAAAATACCTTTCCTGCTTGCGAATGATAAAAGCCCTTGCTGTCACCTCTGTATAATCGGCTAGAGTGTTTGTCCTATTTGAATGGGCTTTGGCTCAAGCATCTCTGCTATCTTGATAATAACTTAGGTTGGCAATACCAATACTGAACATTGCCTGTATTTGTTTCATTAGTGTTAGTTTGTTGTATGTTATGAAATGTGTATTGTAAATTTATTATGTAAAATTGAGGGGAAAGTTTATATTGCACAAATTTGCTCATTACGTAAAACGTAGAAATATATTTTGAACTTAAGTTTGTCATCCTTCATTGCAGTGGTGCATCATCATATGTTTCTCATACAATATGGTAAAGTGTTTTATGCAAAGGTTTTGAGAGAAGTATTTATTGCTTTCTATTACTAGTAATGAAAATTAGAAATTTACACTCAACCTATTTGTAAATTCAATATTGAGAACCACTGCCCAAAATTTACCTGCGCAGTAATTGCATTGCAATTGATTATATTTTTGCTTTATATTTTTGACTTATTTACAACACTACAAGGTCCTGACTTTACAAGTAGCAGTTCCAGTAATCACTTGGCCATAGAGGAGAGGTGGTTAATGTTTTTATTATCCCTCAAGACGTATGCCATATGGCACTGGATTATCTTATTTGGTTCCTCATCCTATGCACTAATCAGTATATGTTCATTTTGGAATCCAATTGCAATAATATACTATGATTATGCTATTGACTTATTGATGATGAATATTAAGGTTGAATGAAAAACATTAGTCCATTGTAGTGTTTTAAATTTTTAATGGCATAGGATATTTATAGGGCAGCCCACATCTGTTGAGGTTTCAGCGGTTTGGATACCAATGTTAATCCTTTCTTATAAAGTGATCTTTGCTTTGCACTTTCAGGCATATTTTTTAGCTTTGCCTCCTTAGTAGAATACACTAGTAATAACTATGCCAAGTACAGTGAAGAGCTGAATTCGGTGTAAGCCAAAGTTGATGATCCCAAGTTGGATATTGTTCAGAATTGACCTCTTCATCAGTTTATAAATTTACACAGTGTAGATCAAGATCTCGGTCCAAAATATTTTGTGTTGTATTAGTGTGCAATCCATCTATAGCCTACTTAATATTCACGTTGAATTCCTAGTGATATTATGAGTGTCATTAGAAAGTAGATTACATATAAGAGAATAAAGAGATCTGGCATGATCCCAAGACTCTCAAGGGCTGCTACTTGTGACAGGCTTCGAGGATAACCATCTCGTAGCCATCTCTTTTCTTTTGAATCTTCTTGTGACAGCCGCTCCTTCACCATCTATACTCCCAAAAGATCAAGGAGAGAGCATTAATAACAAATTAACACACAAAAAATGAGATGAATGCACAAAATATAGAAGCAGATCTACTGTGAAAACAATTTCATCAAGAATCAAAGACCCCCTTTCCATGCACTCCTTGGCTCTCTTCCCATTCTCTGTCCCTGCTGCAACTTCTGCTCTTAGCAAGTCTCCAGCAGCAACATGTACCAATCCATACTAAAAAAGATATAGATGACCATTATTCCTTGTCAAAGGGAAATAAGCAATAGTAAAGTGAAAAAAGAGATACTAGGATGAAAAACCACAGATTAATTACCCCACCAAATATCCCGTACTACAATGTTTTGATTCTTAGTATGAACAAATAGAGCACAAGTCACTCTTGACAGCATACATATTCACAAGGATTAATTCCTGATACAGATATAGCTGAGATCTTCAGTGATTAGGCTTTAATTCTGGCAGTGGATACCCTTTTTGTTCAAAGGTGTATTATAAGGCACCAGATGCATTTTGAATGACCTATTCATGTACATGATAGTGCAAATGATATCTGATAATATAGTCATATCAGAGGGTATGTGGTGTAGGTATAAAGGAACAACTATATAAATATACCCACATGAGTTTGACCTTGAGAAGGAGAGTATTGTGGAACAAGATTGCCCTGTTTTCCAGTTCTACCTCATGCTTCTATGTGTTCTTCAGATGATTGGATTCTCAGCCATGTCCTGAAATCTGAGAGCTCGTGCATATTATTATTGTTGTTTACTGAGCTCTGAGAAAGCTGGAGGTTGTAGTCTGAAAACATGTTGTAGGCCTGATCCCCATTATCGTTGTATATGTCTTGCATTGCAGTCGAAGCATGAGCTTGGTCAGACTGATCCTGGGAGTGCTTAGATGAATCACTGGTTAAGTCTGAGGATCCATTGACATGCATATGATCTCCCACAATGCTGGTATTCATTCTTTGAGTGTGATCTAAATCTCTGCATTTAATGCAGTGCAGTGCCTTGCCATAAATTTGATCCAGATTCGATGTCTCGAATGTCATGAGTTTTCGCATCATCGAAACCGAACACCTACAAACGCTCCTCCCAAGAAATCTTCCAGCTTTGGGTGTTTCTGATCATTGTTGTTTGCATTCATAATTGCTTCAGATTTCATGACTTCTGACTGACTGTTCAAGCTCTTCTGATGCCATTCTGCAACAAAATTGTACATGAAAAAACAAACGTTAGGGCCCGTTCTGCAAAAATAACTGTGTATGACAAACTTAATGTTAGGGTCCATAGTTTACTGGGTATCACAATGTTTCTGTCAAATCAGTCCAATAAGTTATGTATCACCATAATCATGTTGGGAGTCATGTATGGAGATACCTGACCTGCACTGGTAATAAATAACCCACATACAAATTTGAAAGATTATGTGGCATGTACTGAGAAATAACAAAACAAAAATGTATTTTACCATACTGCAATCATTTTCATTATCATCAAAATCTGAATGACATATAGAAGAGAGACTGTTATGGAATTTTTTTGTTTATGCTCTGGGGTCTCAAACCAAAATAGATTTAAATTGACTGTTATTTTATGAATTATTGGCTATTTCATTACCAGTGAACTTATTGGTTTGTTTTATGAACTTATTGAGAGTTTGATCGGTCTATAAAACTGCTCAAATGCGTGTCAAACACAGATATTTATGTGATAGCCAGATTTATAGTATGTATCTATACATTTTAAGATGGCTTTTTTTGCCTCATAAGAACTTCTATAACCTTCTTTTTGATGAGATGGCTATAATATACTCAATAAGGTTGATTGATCTTTAATTCTATTATGGTCATTATCTTTTGGTTTGCAGCCCCCAGGTATTATCTTTTGGTTTGTAGACAAATGTATTGATCTCGTTTCAATAAGTCAGTAATGTATCTGTTGAATCTTCCATTGCTAATCATTTGCTTGCATTGATAGGTATGCAATTGCAAGTGCTCGTTCAGATGGTCTACTTTTGCTTTGTGGAGGAAGAGATGCAAGCAGTGTGGTAAGAATTGTAATTTCTGACATTTTATTACTGGAGAATTGTTAAATTGCATTAAGACCTCTTTGCTAAAAAGTTCTAAAGCTTTCAGATGATCCGTTAGGCTTTGAGTTGTAGTTGTGATTGAAACAAGATTATCTGTGTATAGGAGTGGAAGAAATGGGTATATGCAGCTGTCGAAGGGAAGAACACCGAGTAATTATCAAAAATAAAATTATGTACAGACCAAAAGTTTAAGTAGCTCTTTGTTGATTATTGTTGTAATTACAATGTACAAAGGAGAATAGTTTAACATGCTAGTTTTCAATAGCAGTTGTCCAAACCCAGTCCATATAAGACATTTGTATGTTTGTCCATGGATCTCTTGAAAAACCCCTCTTTCAATTTCATGAAAATATTCGAGAGGAAGTAAGCAGGCTATCAGACCCTACTTGATGGCATATGCCTGTTCTCTCCACTTTGCTCATTATAACCTCCATACAACCCATCACAAAACTTGATCATATGTTTGACATCATACACACTTGGAAAATACAATCTCATCAAACGGAAAAATCATTCTTGGGTGTGGGGCAAGTAGTTGCAGGTCAGAAGTTTGATCAAATACCCAAAATCATACGCACTGTGGAAAGTAATCCATCTCATATTCTCATTCAAAACAACTCCAGAGGACATCAGAAGCTCTGCAAAATGCTTAGAATCGATACCCAAGTGATTGTTTTTCTTGAAATCGATACCACTCTGTCTCAGCAGCTCGATGGAATCAGGGGCATGGATGTCTTCCCCGGGATTAAATTCTCTCAGATTGAATTGCCACACACAGAGCTGACCTGTACCACAATCTGGCAGGTTTCCTTCCTCATCAGAAAATGTCAATCCCAGCTGGATGAGTTTCAGGGTATCCACATTGGCTTTCAAGGTGTGGTAATGGTGCTCTACCCTGCTGTTGAACCTCCCCAATGGCCTGATCACAACACCAGGAAACTCAGTGTCCATGGCGACATATGGGTATTGATCTACTACCTCCCTGATCAGCTCAAACTCTTCTTCCAGATTATCTGCCCACACCTCCCTAATGCAAACTGAATCTGCTTTCCCAATACAGTTAAACCATGGCTATGTCTGAGAGTGTGTTTGATGTATCTCACCAAGTCATGTTATGCTTGGGATCAAGCTCATCATTAATTGGAATGGCTTGTTTCTGAGTCTTTGTAAAACTCGACCCTGTCCATTGCACAACTCGGTCGTGCTTATGATTCAACTTGCCACTTTTTTTTGTTGCTGGCTCACACGAAGATGGTCACAACTGTTATCACTGTGAATAGCCTTACTACAGCCAGAGGAAGTTGCAGCCTGTGTAGTGTTTGAGGGTATATTTGAATATACTGAAATTTTCTAATTCCATAGGTTGGATGGATGTGTGAAAAGTACCAAAGAACCAAAAACAGATATAACCATAAACAAGCAGATGAAAATTGTGACCAATGTTTGGTATTTTGTATTGAAGATCAATTCATACATTGTCTTCGTTGAAGTATTGATATATATATTACATTGATACATGTGCTTTTTTAGAATTGAGACTCAAAACTGTATAAAAGGCCAATTTGGCAGCCTCTTTTAGTACTCCTTGTAATAACTGGCTAGTTACTGAGAATAAATTGTGTTCAAGAGTGCAACTCTGGAAGTGATAAGAAGCTTGAATAGCTGGTTGATTTTGTGCTCAAATGATGGTAGAGCCATCTCCAAGTCATGGAGTGCCATGTTAGTGGGAGAGAGCTGAAGGGGAATCAACAATTTGGAATTAGAATTAAGAACATTGTTGAGTTTTCCAAGAGCAATATCTAACTCCTCTAGCTCATGCAAGAACATTGAAGATGACGATGAGGATCTCCTTTTCAACCCAAATGCTTCTTTTAGCTTGTCATGTAGAGAAGTGAAACTCCTAGGAAGAGGAAGAGCTTGAATCTTCAGTCGTGGTGTCTTGAAAGAAACAACAGTGACAAGTGTAGAGCAAACGAGTGTAGTGCTTTCTTTGTTCTCAAAGCTAGGGATTGCACAGTTCTTAAACGAGGTAATGCTGAAAAATCCCAAGGGAACTCTCTATGTTTCATTTGATGAGTACATATCAATTTGATGAGATAAATGCTAGATTGTGTGCATTCTAGTGGACTCTGCATTATGATTTCTGAGAGGACAGCGAGCTAGAAACCCTCAATGCCATGCAAATGACATGAAGCCCTTGACTGTTAGGTTAGAAAGATGCTATAGGGTATAAGGAGCACAAATATAATTTTTGCAAGCCTTGACAGTGAATAATATGACTTCTAGAACAAATTATCTTTTCTCGGGCTCGATGTAGGGCATCGAGCTGCTCTTTATTCCACCGACCAAAATCTGTGAAACTTTGAAGAAATTTCTATCCCAGGATGAGCATGAAGATCCCCAAATCTCAGGGTGAATGGAGTTGCCCATCAAAAATTGTGCATAACAGTAATTTTGACTGAAAAAAGGAGGTAACAGTGTACAGGACAGTGAGGGTAAAGGGTAGAATTTAATAGACAATTCTTGTTTATGTTTGTGGACTTGTTCCTAAGGTGACATGAGGCGTGTTTGAAGTGTTTAAATGAGAATTAGGAGAATTTAATGAAGAAATTACTACTGTCCTATTACCTAACACCCTCATACCATTCGTTGGGAGCTCAAGAATACAAGAATCAAATGCAAAACCTTGTTTTTTGGGTTCTTCTCAGAATTGAGACAACATATCTCAAGAAACTTCTCACCTTTGGCTTTCGAATTACTCCTTGCATTCATGGTCACATCCTTGTATGTTGAGATTTATATTTAAATGGGAATACTTAGCAATTCCTAGATTTATTACTTATTTTTTCATATCACGGCTTCCAGGTATTATAAACGGGTGTACCAGGATTTCTTCTTGTCAGGGGAAAATAATCAAGATGCAGTAACTGGTACTGAGTCTGTTTCAATTTATCTTAGATTTGGTTGGATGTTGTTCTTGGCACTCAGAATCCATGTTTTTAGCCGGTTCAAAGACCTGGTTACTTGCACAAATGGTTTATTGTCAATTCTGGTAAGTTGCAGAAGACAGCACATATTTTTTTGGTGCAATTGAGTTTGTGCAAAAGTATGCTCAAATTCATTAGTTATATATTTGACATGGCTTATTGCCCTTTGGTTTTTTTAATTGGAAGGAATGTCTATATGGCAGGCTATTCCGATTTTGCATGTTCCCATCCGATGCAGAAGCTTTTCCCTGAATGATTCTACACTCTTTGGTAATGTCTTCTGGATGTTGCTTGGAAAATTGGTTTTGCCTGCTGTTTGTTATTTTGGATTATTTTTCTTATTTCTGTTTAGTATGATTTAGAATAACATATCTGTTCTTTCAGTTAGGAAAGGTACTAAGGGAGTTGATCTTATATCATCGTTGTGCAATATCTATCAAACATCAGAAGATGATTTGCTAAAGATGATTGAAAAGGCTAATACCCTGGTAGTTGGTATTCTCAAGAAAACTCCATGTCCTGCTTCAGAATACCAAATTGAAGAGCTAAAGAATATTGATACAGGTTGTGATTTAAACCTTCCGTTACTTTTCATTATCCCATGGAATGGCTTTGAAATGATGAATTGTATCGTATTCCTTTGAATCTTGTAGATGGCTTGACGTATTTTCAAGATCTTGTGGAGGAGATCTCCATAATATCAAGCATTCGAATTCTAGAAACGGGTTATGAAGATGCGATCCATGATAGAGGGGAGCTCGATGAGCCAATGTTTGTAAATGAAGAAGACAACTTGTTTGGTTCAGGAAGTGTTTCAGAGGGTGCTGCTAATATATCTGGAGTAAGGGTATGAAATATCCAACCTTGAATATGTGTACATTATAAGGAAAACCTCCAGTGTTCCTCAATGTAGGCATCCTTTTTATATTTTGGTCAATTATGTATGTTACTTGTATCAGAACGCATGCCTAGTTAATTTGTTGAATGTTGCAATGTTGGTTGGTCTTTACATGATTTAAAAGCAATTGAAAATAGATTATTGTAAATTTATGTAGCCTGTGTTTGCATATTTTGTTTATTTTTTGAAGTCATCACTTGATTTCTGTTTTCTTTTTTCATAGTTTTCATTGCAGACATCCAAACCAATATTTTTGTTTCCCTATGAATGTTACCTTTCCAGGTTATAAATCATAAGAACTTACTATTTGTGTTGTCTTTAATATGGTGATAACATTTTGGCTTTTGCGTGTTTAGTGCTGAATATTTGATGTTTATTAGGTATAAGTTTTATTTGATATTTTGTTGATCTTTTATACGCATGCATATTATGATCTTGTTTCGTACATTTTCCACCATTTTTTTATGTTGACAGTTTTCCAACATCCCATGATTTATTGAGCATATTGTGTAAATCAGTCTGTACTTGTGACCTTGCGGGGAATTATATCACATGTTTACTGAATGCTTTTAATGGCACTCTGTTAGTGGGTTGTGTATGGCAAGCTGTCGCGTGGGGGTGATACTAGTCTTATGTATGCATTTGATCTATGCAGAGAAAGTATGATGCTATGTCTTCACCTAAAAAAAAATAACAAGTCCATTATCTCCACCAGGCTCTCCTTTGACATCACCAGTAAAAGAAAGCTCCACACCCTCCAAAATTAAGATGCCCCCACCTGCTACACCTGTAAGCACAACAATAACAACTGTAAAATGGCTACAAACTTTCATAGTTCACGTCTCCAGAAATAAGGAATTTGTTGTACCTGCTGCTCAGTTTCTGCATTTTTCTTTGGCAAACAATTTTATTCATTCTAAACAAATGCAAGGTTTATGTTCAACATTGCCGGTGCTTAATGATTCAGGAACCATTGTCCGTAAGGGTCAAACGAAACTTGTCCCAGCAGCCATAGGGAAGTGGGCTAAGCTAATGGGTAACAATAGATGGGCTGCACAAGAGGCTGTTATACTGTCAGATGATTACCTACAACTTCCGTCTTGCGCTGTTGGATTGACTGGCTGAGGACCTAATTCTCTCAAACACTTTTTCACCAATGGTCTTAGAGCAGTAGATATTCCAGACCTAAAACCACCAAATGCTGCAGTATCTGGATTTCCTTTCTCTACTGGACAAGAGGAAGACATTATCCTCTTACAGTGTATTCAGCACTTAGTAGTCACCTTTGGTGGGTCGCTGCCTAAAGAATTCAAAAGAATCGTAATGGAAGGAAAATGGTTTAAAACCCACATGGGATATCAATCACCTACCGTGTCTTTCTTGTTAGATGATGAGTGGAAATACGCTGGTCTGCAATCGAATGATCTTTCTTTCATTGATTCTACATTTTACAGGAATTCTATGAGTAGATTCAAGATTGCCTTGGAAGACATAGGGGTGGGGCTTAAGTTTGGATATGCATGTGAAAGAGTTGCCGACCATCTTGGAATGAGAGTGACAGTGTGTGATAAGTTAAGAAGCATGCTGACAAATCTTTAATGGTTCTTCCTGATGGGATATGATAAATAGGATACCTGAAATCCAGATCAATAAGGTTATTAATTACAGAAGTAAATTCAGAATAAGCGGAAGAAGGAAATTTTGATTAAACACCTCTGGGGTAGCTGTGTATGAATTTCAAAAACCCAACCTTTTGAGTCCTTCTAGGGAGCAGACATTTACAAAGATCTCCCCTAAAGAAAGGTTGGGAATGAAGGTTCAAAACATAGGGATTTTCAAACTCCTACACGAAACTCCAAAAGTATTTCATTACAATTAAAAATGTCATACAAGCCTGAAAGATAAACAATGAGATTATCTTAACGTATGCAAATGACCAAAATATGTCCATGGAATACAAAAGTGTAGACAGACAACACATCAATAAGAGGAGTACCATAAGCCTCCCTGATTAGGGGCGGCAAATCAGTTTTACCAAAAGAGGTTTATCTATGTAATTGAACAGAAAGAACACAAAATTCGGTATGACCTTGGATTGATTCTAAAAACTTACCAGGCAACTGCCATCCGGCTTGCTGGAGAAAGATCTACACTTCTCAAGGACATTAGCTGTGGATAACCTCGTGCAAAATCATTGATCTGAAGGCAAATGTCAACTAATAAATTAGAATTTACCTCTGCAATCAAGGGTCTGCAAGAACAAACTGTCAAATACAGAGAATTCCAAACAGTAGGGGTCAACTTCAGGACTCTGCCATTCATTTAGTTTGATAAGAATTGAGGGCGACCCTTACACCAGGCTTTTTGTGTCTTATTCTCCCTAGAAACCACATGAATGAATTTGCCTCTGTTAGGCGACGAGAAAGGATAGAACACGGTTGTTTCCAGACTAATTAACTATAATAAGAATATTAAGGTTTACCTTGTCAATCAGAGGCACTCTTGCATAAGGTTTTGATTTCTCGAAGTACTCAAAATAAAGGCTGCCAAGCCTGTCTCTGTCACGTAAATGCCATGAATTTTCACGATCAAACCCTGAATCTTCATAAACAGCATCCTAGGTCCCTTCAGATCTGTCGCTGGTATTGCTTAAAGAGCTAGATAATTTATCATTATCACTGCAATCACTCTAGGAATCAGTGCTGAGATACTTGAGTTCAGAGTCGCTTCCGTCACTTTCTTCTCTAGGAATCCTGTCGTAGCACAACAATATGTTTTCATATATAAATCTAGATGCCAGGAAAACAACCATCTTTCACATTATGAATCAGAAAAGTAACATTGAAATTCCCCTGTTTTCTTACAGTCGTCAAATTCAGACGTACAGATTTCTTATTCTCTTCAGTATTCTCTCTGTGCTTTCTTTAACAATGGGCAACACCTACTGCTCTACATTTTGTTCCTCAGAAAATGAGATTGTAATAGATCTTACGACTGTTACAGAAATGGTGGAAGATGTCAATAGCCTCGACAACTTAATCTCTATCATTCAGGAATGCCTTGAAGCCATGGCCAACAAAAATGACAAGGTAAAGCACAACTTTTGTCTCTCTTACTCTCTATCTTGTAGTTATGTTACAACTTTAGAATATAATATTCATACATTTTGCAGGGCCAACACAATACAGCCGCACAAGAAGCTAGTAGTTCGTCTTGGTTTTCTTCTTACACAAACTTTGGCAAGAATTTAGTGGAAGAGGTGTTGAAGCGTGCAGAGAGAAATCGTTGCACGGTATTGAAGTTCATCACTTTGTATTATAAATGAATCCTACTTGTTCTTTTTGCTGATTAATATTTCTCTATTTTTGTAACAGGCGTGCTTTAAGTCTAGTTTTAATCGTGAAACCCAAAAAGTTGTTATTGATTTTTTCAAAGAAGCGTCTCAGATTCACTCCCTCGCAGCAGGGTTATGTGTTGTCAGATATTTGTTGGACCAAATAGATCAAATTTCCAAAAACAGGGCTCAATGTGTACAACTCCTGAGATACTTGTGTGCGATGGACAGGCACGTGAAATAATTAGATGACCAACAGCAGCTCAGTCAAGCTGTGCATTTCATTTTGAAGGATGCCTTCTATGTCTCAGACTAATGAAATCTCAGAGACTATCCAGGTAATACTTGGCTAATTTTCCACTGTATAAACTATCAAAAGACAATATTTTTAAAGCAAAATGTCATTTAAAAATAATTTATAATTGTTTGTTATTGTGTAGGCTTTTTTGTGCTTCGGTGGATGCTAGGGATTTACAAAACCTTGAATCCCAAATAAAACATACCTATCAAGATCTCACTTTGGGAGCTGTGATTGGTGTTTTAGATAATATGCCTCAATTTTCTCCTCCAACGCAAGGAGAAGATCCCTCCGCAGGTTCATTGGCTTTAACTTATATCTGATATTCTTTCACAGGTTTTAAATAATGTATATTTTGATAATTACATAATATGATCATATTAAAATAGAACCGAGAGAAGTATATTTTGAGATTGGAAATTACCATAGATAATGGGATTTTGGGTAGGATAACATTTAGTTATAATTATAATTTTTATCTCATTTCACATCATGTCCGATTCTGAAGCAAAACATTTTATTTTACAGTTGGCATAGAAGAAGCCAAGTATAAAGTAATTAGGCTTCTGAAAGTGAATCCGATGGATGAATCAAAGAGATGTACACTGGCATTTTCAATGACAAGCTAGAAGTTCTCGAAGAAATGTATGAAGATGCTCTACTACCTTTTTTTTCTAATCATCTTGGGGTGCGTCGGCATCCCATAATTGAAGACTATTGCAACAAGGAGGTCATGCAAGTAAGCCTTGAACATTTTAGTGAGACAAGCAATACAATGCATGTCGGGCTCACCAGGAAACAACTCGATGTCTCCCTGTGTAATGAGCTTGTGTAGCATTACCTTTTGTATATATTGTATATATTGTATATCAAGGGTTAACGGAGTTTAGACACCCTTTTTGTATTTTAGCATTGTATTGCAAGGGTTAACGGAATTTAGACACCCTTTTGTATCTTATCTTATTTGATATTAATAAAATATTTGTGGACCCATTTATTGGGCACAATATTTAAATCAAATTGTTGTTAATTTATAAAATTAATTACCCAACCACTCCGACATTATAGATGATATGTAACTTCGTTGATTGCACTATATGATATTTGGTTGTGTAGTTTTAAAATTCATATTTTTCATTCTTTAAATTCATAAAAAAATAGAAATTAGTATTGTCTCCAGAGAGACAAAATGTTAGTA
This sequence comes from Taxus wallichiana var. yunnanensis, assembly GCA_018340775.1. Taxonomy (NCBI): domain Eukaryota; kingdom Viridiplantae; phylum Streptophyta; class Pinopsida; order Cupressales; family Taxaceae; genus Taxus; species Taxus wallichiana. The sequence continues at coordinate 215,633,850 of CM031233.1, read as the reverse complement.
TTCGGTATTGTCTCTAAGGAGACAATAATGATATTGTCTCTAGAGAGACGAAAATGATATTGTCTCTAGAGAGACAAAAATCATATTGTCTCTCAAGAGACAAAATATGTATCAATCATTATTGTCTCTTGAGAGACAATAATTAGAGACAATATTAGAGACACCCGCTTTGAGACATTAATAGAGACGATATACAACTTTTTATCGTCTCTATTTGAGACAATTTAGTCAAATTTTGTCTCTATTAATGTCTCAAATGACCCCCCCTTGTAGTAGTGATATGTATAATCTGCAAGATCTGCCGTAAAAAATGCAAATTAATGCAAGCCTACCAGATGTAAGTGATGTGGTGGAAGCTCTCATATACGTCTATCGAATATTTTCTATGTGTGCATGATATCTACCAGCAGAAAGTAACATGCATCGATTTCTTCTAGTGAAAATGTTTGTCTCACTTGTTTTTAGCAATATCCAATTTTTATGAAGGTCATAAATTTTTGTAAGCCATTTTTCAAAAGAATTATATAATACTATTTTTTCCTTGAATTTTTTAAAAAAATCATATTTCTAATATTAATCCTCGTAGGTGTTCCTATGAGAAAAATCTAAGCAAGGTACGATAAAAATCTCCATTCGGAAGCTTAGCTCAACATACCCTAAAATCTAGTGTTCTCAACTCCCTAAGGGGTTTTTTTTTGTGGGTATCATTGATTTATTTGGGGGTCACACCCCAAAGAGGTCAGTACTATTTTATTTATATTTACAATTTCGAAAACCTTTTGCAGTTTAATATTTGCAACTAAATGAATTGTTTATATGTGTTTATTGGCATCTTCGTCATTTTTAAAATAAATTTAATAATATAGTGTAGAAAACTATGATTATACAAATGGGAATCATGTTGGTAGTTTGAGTAATGCATCAAAAATTGAGTGGATGTGAGGGGAAAGTCTTAACACAAATTTTAAAAGGTCAACTTGAGTTTAATTGTGTATAACCTATATTTTGAAACAAGATTAGTGTAAAGTTGTTGGGTTGTATCAATAACATTGCATTATTCTATTTAATATTATATTGGAAGCAAACCCTCTCATTAACATAGTGGTTGACTCATTGCGGGATGATAATATATACTTGTTCATTTTTTCCCCTTTTTTCTTTAATGCCTTCAAAATTGCAATTCTTTTTGTAAAATTACCTCTAAATATGTGTGTTATACCCAAGTTGAATATACTTCTTTAGTTTATCTTCAAATTACTTAGATACAACTCTAAAAACCTCACTCAATAAAAAATTAATCCCAAATTAACTGGTTGGCTTGGTCTATAATAACATATAAACATCAATATATCATGATCCTTATGTAAATAGAGGTGATACTGCAATGGAAGTTGCCCTCTTACTAACATATGTTGAATTTGTTAGGGCATGTGTATGTCTATTTTCTCGGCCTTTCCCTCTCCACCAAAAATATCATGCAAAAGTATCTCTAAATACATGTCTTACTACCCAATAAATATATGCTTCTTTAGTGCATGTTGCAATTACTTCTTTGATTCTAAAAATCCTCAATAAGAATTAATATATACCACATTGGTTGATTGGATTGGTCCACGATAATAAATTGAACCCAATATATCACAATAACATTAGTTGGTTGGATTTGTCATCCCCTCTACTCTTAGGTGGCTTCAAAATCCTATAAAATTACCTCTAAATATATGCCTTAGTACCCAAGTTGGACATGCCTCTTCAATGCATCATGGTAAAAAAATCCCACATTAGATGGTCGGCTTACTTTGTGATAACATATATACCCCAATATATGATGATAATTATGCCAATAAAGGTGTAGCCATAATGGAATTGGCCCTTAAACTAACATAATGGTTGATTGGTTGTAGGGTGAGTATGTTGATTTGGTTGTCCTTCACCTCTCGTCCTATATGATATTGAAAATCCTAAAAACAAATGGTGTGAAATTATTTTTAAATGCATCCATTAATAACAAACTCACATATGGCTCTTCAATGCGTATTGGAATTTCTTATACAAATTTCAATATATAAATATGGAAATCTAATCCAATCCCCTATTGTTCCCTTGTGTTTCTTACACAACTAGTATGAGAAGTAACTATAGATACTCTTATTCATTTTTATTTTCTAAATGATACTTCATTCTTTGCTAAAAAATAGAAACATAAAGGATTTGTTGTAAGGGGAAAAATGTAAATTGCATAAAATTATTGTTCCTTGTTATCCTACAAAAAAAGTTGTAAAGAACCTAGCAACTTTGGAAGGAAGTCGCAAAGATACATGAACATACATGTTACAAATTTTTACAAGATATAATGCCATGAGAATGGAATAGAACCATATCTTTTCCCAATGGTACTACATCTGACATAATAATATGACAAGTGAATCATAGTCAATTTATTTTTGAAATAAATAAATATTGAATGTTGACAATCCTTTGCATATGAAACAAATCTATAAAAATATTAAACAATTGGTTATTATAATCATCATCTTTCCTTATTAACAAAGAATATAATCATTCCATAACTATGTAGCTAAGTTTTGGATGTCAATGACATTTTATAATTGTGGAAAATGTGAAGTGTTAATCAATATCATCTTCCGCAATGAGAAACAAGACTAATCTCTTCATACCATAAATATTTGTCAAAGCTTCACTATCTCTCTATTCATCTTTCTTGCCATGACTCCTCTTCCTCCACCTAGGAATATTTCCAAAAACATTAGATGGCTTCTTACACAAGAATTCATAGTGTGCCTTCACTTGGCATGTGAATGCTAATAGTGAAACCCATAAAAAGTAACTACGTAGAGTGTCATGCCCCTATTTAACCACCCAACACGTAACTAAAAAACTAGCAATTTTTTTTAATAAATACAACACTAAAGACACTAGCCCAACTCACTAGATAAAAATACACTCTACAACTCAAGAATGGATAATGTGTGTTCGATGTCTATAAATCGATACTTTATTTTGAAGAATTAGGGTTTTAGTGTGATACACATTTTATCACAATTTGAGAGATCATCATTAGAAATAGATAGTGTAAGACATGTAGAAATAGTGTGTTGGCACTAAAGAATACCTGAAGAAAACCATTTTAATCATGTAGGTATTTTGTGATGGATACTATATCCTATGTGATGGGTAATATATAGTATATGATGAATAATATATCTTTATGATATAAGTGTTCCAACCCATGTATCACTTTCAATAAATGCAACAAAGTAAAATTTATTATTCTTTGAATGCTTGAAAGCTACTTTTGGCATGGCAATGTTTTTGAAATAAATGAATTCTTTTTTTTAAAACATAAAATAATGTCTATGATTGTATCTCTCATCATTTTTATAAATGAACTTATGGTAGTCGAATTTGGTGTTGCTACATGAAACTTTGGAATAATTATTATGTGGCGAATTGGGACTACTAAGTGAGAGCGAATATCAATGTGCCATTGGTCTTAATATCAACGACAAAAAACTAGTAATTACATTAATCCCTTATCGAGGTGTAAACTAGTGATATGTATTTTTAACATATTTGTTTTATATGAGCGCTCAAACATGAATGAATGTTTGATCTTCTCTTAAATTATTATAATTTCTCAATAGATTCACGTGAATAATTAATTCTCTATATTTCCTCCTACAAATTCAATACAATACTTGTGTATTTATAGACAATTGAAATTTAAATGGCATGTAAAATGATAAATAAATGACTTGTAAATTGAATTTTTCTTCACTCTCTGAGCTATTATAAAATTTATAAATAGAAGGGATTTGTGAGCATGAAAATTAATCTATTCTCCAATCAAGGAAAGGAATCATGTGAGAGGTTGTTAAATTGAGATGATGGTGATTTTGTATAAGCTTTGTAGATTTTGTAAGCTAAGGATATGTCGTAAATTGGAATTCTGAAAAGAATTCTTACAAATTCTTGTTCTAAAACTATCATGTTAAAGTGTAATTTCATTGTTTTTAGGTCTATAATATATCCATGTAATCAATAGAAGAAGTTTTTTTGCTTCTTATTTGTGCCTCGATATATATTTGGTGATCTTTATTTGTTTTTCGAAGAGCAAGAGAGAGGTGTGGCATATTTTAAGGCACTATAGAAGCATGCAAGGTTGTTGCAAGTCAATATATGGAATTTTCATATGTTGTGAATGAAAAATGATGTAATGAAGATGCCAAATATGGGTGGATGCACATGAGAAGCTATGGTATTTTGTAGAAGGCATAATTTTTTCTTAATTCTTTTCCTTAACATGGGATCGCAATATGGATGAAAAATATGGTGGTGACTCCAATATCACATCAAGAGAGAACAATTGTGGTCTCAATGGAGACATGCTACAGTGTTCTACGGACCGGTGAGTGGGTGAAGACCACTGCGGTATGGATGTAGGGACGAGATGACCAACGGGTCATAGGTAAGTCATCAATATTTGTGTGCTTTAGACACTAATCATTCACCCTCTCTTGTAAGGAAATGGTCCCAGTTGCATCCTTGGTTAGCTATTAGAGTTGAACATAAAGTTAATTTTATAACATAGTGCTAAACTCATTTGTGAATTTTGGGAATGCCAAAGGATGTATGTGATATATTTCTATTCTAATGTTGAGAAAAGGGGTGTAAATATTCCCATGCTATCTCCTTAAGGGATGTAAGAAGACTCCATGTGTGTAAGATCATATTGCATATTATGTGTTTCCGCGTGGGATGGACATTGCATGTTTAGGAACATGGTCACTTGTTACAAGAATGTAGTTTGGCTAAATAATTACACATCATCAGGGAAACATATGTGAGTGAATTAGAGCCTCCACACCTATGTCAAAATTAGTAATTTTATGTGTAAAATGTAATATAGGTGTCGATTTAGGGATGTCATAAAGTTTTCCACTCATTACTAAATTTTAATTGAGCATGGAAATGTATCCCTCTAAAAATTACTAAATAATTTGGAAAATGTGGTCAATTGGCTACTAGTTTGTGTAAATCAATGTAATAACTAATCATTGGTCCATCATCTTCAATTGACATTTTCCCATATGTTTGGTATAGTATAAAGACTATTTGGGACACGTGTTGTTATAAAGAAAGAGTTACAAGGATTTCACGATATCCACATGTATGCATAGTATGATGCCACATCCCTTGGTGAAGTCAAATGATGGTGTGAATCTTTGTCACCATATGTTTCACCGATCAATCATTGTCTTGAATATCTTTAACAAATCAATTATGACTATTCAAGACAATGATTGATTTGTGATTACAACATATATAAATCATCATATAATTCATAATTGTGCAAATAAGGGCATATTTAGAATATAAAAACTTAGGCGCAACTAGAGAAACTTTAAAAGGTTGGTCTTGATAATGCTAATATTTGTGTAGATAAAACATGAGAAGGAATACATGTACCATTTGAAAAATTGAAAAAATCACATAATGAGAAGAAAGACTAGAAATATAAGAATTTTGAACATTTGATAACATTATATATGCATAGAAGAAATAATATAAACAAGATAAGGAACATCTTTACAAGAAATTTCATAAGGTTTCATGTTCAATTAACGTTGGGTTCATAAAAATGTATGCTAAAAGTGGTTTGAAATTAACATGAAAATACAACAAGAACACATTGTAATTAGGCCTAAACAAATATAACTTAGTTTCATGTTCAATTAATGTTGGGTTCATAAAAATGTATGCTAATAGTGGTTTGAAATTAACATGAAAATACAACAAGAACACATTGCAAATAGGCCTAAACAAATATGACTTAGTAAATTATAGTGAACAACATAAATCATACTTTAGCGGGAATATGATAGGATCATTTAATAAATATGAATAATTGAAATGTTTTGAAGAAATAGGGTTTTTCAAGTGTTACAATTTTTGTCGCATTAGTATATGATGGATAATTTATCCTCTCTCGATGGGTAATATATCCTTTTTGATACATGTGTCCCAAGCATTATCACTTTCAATGAATGCAACAAGTAAATTTTACTAATCTCTAAACGAGTAAAATATTTTTGGCATGGGGATGCTTTTGAATTACAAGATTTTTATTTTAAAATTTCAATAGATGTATAGGATTGTATTGCTCATCATTTTCCAAAAATGATCTTACGGTAGTCAAAGTTGGCATCACTATAAGAAAATTGGAGGAACATGTATAAGGTGAATTTGGGACAACTTAGTATCAACCGATCTCCATGTTTGAGTGTTGATGTATAATATCATAAAACATCTAGTAATAGTAGTAATTCCTTAGCTAGAAAAACCATTGATATGTAGTGCATAACCATTCCCTTTTTAGTGAGTTGTCTAACATAAATGAATTCTTGAGAATCTCTACAATTCTTATAGTTTCTAAATAAACGTGTGATTAATGAATATTCAGTTTTTTTCGTACAAATGTGATACAATGCTTGTAGGTATTTATGGAGAATTGAAATTCAATTTAGGACCCATTAATGGCACAAGATGAAAAAGTAATAGCTAAACAATGAAAAAGATGATCCTAAGAGATGTGTGCACCTTGACAAAAAGGCCCCACTAAAAAGATCACGAACATAAAGAAACTCTTGACATCACTAGGAATGTAGGAACAATCTAGACAAAGACTAGGGCCATTTGAATGTGCTAAAAAGACAAACTCTAAAAATGTGTGCCTAATATGTTGTTATCAAATAAGGTAAAACTACTAACTTTTCATTTTGTAACTTTTCATTATATAAGGGTTGGATGAATATACAATTTAAAAGTGATTTTTGTGAATAAAAATATATTTTTATTTACAAATTTTACTTTCGATTACATTTATTAAACCACTTCCACCATAGAGAGACTTCCATTTCTCTAAAAAGAATGAATATCTTTATTTATTACAACATTAATATTATAAAATTGTAGCAAAGATATAAATTACATATAATTATAGATTTATTGAGATAATAAAAAAAAGGTAGGAATTAAATTTGACAGCAGTTTAGATGTTTATTTGTGATTTTAGCTGTAAAATATTTAACACATTTAACTTGCATATTTAAAATATAATAATTATATTTTATAGAAATTTATATATAAATTATGTTCATATATTTAAGTATAAATTATAAATAATTAAATAAATATAAAATAATTAATATGAATAACACTGTTTTAGATTTTTGAAAGACTATTAAAAATTACTCTCATCGAAAAACTGTTTCACAAATATTGATGGCCGTAAAATTTGACGCCCAACTGGAAGGCAAGGTTTCATTAAGATGAGATATTTAACCATTTGCTCTTCCAAATATTTAATTTAATAAAAATAATGGTTCCAGGTTTAAAATCTGTGCCCATTCTCCAAACTGTATTTATGTTTACTTCCACACGTCTGACAGACATTTAATATTAATTTATTTTCCATGCTGACTAAGACACCGGGAAATAATAATAATAATAATAATAGGTGGACTACTTAGTATTCTATGCGGGAGGTAACTAACTTTGCTACAAACGGGGTACATACCCTATCTTTTCAGGATTTGAACTTGTGACCTCTACTTTAACAGCACATGTTCTTCACCATTAACAGATTCGAACAGGAAAGGCACACAGATACAGGAAACAGATCTGATTGACGTAAGATAAGCTCTTCCATTTTTTTATAGAACAACTATTAAATCTCACCCACACTTCTATGCCTTTTTCCCTGATATAACAATGAAATTTTAGGGAATACAAATTTTTGCATAATAAGCGCCATTACAAATATTTTCTTAAGGAAACCAGTTCAAAGTATGAATTACTGGGTTTGGTAAGTTAGGACACTTCGTAGATCTGTTTTTAAGGGCATTTGACATAAATATTCTTTAGAGATAAGTTTTCGATTGAATATATTTAACAACAAATAAAAGATGAGATTAATCGTATAGCTTCAAAAGTATTCCATCTCCTGCTTGTTTCTCAATGTATTTAACAGCAAAATAAATTAAAAGTTCAGTGGCAAAAATAGTCCCATAACAAAACAAACCCATTAGAATGGTCAATCGCAGTTCAAAACCCAAAGCAGAGCGTGGAGAGCTACACAACATAGATGACCCTGTCATTTTCCTTGCATAATAATAATACTTAAAAAAATAGCTTGAACGGAATCCATCTGGTTGTAATATATTTATTACAAAAAAATAGAAGAAAAATATATATACCCAGACAGCCATACTTAAAAATAAAACCAGAAATATCAGGCCGAAAAAAGGGGGACTCCGTGACTTAAATGGAACCTGCAAGAAATCCATGAAAATATGGAGACATAAGAAATGAAATGGATAAGTAAATTAAAAAAAGGGCTTTGTGACGCATGGAGAAATATAGGATTTTGTTGGGCTGCCTCCACAAATTCTCCATCTAGACCTGCACGAGAAAAGAGACATATATGAAATGGGAAAAAAATATAAATTTAAACTTATAAATAAATTTAAACTTATAAATAAAAAGATTAGGTTTTAGGTTTTGGCTTTTCAAAGACCTAGGATCTACGGTCAGGAGGAATTAAATCGAAGGCCCATATTTACTCACTTTCTAAGTAGTTTTTACATAGTTGGTAATTAATTTTGAAAGTGAGTTATTATTAAATTTAATCCTTCTCCTTTTGGCTAATGATTTCCCTTTAGCCCTCTAGGCTTTTGAAAACTATTATTATTATTCATATACCCTTTATCACGTGGATGGCTATAGTTAAAATAGTTGAACTTTAATTTGGAGATGGGAATTACTAAATAAAACTTTGGAGTTTAACTTTATTATTTGGACCGCCTTTTGAGATAGATTTACTTGTCTAAGTAAGAAAAAAATAGTAATATAACGAAATAAGACTTGGTTAAAATATTGAATTAAAAGATTATATAGTAGATTTAATAAATCTAACTAGGTCATTTTATTCGTCGTTGCTTACCATAGCGACTCCCCTTAGATTCGTCGTAACGTAACATCGAGGTATTATTCACATGATTGCTAAATTTTTAATGGAGGAATTTCCCAACATGTGTTGTCGCCGCATCTAAATCGTTGGCAATGGTCGTTGGAAGTATTGGGCTACATGAATAATTTATAACACAATCACTTTTTGCCATAATCATGTAATGTGAACCAATGTAAGTGAATTCACTTTTTTCCAACATATGCATTTTAAACTCAACAAAAAAATTGATCAAAATTTTAAGTGTTTTAAAATGAAATTTTGGTGCTATTTTTGGGGCATTACATTTGGTATCGATCTCTGGTTCCAACACTAGGTGCACTTTGGGTAGAAGCGTTAGAAAAGTTATTCAAAGTTAGCATGTAAAAGGGCCCCTAAACTTCCGTAGTAGAGATTGGTTAGGTTGATCATAGTCTCTAGTGACATGGGATGTCACAAAAACACTTAAAACCAATTTATAGGATCAATTTATCATGTAGTTGTATGCACTTTGAGCCCAATTTATCACATTGCTATATGGACAACAACTGAAATCTAAGAAAATTTGTTTCGATTTGGACTCGTAGTTTAGGGAACTTTAGTAGAAAATTGAAATCCACCACTTCTAACCTTTAGTATTTCTACATGTCAATTGGTTGCAACAATTAGTTTTGTGAAAATGGATTTGGAAGCTTGTTTTTCAAGCATGTTTAGGAGGCCTCTAGTCATTTTGGCACAAGAAACAAACTAGTCAATCACAATAAGTAGCTCGGAAACGAGGTCATAACTAAAGTTTTGGCTATCATAATTATGTAATGTAAGTTGCATCGGATTCTCTATGTATAGTAAAATAAATGAGAGTTGATAGAAGACATTTTTTATTTGTAAATGCTTATTTTCAAAAACCCATCTTGTACCCAATTTCGCTAAAAATCCTCTAAAATGCAATAGCAAAACTTTAATAGTTCGCTCCAAGAAAGTGTTTCTAGTTCAAGATTCGTTTTCCCATTTTGAATGTCGTATGCCTTGTTTGACTCCCTATATAACAATGAATTGGTTGGAAGTGTTTGTTTTACCATTTGGGTGTTGCGTACTTGTTTGGGTAGGCCATTTTATAGCCATTTTGGCTAGATCGTAGAACAAGAAACCTAGGACTTTTTAAACCGTTCGAATTCTTAGGACACCTCTGGAGGGTGCAAGCTTTTATAATATGATTATTGGATTTTTTTACGCATTTTATAGGTTGAATTCTATGACCCAAAAAAATTATATGCTACGAGGCATTTTGATTGCTAACTGCCTTGGTTTAGCTTGGTCATTTTGGACATCGTAAAAAGTCTAGTTGTTGGTTTTGGAAATAAGTAGTAGTTCGATATAAGAGTGTAGAATTTTCCCTTGGTCTAAGAAATATGTTTAAGGTGTTTGGTTAATTAGTTTCCTCATTGAGTGATCTATTGCTTTGTGGGAAAACTCACTCGCAATGTTAAGGACACCACATTAGTAACTAACAAAACCCTTTTGGTATTGGCATAAAATAAATAATTGTACCTTGTATAGAACCACTTAACAAGATAAAATGGTCTTCGATGGTTGAAAATTTCATTATTATTAAATTGGAATAATTTTTATCCTCTTGTTTATGTTACTAATATTAATTTTATAACCCTCTTTATAAGGAAATCTACCAAACAACCTTATAAAATTGCTTCCCTTTTGAAAGCGTATTTCTAAATTTAACATACTCGTATGAGAATTTTTTTAACGTAACCTCTATCTTTTCTCTAAACAATATATGGTAAAGGGAAGGGATTCTTAGTGCCTCTTTTTATACGATGGCTCTATACAAATTGATGTTTCTTAGTTAATTCATATTCTTATAAATAAACTAATAGTGGATTGAGCTATTAGAAAACGACTCTAGTTTACACAACTTAAAATTCTTATCAAAGCCCTTAGCATAACTTTTGGATTAGCTTCAAGTAATGTTGAAATTATTTTAACCCTCCTTGATCTTGATAAGCCCATTTTCATACTATGATCCTTCATTAAGTTTTTTTGTAGTGTAACTTGGATAGATCATTTCACCTCAAGAGATACACATGTAAAAAAAAACAATGAACCTCCTCTAATTGATTTAAATGTTTCTAATTGCTCACATTTATGATACTAAGACTTATGTGTAGAAATCATGGAATCATCTCTTTCTCTAATCTTTTCTAGTGGATCTAGAAGAAGAACGATTATGAATATATAAAATAAAAAATAACAATCTCTCATACTCTCTCTCTCTCTCTCTCTCTCTCTCTCTCTCTCTCTCTCTCTCTCTCTCTCTCTCTCTCTCTCTCTCTCTCTCTCTCTCTCTCTCTCTCCAATAACAAATGAGAATAAATTAGTGTTGATGGCATTCTTGGTTAGGTGATATAGTGTACCATTGATAGTGTTGACCGTGAAATTACAAGTAATATGGTGTAATAGTGGTAAATGCAATGTTACGTAACCCACCAAAAACATCTATATATCCATAACTACATCTATGTGTATTATACCCTATAAACATCAAAAAATCATGAAATTAAATGTAGGTGGGAAAAATTATCGAATATGTGTTTGACAACCTTGGTTGACCAACAATGTTGTCATTTTCTACCCCTTCAAATCCAAAAGTTGAGGCAGTTGTAAGTTATAGTTTCAAAGGGAATAAGTAATGTTTACTAATTATTGATATGTGATATTCATATAATATAGATCACATTCTATATCATTGTTCTTTTGTAAGTCACCTTAGTTTGAGATGAGAAAGTAATGTGGATAATCGAGGATGGCAATGGTCTCACAAATTAGATATTTGTTTGGCTATTTGACTCTTAGGAGGCTCTTGTGTAAGACTTCATTCACGTTAGAAAGCTCTTAGTAACTTATTATAAGATAAACGGTGTAACCCTTTTTGTGAGGACTAAGGGTAATGATTAACTATTCTTTCCACCTACCTTAGGTGAAGGCATCCTTTGTTATCAGTATAAACACTAGTTAAGAAATGAAAATTTGGAGTTGTTTGAGAGCTATATTGTTTTGGGGTACTCTTTAAAACATGGCCCCATTTGTTGTTACCACTCAATAGGGTGGTGAAATTTAAATTTCTTTGTGTAAAATGGATTCAACCTCTAGTTAATGTGTGTGTGTGTGTGTGTGTGTGTGTGTGTGTGTGTGTGTGTGTGTGTGTGTGTGTGTGTGTGTGTGTGTGTGTGTGTGTGTGTGTGTGTGTTTGTGTTAACCTAATGTACCATTTGTGACCAAAATAATTATTGAGTAAAGGGTAACATAAATTCCATACTTGAGAAGTGTTAGACTATACCTTCCCTTAAGGGAAAATGTGTGTTGATCTCTTGTACCCTCTAGGAAGGTATGAATGGACAAGTTGTATTCTCATTTCAAATTATAATTGCCTAGTATTTTGATAGGTTCAGAAACATTCACTTTGAATGGATTCTATTTTTCCTAACTCATTCATGTTTTCTCTTGATTATAGTATTTAAGAAACGATAAAATTTAAGTAAAACTTTTCATATATCTTATTGAATTGAAAATTCATTGTTTTTTGTTTCATTAAGGAGTTATGGCTTGTTTGGGGTGTAGAAAGTTTGAAAGTTTCTTTGTCATGGTGAAAATTTTTGCAAAACTTTTAAACAATAATCAATTAAACTATCTCTTATGAGTTTTCTAAAGCAACTTTGAAGCGGGATTGAGATGTTCTAGAAGATGGTACATGTTATGAAACTTTGGAAACCAACTAGAAAATTGATCCTAACTTGATGGTTGGCTAGATATTTCACCCACAAATTATTGGCACTATTTCTATGTTAATGTAAAAATAATGGTCAAATCGAGTCAACACCCTTAATTATGTTTGGTATTATGTGAATCTTCGTCCTTGACCCTAATGAATAATGTAGATGCTAGGATCATTTTTGAGAGGCTTGTGAAGCTTTTTTCAAAATTTTAAAGTATTGGTGATTTAGGAGGTGAAACCACACGAAACTTGGGAAATGTTTCTTTCTTATTGTGTGGTATTTGGGACACCTTAAATGATTTCCTTGAGTGGACTCGTATGCAACTAGTATGCAAAACTTGATAATAATTTTAGAATAAAATTTATGTTCTATAGCTCACCCATCATTATTTTCCTTTAAATGTAGATGTTATGTTGTACATCTGCTTACATGAACCCATATAGGAAGGTTAGACAATGAGGCAAATGACTTTGGTTTGGAAGCTACAATTTTCCTTGAATAATATTCTCCTAATTGAAAAAAATACACTTTACCTTGAACCATGTTATATTTGATGAGACACATTTTTTAAGACAAAATAAAATAAAATAATATAGTTCCTTTAAAGTGACCTTATTGTTGGACATATACTATGTGTGATCATGTAGAGATTTTAGACAATGATGTTGACAGCAATTTCCTTAGAAGCTTCAACTCTCTTTAACTAAATTAAGTTAAATGAAAGAAACACCTGGTACATGATCAAGTTTAAATTGGTGGGACATGCTTGTGAAAAATAACCACCTGAAAAAAAACGACACCTCATGGAGTCATATTCTTATCTCTTCAAGTGACTTCAGGAGGAAGCCTTGTTTTGAAGAGGGGCATGTACTACCCACAGTTTTTAGCCTCAGTTATCTACTGACTCTTTTCTCATATTTGATTATTTGATATGGATTATGGCACATTTTGATATTATGTTATGATATTTTATCATTCATGAACATTTTTGACGTTTTGGGCGCATTGCGCCAATTTAGCATTTGATTAGTAGGCTAGTTCATTTCAGTAGATGTTTTAGATACTAACATGTTACGACGTTATTGATCTTATTAGATATATGATGGACACATGATTTTTTCGCACATCTTGATGTTATGGATTATTTGGTTATTTGATGTGAACATATAATAACATGTATATATGACGTTATATGTTAATGCAATGGCTAATACATGGTGAATTCATTTGAAATTGTGTAGGTTTTTCATTTACAATTCCTTATTGATGATGTGTTAGCAAAATTAACATGTTTATACTTCAAAATTGGTTTACTTAGTAGTTGATTTATACTTTGATTAGATAGATGCATTTAATATTGTTTGCAATGAGTGTGCAGATTACAGGGCATAGGAGAACATGGATTTCGGGCGGCTACACGAATGCGCACAAAGCAACCCATGGCTGAGTGTTAGCCATGTTAGTTGTATGAAGCCTTATTGGTTACATGTATTGTTTGGGCACTATGAGTGACCCTTAGATTATAATGTTGTATATTTTGTAAAATTTAATTGTGCTTAGGTTGTTTATTATTGTTAGGAACTAGGTTGGGGGACCTAATGGTCCCCACTTGCATTAGGAATGTATTTGTTTATGTGGTTTCTTAATTAATCAGGATTTGGGTCACATAAGAACACTTGATTGGGTTCCACATCCTCAACTTGTGTGTCCAAAATTTCAAACCCGAGATCGGGTTATTTTGGCATTTTTAGAGACCCGTTTTGGTTTTGGGAGTTCTCTTAGCATAAAAATAAGCCCTTAGACCCTACCTATTAGGTAAGGGGGCTTAATTTCAAGGAAAAAGGGAGTTTCCCTCCCATTTGGCCTCTCTCTTGTCACCATTCATGTAATAATGGTTGGGGGTTGTGTATTGTGAAAAGTTGCATGAGTTTGTTTTACTTTTTTTTGAGTAATTTGGGGAGTAATGTTTAAATGAAGATTTTTCTTTTTTTCCTTTTGTTTTTGGAATCATGATTTGGAGGGAAACCGGGGTTACACATGTCACTCCATTATTTGTGAGGAAGATTATTTGATTTTCTTCAAATACTCCCTCATTTGGGAGAATGAAGACTTTTGCTTGTCATTTATGTGCTTGGACTAGGGCTTTTAGAGTTAGAGCTCTTGCTTGGACAAGAATTTGGAGAAGCTTAGAGATTGTAAAGATTTTGGAGGTAGGATCTTGATCCTTCTTTGGTTTGTTTTTCATGTTAAATTGTAGATTGCATATGGTTAAAAGTATGGTCTTGTTTTGTTTGTGTTGCATGCTTGTTTGTTTGTGATATTTTGTTGTTTTCTCTATCCATCATATGGCTTGATAGATTTGGGAGTTTTTTTGGGGAAGAGGGAGGGATTTTCCTCTTAAACCTCATGGCTTGATGGGAAAGCCATGTTGGTTTCTCTTTTATCCCCTCATATGGTTTGAGGTAGGGAAGGTGGTTAATATGGTTTGAACCCCCTTCCCCATCCTTGGAGAGGAAACCCAATGGGTTTGAAAATCCTCCCAATGAGGAATTTAGGCAAATGGGAGTAGTAATAAGGAGGGTTGATTTTTATGGAGGGATAAGAAGGATTTTGAAGATTTTGAAGTGTGCATCCTATGGTTGGACAATATTCTATGGAACTATTGGATGTCTCATACACTCTTCCCATTTTTAGGATGAATATGGTTTTCTCCTCTTTTTGTTTGGTTGTCATTTGTTGTGTTTTGTGGTGTATGGGTTAGTCTTGTATGTGATATGCTTGTGATTACCTCTCCCTTTTCTTGTGCACATTTTTGGAAGCTAGCTCTCTCTCCCATGGGATTGGTGGAGGCTAGCATGTCTTCCAACCTTTGGAAATGTATGTAACAATGCCTATAGGTTGGGTGGTGAATCAAGATTTTTTTTTTTTGTTGAAGACTATGTGGAGTACAAGGTTTGGAACTTAAAGCTTGAAGATGGTTGGATCTTTCTTGCATACTTTGCATTGTGTTTTCCCCAATTTTGAGAGATTTCTACTTCTCGATATCATGTGGTTTTTGTAATGTCAAGTTGTGTTATTTGTTTGTAAGTTTTCCCATGTTTGGGATATGTATTGTACCTTAAATCCATCAAGTGTTGTAATAGTATTGTGTGTCCTCTTCCGTTATGGGATGGAGCATGGTAGTGTCTTCGCATGGTGCATTTTGACTATCTTGTAACTTGTTTTATATTTGAAGTTATCTCAAGATACAAATACTTTTTGTATTTTATAATCTTGCTTGGAAAAAAGTTCAAAATCCATGTATTGTTTAAAGGAAATGGAAGAAATAAATTAATGGTTCCATCTCTTGAATGGATGCTTTGTGTGTGAATATTTTAGTCTTTCATAGTGAAGCAATTTTTTTACTCTTGTTGTAGGAGTATAGAGGAAATATATCTTACTTTCCTTACATTGAAAGATTCCCAAATTGTTATCACACGTGTATTGGGATGCTTTGTAAAATGAGAGAGATTGATCTTATTTTGAGACATTCTTGAGATAGATTTCAAGGAGTAGTTTTTCGCTATCTTTTTATAGAAAAACTATTACATGTCACCCACACTTTTATGCCTTTTTCCTGATATGAAAATGAAATTTTAGGGAGTCATGATTTATTCATCATAAGCATCATTACAACTATTTTCTTTAAAAACCCGCCAAAGTATGAAATACAAGGTACATAAATATTCCTTAGAGATAAGCTTATGATTGAATATATTTAACAACAAATAAAAGATGAATTGTATAATTTCAAAATTATGCTACTGCTCCTTGTTTCTCAATGTATTTAACAACAAAATAAAATAAAATTTGAGTGACAAAATATTCCCATGACAAAACAAACCCACTAGAATGGTCAAGTGCGGTTCAAAACCCAAAGCGAGAATGTGGAGAGCTACACAACATAGATGACCCCTTCATTTTCCTTGCATAATAATAATACTTAAAAAAATAGGTTGTAATATATTTATTAAATATATATATAATATATTTATTAAAATATATATATATATATATATATATATATATTCCCAAACAACCATACTTAAAAATAAAACAAGATTTTTTTAGAAAACAAAAAAAAAAAAAAAAAGAAGAAGAAAATGAGAATGGGAGGGGTTACAACTCCTTACGCCACAAACCCCACATTAAAGCGGAAGCCAATTTGTTGCCACCGCCTCCCCCACTTCTCCACCCAAAATAAAATAAATAAAATAAAATAGTAATATAACGAAATAAGACTTGGTTAAAATATCGAATTAAAAAGATTATAGTAGATTTATTAAATCTAGCTAGGTCATCTTATTCGTCGTTGTTTACCATAAGCGACCCCTTTAGATTTGTCTTAACGTAACAACGAGGTATTATTCACATGACCACTAAATTTTTAATGGAGGAATTTCTCGACATGTGTTTTCATCGCATCTAAATCATTGGTTGTGGTTGTTGGAAGTCTTGGGCTACATGAACATTTTACAAGACAATCACTTTTTCTACGTAATCATGTAACATAAACCAATGTATATGAAAATTTTTTTCGACACATACATTTTAAATGCAAAAAAATTGATCAAAATTTTAAGTGTTTTAAAACGAAATTTTGGTGCTATTTGTTTTTGGGCATTACACCTATGATCTTGTGCAACAATATGAGAGCATGCAAATTGTGCCCAAAGATGTTAGCAACATTGCAAGAAACCATAGAGACATGCAACATTTGAGAGAATCAAGTCAAGCCCACAGAGCGTTGGTATCTACTCTGCGTCGCCTAAAATTCTCCAAATATTGCAATCCAAGGATATATTGGATTACGTCTTGTTCCAAGTCATAATGAAGAAGATTTGTGCAAGCTTGTAGAATGCAGCGATGTAGATGATGAACATCATATCAAATGACCTCACGAGTGTTTTTGCGTCGCCTTTGCGACCGCATGAGCATACCGAGCTCATCTCTTCATCCATATTTTTGGACAAACAAGAGCATGTCTTGTCACACAAGTTCAAAGAAATCTAGATGATGTCATTGCCACAAGAAGCTCGAAAAGACATGTCACAACTCAACAAGAATATGGTGAATCCATATAAGATGATGATTATGATTCGGGGTATATTTGTAAAAACAATGTAATAAGGCGGGGAATGTTAGCATAAAATTAGACAAGTATTACATTGTCCTCAATCCATATACGTATTTGGTTTCTTAACCGGCCTAGTAACCTTCTAAACTATGCACTCCCTCTTGTATTTATAATGTTTCTAAATTGCATAATATCATTTGGATATTTTTGAATTGTTCTCTCCTATCATCTTCCATTAAAAAGAGAAAATTAAATATGGAAATAGTTTGTTAAAGATCTTTGAAAAAAATTTATATATTTAATAAAGTTAACTTTTCCCATATTTATTTTACAAAAGGTAAACATTTATTGAAAGGTTAAAGTAACTAAGCATAGCCCCTCAAATTAAAATAGATTTAGGTCTCAAAGAAGTGATCTTGGTTTGGAAGATGCATAGTGTATGTTGGCTTCGTCAATTATTAACATGTAATTTTGAATCCGAATGACATTCTTGAGAAATGAATTATATTATGAGTTGCAATATGATCCTATGTCACAAAGTGCAATTCATTTTATTTCAGAAGATTAATTTTATTTAGTTGGAGTGAGAAAGAGGAATATGGTAGAGCCTCATTTCACTTTAGTACAACAATTGGAGAAGGATAGTAGAGATCCTAAGACCAAGTGATGTGAATTGTCTCATGTTTAAGATTACTAAGCGGCTCTACCTCTTTCGTATTATTGTTGACATGGAGGCATGATGAGGAATTCATGTTCTTTGTTCCACCTCAATTGGTGAGCTTCCCTACAACTGATATTGTAGGCATTCATCACAACCTCCTCAGGAATCACCTTCAACACCGAAGTTTCTTTTATACAAGCTTGATCGATGGGGATCAGAACTCCAATAATCATACACATAATTATCTATCCATTTTATTGGTTTTGATGGTTGGTTGAGTCTACAATGGCCACAATTTAGAGAGGCTTTCCATCATCGTTAATGTACCACCAATATGTTTCCCCTGCAAAAATGGCAACCATGTCTCCACTCTAAACTCTCCCCACTTTCTCGAGCTCTCCTCGCAGACATGCTCGTGCTCATGCCTCACACTCTCTTCTTCTCTCCTCACTTTACAAGCTTTCCATTAAGCAAAATAACATTATTTTTCTTATCAATTTTGAATATTTCTTACAAATGCACAAGTATGTCCCAACAATGAGAAAATGAGCTATTGTATAGAGCATTTTCAAATAAATTTCTATTTTTTCTAAAGTTTGAAATATATAACATTGAATAAAATTAAAGTGATTTCACTTCAGGACTTCAAGATTGCCTTTTGATTGGTAAGTGTGTATATGTCTAGACAACATCGAACTACTATTTATATATTCACAAGTTAATGTATTTTCTTGAGGATTGTATGTGTTTTTTTCAAAGAAACATTAATTCACGAGAATAATGTAAGTATTTCTTCTAAATATTGACCTCATGTCTCTCTTTGGTTTACATTCGTCGATAAACAAAGCTTGTCAGGAGGAAGGTGACCAAATATGTGAGTGACAATTTATTAGAAATATAATTTGAGGTGCAAATTCTTTATCCCTTGACCACCAAATGTTTGTCCATCGATGTCATATCCCTTTAGAGGGAGCCTCTTCTTTCATTGACGACCTTGGTGAAATTATGCCAAATAGACGATATCTTGGAGAAGTTGTTGTGTTCCCACATAAATAAATAAACCGACAACAATCATTTCACTTGAATTCTAGGTAAAAACATTATTCAAAAATAATTGTCATACAACTTGAGGTCTCACATCTAACTAAAAAAATCAATAGACTTTTAACTTCTATATCAATTTAACATCTCCAAAGGATTTTATGTCCCATATCTGAAAGGAAATCGGTATCATAAATAGCCACATTAATATTAACTTGAGATGTCTTATTTATTTTCCTAAGGAAGAATGACAATGTACATGTTTTGGATCATTGCTTTCAAACGAAACAAATTTCTCCATATGTCCTTCACTATAGACGTAGTCGCACCTTTTCCATTTTCCATTCCTCCATTAGAAGAATCCCTTGTTATTGTTGCATTATAAACAAGAGTACTAACTATAACATTAAAAATACAAAAATATAAATATTTATTATAAATCCTCTTTTTCTTGTCTCTCGATACCATTGGCTTAAGTTCACATATAAAAATCCCTTATAGGAACAAGGTGAACAAATAGATGAGTTTGACTTGGTGATGATAAAATAATAAGAGTAATCCCAAGTTCCGTGTTCAAAGAAATTTGTAATTTTTCATATAGTTTTAAAGAATTGACATTAAATAAAATTAAAAATATTTTTCTTACAGACTTTAAATGTTTCATTTTAGTTTTAAAGTGTAGATATATTGTGATACAATCACAACTCTCATTTATATGTTCACACATACATGTATTCTCTTGAGGATTATGTGTTTACATCGTCTTCAAGGGATGGTGAAAGAATTTTAGGTGTTGTGGTATTTCAATTGGGTTGACCATATCCCATTAGTTTGCATGTTGGAACCACTATGCTGAATCCACACGTGTTGTTAAGATGGACATATGAAAACTATGACTATAAGTCCTAATTTCTTGTTTGTGTTCTCGAGTAACCAAAAACATTGTTTTTACCAAAATTATAAGCAAACATTATTTATTTTATAAACATATGTGGTTTAAATCCCTACATCATAATGGGATCTCCATACCATGTCAAGTCATGTAGACCAATACCATTCAACACAATTCAATATTTTCAAATGGGAGTTTTAGTGCTAGCCGTTGACACACACCAACGAATAGATAGTGAGTTCCCTATTTTTATTGCATAGCTAAATAGATTGGTATTACAATGTGTGTGAATTTATTTCATCAAATTAAACACAAACTATATTTCTTAATTAAACAACACTATTCTTTATTTATATTTATGCTTTCTATTCTTTTCATGACTTCATTATCTTTGTTTCACTTTCATGGGTGTTGGTCATTTCGGTTTTGGGTTGTTATAATATTATAATTGAGTTTATAATACAACATACAATACATTGACACATTATGAGTTGTGATGTTGCATTTATAACTATATGAAGAATTTTAAGCATGTCTTTTTGTTACATTCAAATTAGTCATGATTTTAGATGATTCAGTTTCCATAGTAATTCAAGGTTTTTTTCTTAGCATGAAGTTTCAAAGAGAGCATTTAATTTTTTTAGTTATGTTTCTTTCAATAAATTATTTTAATAAAGAAGTATTTTATTAATATTAATAAAATATTAAATATAAATATCTATCACCATCTACAAGTTCTATCACCATTCATAAGTACTAATTTTAATAGTTTGTGGTCATCTTAAGATAATATATATAAAAACGATTAAAAATTCCACAAAAATTAAGTAATCAATAGTTCAATATATAAACATTTATAGTGTATGTTCATAACTTAAACTAAAAAATTGAGCTCAAAGAGATTAACATTTATTTCTAAAACATTGAACCCAAAGAGATGAGATTTATTTATAATCTATGGACTCTCTTTAATATTTATTTGTAACCTATCGATTTTATTTCTTGGGTAGGACATAAAAACTAGCCATTTCGTTTGATAATAGAATTGACCGAGAGGACCCTGGAGGAAGTAGAGCCACCATAACGGGACCCTTTGCACCTTCATCAATTGACAACTTTCCCAGGTTAAAATTCAAATTAGTGTTTACAGATCCTGGGTGAACACAGTTGACATACAAATCAGGATGTTGGTGTGCAAGAAGTCGAGTGTAAGCATTGACAAGAGCCTTAGAAATGTAGTAGGCTGGAAATGTAATAGGCCAACCTTCGGTTTTTAACAGTCCTTGTAGAAAATCCTTTAAAAATCTTTCAACGAATACATCTATTTTCTCCTCTGTCAAATCATGGATGTTGCCCAACTGTTGCCTTAGAGTCTCGCTTGGAATATGCTAAAATCAAACGACAAAGCCACTCAACAATTAAATTGAAAATAAACATGCTTCCATGGTTCTAAATATAACTTTCTTTTCTTACAAATTATTTTTTTAATGAATAATTTATACATTCATTTATTATAATCTTAGGTAAGGTAGTCATTTTCCAACCAAGAGTATTAAATGGTAGACCTCAAATACGAAAAAACTCTCCACATGGAAAAAAAAAAATCCAAATTGTCTTCACAAAATTAATAGAACATTTTATGAATGTCTTTGAGAATGACAAAGTGCTTAAGTTGCTTTCTTTGGCTTATATTGATCATAATTAATACTAATTGTAACAATTTTTGGATTGGTTAATTATGAATTTTTAAAAGAAAATTATTAAAAAAATTTAAAAATTAATTTTCGAAAATCTACTTATGTTGAATTTATAAATTTTTCCTAAACTATCAATATATGAAATATACCCGAAGACAATACGGCCCTGGATACGCACCCAAAAATGACTAAAGTACGACTAAACGAGGTTTGGGTACGACTAGATATGTCTACAAATGTACTGGATGTACCCAGACTTGCTCGGCCCGGCTGTTTCGTGGCATTTCCAAGTCTAAAACTGTGTTTTTTTATTTAATAATTATTTTTTCTAATTTAAATTTAATATATCATTACAGCAGAAATTACAATTTTCTCAGCACCTCTAGAGAAGGTACTAAATACAAGCCATCATAAACATGGATAAAAATAGCATGAATGAGATAAATCATAAATGTAATAAACACCTCAAATAAGTATGGTAGGGACAAATGAAATTATGAATTTATGAGTAGTTTGTTGTGGTTATTTGACTTGTTTTGTTTTTCATATGCATAATTTGTGGTTAGTTCCTATTTGGTAGACTAAAATTTATATATATATTTTGTACCGCTGTATGTAATACTGTATCCAGAGCTATTTGTTTTTTTGCCATAACCAGTGTATGGGATATCCAAAAACGTATCAGCTACTTAGAATTTTTCTTGCATTACAATTTTTTGAAGCTGGAAATGTAAGATCTTGTGTTCCCTGAATTAAAACACCTTAAAATTTTGGATAATCAGACGAATTCCACCATATTTAATAACTATGGGAAACGAAAAACACACTATTTTCTGAGATTATAATTTTCTAACTTACCTCGAGGACCCCTGTACTAGAAGACACATTTACAATCCGGCCCCCACCTTCACCAGCAAGCTTCAAAAGAGGAAGAAGAGCTTCCACCATTCTTTTCGTTCCATAGTAGTTAATGTCAATGCACTCCTTTGTACTTTCATAGGTCTCAGATATTCCTTCCACTTTGCTCCCAGGATGAGTCTTTTGTAAAAACACTAAAAATTAATAAGATCTCAAATTGAATGAATTCTAAAATAAGCAAACCAACTTAAAAACGCTTACAAATAATTGATTAGGATTTGATTTGTTGGCCTTCAAAATATCATAATCGATTGCGAGCCCTAATATTGCTGCATTATTAACCTGCAAATGTAAGGCCAAACCAGAAATTGTATGATTCGCCAAGTGGATTGAAGCCAGGAAACCTTAATACTTCAGATTGTTGGGAAATGTAATAAAATTCCAATGATTAAGCGTAGGAAAAAGTTTCTGTGGTTCAAGGGTTCGAAGTTAAATTAAATAGACATAAAACTCTATATTTATGAAAGCAGTAAAGCCATGGGGACTGTTTTAGGTCGTTTGGGTTGTGGATTTAACACCCAATTTATTTGTAGGGATGGTGAGTGGCTCACTATATTCCATTCAAAAGTTATGGCCAATTTTGAGTGCTAATCTCGATTCCCTTTTAAATTATTAAAAGAAGAACATAAAAAATACCAGGATATCGAGTTTCCCATAATTGTCTTTCATCCAATTGGCAAAACCTTGAACGCTGATGGCATCATTGACATCCAACTGATGAAACACAACGTTATGAAAGCCTTGTTGATTAAGATTATTGGCTGCAGTGTTTCCTCTTTCTTCATCTCGTGCTGTTAATATCACTCGGATTCCATGCTCTGCCAACTGACGAACAATTGCAAAGCCGATTCCCTTGTTGGCCCCTGTCACTACTGCTACTGTATCTTCCTTCCACCATCTGAAATAGGGAAAATAATTAGGATTAAATAACATAAACAAAATATGAAGAAAATAAAATAGATGGTAACAAGGTTATTACCTCTGGTTAGGAGCTTCAGAGCTGTCCATGGCTATTTTAGAAAATGAGGTTCTTTACATCTCTGTAATATAGGCGTATTTGAACTTTACATGTGCAGGGTCGCAAGTTTTCATAATCACACAGGTGTCGAGAAATGAGAGGTGAGAAGATAATTTCTATTCGATTGTCATTGACATTCTAAATTGTATAGTTGGTTTACCCAATCGTTACGCAATTTTATTTTATTATTAGTTGCCATTGGTGACGTTTGTGCTTACGTATGTCTTACATTTAAATATTTCATTTTATGGTCTTCCTACGTCCATTCAATTTGGAAAAAGAATAAATGACATGAAAAGAAGTTCGAAAACAAGACTATTTTACAGTCCCATTTTTTAAACATGTGCGGACCCTAAGAATATCTTATTCCATGAGAATCCTCTTTGAAAAAGGTCAAATTGATGTGTCCATATCATATTATGAAATGATATGTATATGCTCCATTTCACATAGAAAACTTGAATCCCTAGGTATTTAGGGCCATGTCTAGGGAAAGGAAAAATATTTTCATGGAACAAAGTGCCCACAATCATGGCCCAAAGTTTGGTAGTTAGAGTTTGGAATTTTAGGGTAGTGAGAAAAGTGAGCTATTCATATTGATCTTCGATTGTAAGAGGAGACATGCGATATTCTTTATTTAGGTACCTGGAGACCTCCTGCAACACCTGTCTTTCTCAAGAATTTGAGAAAGGGGTCATACTTCATCGAACCACTCAATGGGTTCGCAAAACAAAGTCATTTGGTGCTACCCGTACACGTGTAAAGTCTAGAGAAGAAAAAATAATAAACTTAAAGCGGGTTGTCCCCCACATGTACCATAGGTTTTATAGGTTGTGTTTCCCTTTTAGTTGTTTTTTTCCTTGTTGTGTGGTGTGTTTCCCTTTCTATTGTGTGTTTGTTTTGGTTGTCCTTAATTGTGTGCTATGTGACTCTATTTGTCCAATAGATAAGGCACTGGTATGTTCCCCACGAGATAATCGAGGTTCATGATTGTTTCGTTTGTCCTTTGTCCAATTCAAAACAACTCCACGAGTAAGATCCAATTGTTGTCATGCTAAATTTCTAGCATGCAAAATTTAAAATATTGGTCATGAAAACCAAACCCATGCTTGAAATCCCCTTAATTTCCTGGTCAATGTAAACCTTTCTCTGGCTAGCATTTCAACACTTTCATTCTCATTTTGGCCAAGAGGAACATGATAACATGATTTTAAAGTGTGTTTCATGTGCAAAAGAAGAGTAGCTAGCTTGATTCTTGAAGTTATTGAGATCTACATGAAATAATAGTGCTCTCAAAGGCTTCGAAAGGGCTATTTTTGGTCTTCTAATCACGAAGGACATGTCGGGAGGCTAATGCAAGGTCATAAACCATTCAAAGGTCAGATAGAGAGTAATAATACGATCCAAGGAAGTTTAGGAAGTTTTTGTTGAGCCATGAGAGGTCAGGAAACTTTCAAGCAAAACTTTGTCTTTTTCGGCAAGGCATTGGGAAAAAAAGATTTCAAAGGAGCTAGTAACCTAGTTTGAAAGGTTTCGAAGCCTCGAGAGTTCTTGGGAAGCCAAATTATAGGCATTGGAAATATTCAAGATCATACTTCATGGTGTAACAATCAATATATAATTCTAGATTTTAAAAATGCCTAAACATGTCCATCAAGTCTGCAACACATGGGTCTTTCTACAAGGTGGAACTTGCTCGAAGGGTTTCATACACCTTGGGAAGAGTTAGGAGCCTAACCAAAGGTAAATTTGAATTACATTGGACCCTACTCATGGTATATGCATTGTATTTTTTTATACTTATTATGGACTCTTGTGGTAACTTGGCTTACTAGTGCACGCACGCGTGTAAGAAAAAGTGGAAATTGGACTGAAATGACAAGTTGAAAGCTGAATTAGGCATTGAAAATTGTGGTACTTGACTGAATGGGTCCTTTGGAGTCAAAATCATATATGGTTAGCCCTCTGAACTCCATGTCTTGCTCCTAGGCCCAAAAAACCACTCCTTAGTCTATTTCGCGTTGAGATTGATGACATCAACATTCCAAGAAGCTCAAACAGAATTTTGGAGGCTTAATGTCCCTTTTTTCCTTGGTGCAAGGGGCATGGGGGACAAAAAGTGTGATCCCCGATGGAGAATTTGGTTTTCTCACTTAAAGTGACTACTTAAGGTGTTAGAATGTGTTATAAACTCATTATAACTTGTGTTTTGACCACTTTTTCATGACTAGCTGACCCATGGTAGCATTTTGGAGGTCTAATATTTATTTTTCCCTTTGTACCAATAGATAAGGGGACATGGGGGACAAAAAAGTTCACTCCCCTATGGAGGCAATTTTTGTGACTTAAAAGTGACGACTGGGTGTGAGGGAGGTGCTAACAACTCGGTCTTCTCACAAAAACTATGCCCTCCTCATGATAGCCTAAATAATGTCAAATTTTGGAAAGGTTGATTTCCCTTTATCCCTTTGTCCCCTATTTTTAGGGTGCAACCACACCTCTAATCTCCACATGTCCTAGGTTGAGCTCGTTTGATTTTAATGTAAGTTAAGGTGTGTAAATGAGACGAAAAACAATTTTGAAAGAGGGAGAACCATTAAAATGCAACACTTAACCATTTTAAGCCTCATTTTTGTTATTTTCTCTCCTCTATTTGTACTTGTATGTTGTTATGCTGACAAAATTTCTTCAAACATCCTCCATGCTAAAAAACCCTTTTTGCTTATATCTTCTAAACACCATGTCTGCTTTTCCATAAGATTTTGATTGTATATTCCTTGGGAAAAAACATTTCAAATGAATCCAACCTTGCATCCAATGGTTTTATACATTATTTTTAATGGTCAAAAAATATTCCGAAATAAAAACACATTTTTCAAATCTACGAAGTTCTAAAGATTCAAATCCTCCAAAATTCGAGAAAAACATTCTTTTGAAATAAAAAAATTGAGACCACTTTCATTCCATTCTAACACCGTAACTAGTAATCCTTCCTAATCATCACTCTCTATAAATAGTAAGTACTGAAAACAGTTCATTATCAGAGTTGCCATTGCCCCTTGCACATTAGGGAAACTCAAAAGTTCCAAATTAAGCAAATGGAAATTAAAATGGACTTCTCAAAATAAGACTTACTTAAAATAGTAAGTGTCGGGATATTGGTCAAGAAAAAAAGATATTGAGCCTCTCATGTTGAAGAAAGAGCACCCAGATAAGTTTTAAACATTGCAGAAAACTTGAATAACCTAATGATTCATGATTTCACATGATGCATTTTCAATAGAACGAAGGAAAAATTCTTTGTTTGGAGGAGAGGAAATTTTCTAATGAATAATAGATGAGAAAGAAAGTGTTTGAAAATCCCGGGGTTGTTTCCATTCAAAAAGGAAACATCTATATCATAGAGGTGAATTTTGAAGCCGAGAAGAGCAAGGTGATGATCTTCATGTTCAAAGTCCAACCTTGTGTTCAAAAAAATAATCATCATGTTTCCATGTCGGCAAGTATCACAACAATGTTTCTAAACACTCATTCAATTCCTGGAGTGTTTCCACATCTCACAGGAGGAGTAATTTACAATCACAACGTTCCAACTCAACATGAGGTCAAAGGAAGGGAACTTCATTCATGGAGCATTCACTCAAGATCCATAAGAAGTAGGTTATTTGTCAATAAGATGTTTTCCTGTTTCCATATT
Source organism: Taxus wallichiana var. yunnanensis (assembly GCA_018340775.1). NCBI lineage: Eukaryota > Viridiplantae > Streptophyta > Pinopsida > Cupressales > Taxaceae > Taxus > Taxus wallichiana. Next base: position 215,605,994 of record CM031233.1, on the reverse strand, counting down.
TTCACTTCTCTCTCTTATTCTCTCTGTCCTTCCTCTTTCTCTCTACTTTCTATTTCTTTATTGAGATTATACTTTATGGATCTTTCATCCTATTCGCTTAAGTTACCATTGTAATGTTTCATTGTAAAAATCCTCTTTTTCATTAATAAGAAAGGGGCTTATTTTTCATTCCTAGAGGAATGTGAAAGGTCAAAAGTGGCAGGACTATGAAATGTCATGTGGGGGTAGATGAAGAGACAAATTATAAAGTTATAAATTGGAATGGATTCTCCATTCCAAAGGGTTAGTTTTTCTTGGTTAATAGCTCCCATTGTCTTACTACAAGAAAGAAACTACAATTCTTCTATCTCTTTGTCTTATGTTTTCCTCTCCATCTCAGCTTTACTCTATGAACATTGATAATTGTGTAATATTTAATGAAAATAAACTCGGTTTTATTTGTGTTTTGTTTCGCTTTTCTTGAGATTGTGTCTTCTCATTGTTAACATGGAAATATTACGGTTTTATGTTAATAAAATCAGCTTGTTGTTAATTGAGTAAGACCCCTTCTCACTTTCTTCCCTCTTTCCATACACATACCTTTCCTTCACCTCCTTTTGCACATGAGTTTAGTGGAGTATTCCTATGTGATCCCTAGTTCAAAGGCCACCCATAAATGGCTAGAGTAGTGTATATATTTCTTGTTTTCAATAAATGGAGTTGTCCTATTCCTATGCAGAGAGACCTAGTTCCGCACTATTGGTAAAAACCCCTAATTTTAGTTTGTGACAAATTATTTTACCAACACAATTCTAGGGAGAAAGGTGGCATGGAAAGTATTAATGTTTTAAGAAAAATTCTTGCTCTTTTTGCTAAATGGATTGTTAAAACTATTGAGGGAAAGAAGCATGGAAAATTCTTTTATGGCATTGTTTCTCAACTAGTGCTCATTATGGAAAGAAGTGTTGGAAAAATAGAGGTGTTGACACCATATTGATAAATTCAACCATTATCCAAATTAAAATCACCTTTGTGGATAGATTATGAGGCAATCTAGCCATACTTATGTTGGGTCGAGATGGATTCAGACTAGGCTCTCTTTCAATGACCATAACATTTGGTGGTCTCCTATCACGGATGGAAACAACATTCCCTTGGTAAAAATGCCGGATTCAAAGTGTACGCAAAAAGGTGGTGTTAGTATACAACTTATACACTAGGAAATAAAAGGATTTAAATCCTAAACTAACACTACTATTTACCTACCTCAGATTGAGCAATGATAGAAAGAGGGAGAAGACCATATACCTGCACTTACCTACAAGTGAAATCCTCTTCTTTGATAGCTTGGATTTGCTCCTTGGATGGAAGTCAAGATGCTTCAAATTTGTGGACTGATTTTGGCAGCACTTCCCCTTGATAAAATGATGATTTTTTTCTTAATTAGATGCTATGGAGATTGATAGTTTGCTTAGAGATTTTGGCAGCATGTATTTGCAATTGTTCTAAGGTGGTGTGCATGGGAGGTGGCATCACTATTTATAGTTGGAGGATGGATAAATCAAGGGTTGGGATTGATCCATGTAGGATATGGATCAATGGTTGAAAATGCATGAGAATGAGGAATAATCTAGAATTAGAAAATTCTAGATATTGAAAGAATCCTCCATTGAATTAAAAATTCAATGGAAGAGGGAAAATATTTGAATTTTTGAATTAAAAGAGGGAAAAATGGAGAGGCTTCTAGAAATAGAAGCCTCTAGATTTGGAGGATCATTTAGCTTGTGGTTAGGTGGAGTTAATTGTGCTTAGTAGGGTGATTAGATGGAGAGGCTAGGTGTAGAGTAGGCATAGAGTAGGTGGTAGGTGGGAGATAATTTTAAATTCTTAGAAAATAGTTAATAGGAGGTTAGCTAGTGGTATAATAGAACATTAATAATGTATTAATATAACTAAGGGTAGGAAGGGATTTTGAAATGAATAATAGAAATAGTTGGAATATAATAATTAATTATTATATGGTTAGTGATAGGAGATGGATTAATAATGTAAAATGAATAGGATTATTTGCTAAAGGATCATGTTGACATTTTATGTCCGCATTTTGCCCTTAATTGAGGTGTTATTACGAAATAATGACAATTCAAAGAAAATAAGATGAGATAGATGGTGAGGTGCCCCTCAAGGGTTCATGTGAAGAAGGGAGGAATTACGAGATCACTCAAAAAGAGGAGAGGCCCGGGGTTAGTGGTCGAGGGACGATTAGAGGATGGAAAGATTGGAGGATTAAGAAGATTAGGAGTAGAGGATTAGAATATTGGAGGTCAAGAGAGAGGATGATAATATTATAGGATTATAGGAAGAGAAAATGAGGACGCAGGAGTAGGGGAGTAGAGAATAGGAGAGAGAATTATAAGAGGGGAAGATTAGAGTAGAGAATAGGAGAGAGAATTATAAGAGGGGAAGATTAGAGGAGAGAAGAGTCAATGAGGATTAGAGGAGTAGAGGATACTAGAGCAGATTAGAAGATTATGAGAGAGGGGAAAATTAGAGGATTATAAGAGATTAAGGGATGAGAGGTTTAGAACAAATAAGGATTTAGACTCGGGATGAGAAGATTAGAGGAAAATATGGAGTCGGGGTTTTGAATTAGAATGAGAGAATGCCCAAATGATGGGTTAGATGTTGGGGATTTTGGATGAGAGGATGCCCTAGGAATGATGTAAGGGTGAAGATTTTAAATTGTTGGATTAGATGATGCCCAGTCAAGGGGATAGAGTGAAGATGTGGGATTATAGGATGCCCCAATCAATGGGGTACAATAGTGGTTGTGTGAACATCAATTGATTGATGGAGTAAAGGATTAATTTGCTAAGAGGATGAGGATGAGGAGGGAGAGACAATGAGTTGGATGATGATAGAAAGAGATGTGTTGTTATGATGGACACATAGTAATCATCATTAACAATGTGATTGATGTGGCATTAAGCAAGATGCACCTAGGTACGAAGACCATGATGATATAATTACCAAATGTGCATATCATTTGACAATATTATTAAAAAAGAAAAAGTGGCCTTATATCATTAAAGTAAATAGTGCAAAAATATGGTCCTCATATCATTAGACCGTGCACAAGAAAATAAAGAGGAAAAGATGCCTCATATCATCAGCGAAAGTGTAAATGTAGACAATGGTGTAGATACATAATCAAAAACACACACATGCATTATTGCATAGTTATATAATTTTTCTATTTTTTGGATTTTGTTAATAATTTTTTTATTTTTATGGATTTTTTTAGTAATTTTTCGCTTTTAAAATAAATTTTTGATTTTTTAGATTTTTAACAATTTTTCAAATTTTTTTGAATAATTTTTCGATTTTTTAAAGATTTTTATAATTTTTTAATTTTTTTGCATTTTTAAATATTTTTAATGTTTTTTTGGTGTTTAGGTGATAAGGGGAAAATAATGTAGAGAGGAAGATACAGAAAAAAAAGACACAGTGGTGAAAAAATGGGCTCTCGAAAGTTTTTAGGTCATCGTGATAGGTATAAAAGGATTTTGGGACCTATGGCTCAAGTCATTTTCACTGCGCATAGTTGAGAACAAGATCTCGTGAAAGGATAGAATGGCCTACGAGAAGATTGTGGATCACCGGGTGGAGGCGGTGAGGGCATACCATCGCCTAGGAGTTGCTTTGAGGCACCGATGAGTACCTTATTATTAATTATCTATTAAATTTTTTTGTGTTTTTGATGTTTTAAGGGTATTTTAGTGAGGTTTTAGGAAGATGGGGTTTGAGTCGGTGCATAAGTGCATGTTGTAGTACATAAGCGCTAGAAATGGTGCTTATGCATCATATAGTATTTGATTAACTAAAATTTAGAATTTTACTATTATTTTATAGTTAATCTAAGTTCGGTACAAAATGTGAATAAATGATGTAAATATAAATAATAATGCTAGATAATTTATTTTGAACTTTAAATGAAATGAAATAATGAAAATGAGAAGGATAAGATACTAACCGAATATGACTTACCTTGCTATGTGCTTTGGAATTGAACAAGCGAATATGCGCAGAAAAGGACATAATGTGAAGGTGCTACCTTAGAATTGTAGTAATCAAAGATATGGCTAGACTAGGCACCTGAGAGAGTATCTTGGGGTGCCTACGAGAGCCCCGGTATATAATATAGGTGCTATAGTTTGTAGAAAATATCAAGATCTAAATATGATAGTGTCACTAGGTCTTCGTAGTGTCTTTATCTCGTATCACATGGTTGTCACAATATGTTTTCTTATGTCACAATGAATTTTATTGAAAGATCTATGTGGAAAACCCCATACAAAGCATCAAAATCCTAGAAAAGAAAGATGTATATGAAGGGGTCGGAATCGACCTTAGTTGCCACAATGGTGGACTTATAATTAAGGATTGCACTACATTCCAAACCCAATGTAGTTTTGTGTGCTTATGTGTGAAATTATGATCCTAGGCTGCCCTAGCGCCAATGACGCAGAAGTAGGGGGCAATAACTAGATGTAAAAATGAAAATGGTGGATGGAATAGAATGAATACAACCCTTTCCCCTATGCTTATGTGATGTAGATGTAAATGATGCCCAAATGCAGTCCTTTGCCTTAGTGTATTACTAGCTCTTGATAATAGATAGTTCGCGCATAATAGGGTGAGTATGTTATGTTTATATAGGAATGTCTTGCTCAAATTTCAACACTAATGACCCAACATGTTGACTAGTACCTAGGGAATGAACAGAAAATGAAAATGACTAACCTCAAACAGATAAATTAGACCCAAGTGTTACGGGACCGGGTGCCCATGGGTGCCCAAAGACTACCCTATGTGCCCCAAACCACAGACTAGAGACGATAAATGACTAAATAATGACACCTCGGTACTCCCCGAGAGACTACCAAAACTATGTAAACATTTGACAACCTGCTCAAGACAAATGATGATGATGATTGACTAACTGACAACAGACTAGGGGATAGATCATTAGTGAATAATTTTATTATGTGAGATCCATATATAACATATCATACTTGGCGGTATAAATGTAATAGTAAGTGCATGATTTTGTGACTATAGTAGCGCCTATGTATGAACTGAGGGTGGCGTATGTTTTAGTGCATTTGCGGAGGGTGGGGATTAGGTTTGGCACATTTGCAGAGGGTGGGTATTAAGGTTGGCACATTTACGGAAGGTGGGTATCAAGTGTGGTGTATTTGCAAGATGAATGGTTTTAGTTTTAATGCATTTTAAAACTCATTGGTTTTAGGTTTAACACATTTGCGAGATGAATCGTTTTAGTTTTAGTGCATTTGAAAATAGCACATATGCTATGATAAGACCGGCTTCAGAGGGTTAGTTCGGGAGGGGAATAAGTAGAAATGGATTGGATAGGCGGAATAATGAGATGGAGGGGCTAATATAGATTGTGTGATGTGTGCAAGATAAGTTGGAGGCTATGCAGGTGAGGCATCGACGATCGGCTGCCCTGATACATTTATTAGGAGGTGCAAATTTAGAGGCAGAGGAGGACGAGGCATCATTGTTGCATGTATTGGGTCTCCTTCATGTGGTGAGGATGCCTTACATGTGGGAATACCGAGGGTTGTTGACGGAATTAGTGGAGTGATGGAACTCAAAGAAGAGTACCTTTTGGTTTCCGACCGGGAGATAAAGTGACATTAGAGGATGTCTACCAGATTTATCCACTATCGGTAGAGGGGAAGCCGGTGGTATGGCACATGGTTATACCTGGACATACATGCGATTCTTGCATGAATGATGTGGAGGATGCACCCTGTTAGGGGATGCTGATAGACTTAGTTATGTATTTCAAAGAGAGAGATATGGAGCATGTACTACCGCTATTGTGTTCATTGATTTTTTGAATTTTATTCCCAGATGGTGGAGGGTGGGGATTTAGTATAAAGTTTTCAGATGTGGTTTATTTGATGTAAGGCAGGATGAGACAATATTTTCATGGGCTCCAATAGTATTGGCATGATTATATCATGATCTTAAAAGAGTAGCCTACCAAGGTGGTGGGAGTATTCGAGAGAGGATTTTTCTATAGCTATGGTGTTATGATCATATTACCATGGGCGAGACCTATCAGTGGTCCGAGAGTAGTGGCAGGTTGAGGAGCCTTCATTGAATGGTTGGCATATGATTAGAGGTAGACATGAACATTTGGGTGCGGTGGATTGGTACATTCGATGCATCTCTAAACTACAGACAAGCGATATTACCCGGCGGTCATATCGATAGTATGAGGTATGGGAGGGGGAACAAAGGCATTTGGGCAAAGGTGGTCCAGACTCATTATTTGGTTGGGAAAACCCTATATAGTGGAACGGTATTGACCGGATTGTGTGTATTATGACAGTTTGGTTTAGTGCGAGTTATTCTTGCAGAGGTTGTCATGTATTTGCCCCAATACATGAGATATGAGGGAGTGGAGTACTATGATTTCGTAATGTGAGTAAAGCCAATTTGGTTGATGTTCCAGCTTATTACATGGTAATAATTACCAACAAAGTGGAGGATCTAGTGGACTGTGCATGGTTATTATGAGAGGTGGGTGGGTATTAGGCCATTGATATTGACACGACCCCTTGGTGGGATGAGTTTTGTGCATAATCGGCGACAGTGGGGCAGGGGGATGCCACAGAGTAGGCATTGGTTGACATAGACCACATGTGCATGGAAAGGAGCAAGTACAAAGGGCTCCAACTTTTATCGTATTAGGGGTATTCATGTATTCTTATAGGTTGTTATGTATTTTCCAGAATACATGAGACATGAGGGAGTGGAGTACTATGATTTCTGTAACAGTAGCGAGAGCCAGTTTGGTTGATGTACCAGTTATTCCATGGTAACCATTATCGACAGTGGAGGATCCAAGGACTATGCATGGTTATTATGAGTTGTGGGAGGGAATTAGGCCATCGATATTGACACAACCACTTGGTGGGATGAGGTTTGTGCATGGTTAACGTTAGGTGCAGGGGAGATGCCACAGAGTAGGTAGCGGTCAGACATAGATCACATGTACATGGGAAGGAGGAGGAGGCAGGAGGGATCTAAATGTTATTGTATTGGGGGATTTCCTACTCAACCTAGTAGTTCATTCATCGGTATAGAGCCCTGGAGAGGCAAGAGGTGGATGTGATGGAGGTGGAGGATGTTATAGGGCCATAACAGGTGGTCTTACCATCATATACAGATATATCTGGGCAATCTGGGACTGGGGAATCAAAATCAGAGGGGTTAATGGATCAAAGTCAGGACTAGTGGGTGGATTAGGGGATAGAGGTGTCGATCTATAGGAACATATAGACATGTAGGAGAGGGAGGCTCGTGCATGAGCCACAAATATAGTAGTGTTGTAGGCTAGAGGAATATCTTGTATGAGAGATGTACATGGTTTGAGATGAGTAGTGAGTGTGTTGAAAATGGTTGTGAGACAGAGGGAGGAAGAAATTACGTAATTGGAAGGGTAGTTGTCTCAGATAAAGTAGGAGTGGGATCATGATATACGCTACCAGGGATAGAAATCATATGTAGAGAAATGCTTATAGAGTGAGATATGGCCCATTAGATACAACGACGGAGGGTAGTGATACATAGGGTGGCTTACAGTGAAGTAGGAGCAAAGTAATAACCCCTTATTCCTCATAGATATCATGATGGATGGGTCCCCCAATTACAATATCATTGTATCGAGTATCGTGCCTTGATGGAAGATATGTGTTATGATGAGTATATTATGATATATGAGTGGCCGATGTTGTACATTACAGTGCCATGTAGCTTGGTAGAGAGCAGGGAGAGGGATCAAGACAGAGATCTAGTAAGAGATTAGGACATGCCACAACCTTTGGGAGTACATCGAGTGTTACACATTTACCACCCGGTGGAGTAGGGGAGGATACTAGGATCTCTACACAATGAGGAGCACCATTGTGTTTTTGTATATTGTCATATATTTTATGACCATCATGGTCGATATTTTACGATTTGGGATCTATCATTATTATTATTATATTTGTCGATATATGAAATCATGTTTAAGTGATGGGATATTGTGATGACCAACATGGTCATATTTTTTTACAATATGTATATGGCTGATTATTATTTTTTGTATGAGGTGCACATTATGGGACATTGTGTGTTGACTATGATGGTTATACAATGATGATGTAGGATGTATTTCATAATGATGTATTTGATATTTTTGTGCGATGTTTGTTGTTTAGATGATGTTTATTGATTAGGTGATGTGATGTGAATTTATGTTACCGATATGATGAGATGGATGTGATGATGGTTTAGTATTTCATTTTGTGGCACTATTGATGATGTGTAATGATTTCATAATAATCATGATGGTCTTGTAAAATGTGATGTGATGATAGTGTTTAGATGATTTGATTGATGATAATGTTATGTTATCGTGAATGGTATATGGATGTGATGATGTTTATTTATGTTACTTATATGATATGATGATGAATTGGATATGTATATGTGTATGGATGATGTGATGAGATTTGGGATGCCAGCTTATTTTATTATGGTTAATTATAGTGATGGTGATGTAGTTTGATGATGGGTGGTATTTATTTGTAATGAATATTATTAGATGATTGTCTTGATGATGATGAAATGTGGATGGGATCATGATTATTGTATATTGTTGTTGTGATTAGGATGACATATGATGTGTAGGATGTGATTTATCATGATGGTTTATTTATGATGTGATGTGTTGGATGTTAGCTCATGTTATTGATGGATATGATGATGTAATTAGTGAGTTATGGTAGTTTTGGGTAGTACTTATTGATGAGTTGATATTGTTAGATGGTTTTAGTATTGATTATGGATTATGGATGAGATGATGATTTTTCTAGATGTAGGTTATGTTTTAGGTCATGGATGGTGATGTGTGAATAAATGGATGTATGATGATAGGTGGATGATAGTGTATTTTTCTATGTTATTGATGTAATATTGGTATTTACGTATAAGATGGATGCTAAGTGTTTTCAAAATTTTACAAATATTTACAACATAACCATTGCGTTAAATGAGGCAGGATAGTAGAGAAAAAAAAGAAGTGGTTTGGGAAGAAGATGAATAATAGTTTGATTTAGATGAGGGGATGGAGAGAAATGAAGGCCTTAGGATCTTACAAGGGTTGCATTTTTCAGCATTTGACTTAGATTTCTTGGAAATCTATGTCCTGTAATATAATCTTAGACAATGTAACTATAGTTTCAATCAAGAGATATATTCATAATCACGATGGATCCTTTGCTTTATAGGAAAGATCAGAAGAAGTATAGATGTAGAGAATGGATGAAAAAGTGAATATGGATAAAAGGGATGTAGTGATGAAGGATTACTTTCCACCAGTGTGTTTAACTGTGTGTTGTAGAGTGCTAGTAGACATAGGATCTAATTTACCATAGTGTCGGAAACCGGTTTTCACCATGGTACTTGCCCAAGGTGCCACCGAAGTGGTTTTCACCATTGGACGTAGTTTTTAACATTTTATGATTTTTTATTTTTATTTTATTTAAGTAATACATATTTAGGCATACAAGCATCGCAGATGCATGATATTCAAGGGCTTGTCCAACTCATACCCATCTAGAGTAGAAATATTATAAGCACCTGAGATGAATTTGGCTATGATGACATATGGTCTAAGCTAGTTAGATTCGAAGATTCCCTTCTTTTTGCAACTGCATTAGTATTACACTCTGGTTTTCCTCAAGGACTAGGTCACCAAATTTAAATTGTGATATTTAATGCACTTGTTATAATGTGTGTGAAGGCGTTTCTAGTAGGGTTTTAGATGGTTTATGGCTTGGAGGCATTTCTCAACAAGAAGTTCAAGTTCTTGAAGGTGATGGACATGGTAGTCTTCATCATCAATGAGGTGTTGGAGGGAAACGTGTAAGGATGGGAGTTCGATCTCAATAGGAAAAATTTCTTTAGTACCAAAAACAAGGGAATGTGGAGTGGCACCTGTGGGAGTGTGGATGGAGGAAGGATAGACCCACAAGGAGGGGTATATTTATGCATGTCAATATCATCCTTCTTGATTCAATATTTTTCCAAGAATGCACTTTAGTGTTTTGTTAGATGCTTCTGATTGGCCATTGCCTTGTGGATAATAGGGGATAGAAAATTTGAGTTTAATGTGAAATTGGTCACAAAGTTCACGAACTTCTTGATTTTTGAAGGATTTTCCATTGTCCGTGATAAGGGCATATGGAATACTATAATGGAAGATGATGTGGTTAAGGATAAATTTAGATATTTTTTTTCTAGTAACATAGGTGAGCGGCATGGCTTCAACCCATTTAGTGAAGTATTCTATTGTAGTAATAATGAACTTGTGACCCTTAGAGGAAGTGGAATGAAATTCTCTCATGATATTGAGACCCCACATAGAAAAGGAAGACAAGATAGTGATGGGTTACAAGGCTTGGGATGGTGCATGGATGAGGTCAAAGCATGTTTTTGGCATGGGAAACATTTGTAGACAATGAACATGCATATTTTTCCATGCTCGACCAATAATAACTGGTTTGTAGAATAGCTTTAGCTAGGGCCATACCACTAGTGTGGGCACCGCAAATTCCTGTGTGAACTTCTTGAAGTGTTGATTCGGCCTCTTGGAAATTTGGACATCGTAATAGAGTTCCGTCAAAGATTCAAGGATATAAGGTCTTACCAAGGATTTTTGATGGCTACGAGGAAGGTTGGGTGGAAGAGCATGGTCATAGAGGTAGGTAAAGATATCATGGTACCAAGTAGAGTTAGGACCAACAATCTCACATACCATCTCAAACTTAGGCACCTCATAAGCTGGGACCATTAGTTGCTCGACCAAAAATTGTGAATTATATGCATCTGAGGGCTTATCCAAGAGGGATGTGATAGTAGCCATGACATTTTTTGATTTGTTTCTTGTATGAGGGACATGTTCAAACTGAATATGCTGGAAATAAGCCTAGAAACTTTTGACCATTCATTTATAGGGAACTATATTTTCGTCCTTGGTGGCATATTCATCATTGACTTGTTTGATAATTAACTATGAATCACCAAAGACTTTGATGTGCCTTATATTCCATTAAATGACCATATTTAAATCGAAAATGAGTGCTTCATATTCATCTATGTTGTTCGTACAAGGGAAAGCAATATGGAAAGCTTTACGAATTAGATCACCTTGAGGAGTGATAAAGATAATGCCCGATTCTGAGCCATGATGTGTGAAAGAGCCATCAAATTATAATTTTCATGTATATAACTCTACAAAAATAGATATGGATTCATCTTAAAACCAAGTGGTGAGTGGTGTAGAATTAGGGACTGGAGCTTTTGCCAACTAGTTAGCTAGAACTTGTCCTTTGATAACTTTCTGATTAACATGCTCGATATCGAATTCGATCAAAATCATAATCAATTTATCAATTTGTCTTGTTAAATATTATTTAGAGAGTATATATTTAAGTGGATCTACTTTGGCAATGAGCTTGATAAAGTATTGTTGAGCATGTAATGTTATAGCTTTTGAGAGGAAAAGACTACAAAAAGACACACTTTTTCCATAGGAGTGTAGTTGAGCTCATAAAGAAATTAATGTTCAACTTAAATAATAGATGGCTTTTTCCTTTCCATAGATATCATGTTGTGCTAGTAGAACTCCCAAGGCATGTTGTGTAAATGATATGTAGAAAAGAAGAGGGATTCCCAAAGTAGGGGGTACTAGGATAGAAGGATGCATCAAATATTCCTTGATCTTGTCAAAGGAAGCCTCACATTCCTCATTCAATAAAATTTGGTGCCTTTGTTGAGTAGGTGATGGAATGGATGGAATTTATTTACTAGCTATGATATAAATCTTTTGATGGCCTGTATTTTCCTTGTAGGATTTGTAGTTGTTTGAGATTTTTAGGTGGAGGCATTTCGAACAAAGATTTGAATTTATCTGAATCAATTTAGATTCCATGTCTAGAGATAATAAATCCAAGGAGCTTTCCTGATGTGACGCTGAAAACACATTTCTTAGGATTTACGGGAACCTTGTATTCCTAGATTCGTTCGAAGATGTGGTGAAGAGCCATGGGATGTTCCTCGTGAGTTTTAGATTTTCCCATAATGTCATTGATGTAATATTCAACTATGTCATGCACATTATCATGGAAAATGATAGTCATGGCACGTTCGTAGCTGAATCCAATGCTTTTCAGTTTAAAGGGCATGATTTAATAATAAAACATGCCCCAAGGTGTAGTGAAAGTTGTTTTATATCGATCGTCTTTGACAATTTTAATCTAATTATAGCTAGAGAAACTGTCCATGAGGGACAACATCTCATGCTCTGTTGTAGATTCAAAGATCATGTCAATGTTTGGTAATGCGAAATCATCCTTATGAAAAGCTTTATTGATGTCACAGAATTTAATACAAATGTGAATGCCCCCATTCTTTTTCCTACTGGTATAATATTGGAGATCCAATATGAATAATTAATGGTTCTGATGATACCGACATCAAGTAGTTTATGTAATTATTATTTGACAAGCATTGTGAATTTTGGATGCATCTTTTGAAGATTTTGTTTGACTGGTTTTTCATCTTTACACACTACAAGATTGTGGACTACGAGGAAGGATCCAGACCAGACATATCCGCATAGGACCATGCAAATACATCTGAAAATTATTTTAGTAGTGTTGTAAAGGTGGCCTATTTGTTAACAAAAGGATGCCCCTAATTTGAGGATATTGGGTTCTTCCTCCGTGCTAATGTTGATGTCAATGGTTTCCTCAATTAATGATGTTGAGCCATCTTGTAGCATTTCAGAGCTAGAAGAAGTTGATCCATAACCGGATCATGTTCGTGGATTTGGGGATTCTTGGAAGAATTTATCGAGGGATCTTCCTCATCAAGATGAAAAGAGAATTTGGGATGAGGGATATTAGATTGGGATGGAAGGGAAAGGGGAGGATCATGTTCACCAAAGTAGGTGTCAACATTTAAACATATTTGGAAATCTTTTTATGATCTCCAACAAGTATATTTTTCGAGTTCCCATGAACTCAATAATTGCTTCATCATTTTAAAATGAGTCAAGAGGGGCATGCTTTGATTGTTGGTCCCATTGAATGAGTGTGGGTAAGTAAGGGTGATGTGGATGGCGAGGACAAAGTGGTGTCATGGAAAATATTAGTGGTGGAGAGGTCTTCATATCAGCTACAAATGGAACTTGTGTTGATATTGTCGATGACCTCCTTAGCTGTGTTGGAAGTATCACTAAGGTCATCACAAATACTTTCACTAGGTGGTTGGTACCTAAGTCCGTGGCAATCGAGGTTGGGGATAAAAGCCGAAGGTTCGGTGGATGCCTTTGATCATTGTCGCCTAGTCCTCGTCTAGAATAACCCATGTGAGCCATCATCTGTTTCAAAATCAAATATTTTTCGTTAGAAGAGAAGAATGACATAGAATCATCAATGAGCCATGTGTCATTAGAAGGCTCAAGGTACTCATCGAAAGGTATCCAGAATGAATAAAAGTGGACGAGCCTAATAAATACGTTTTCCTTTTATTTTGACATGCATTGAGCCTCTTGTAATTCTTGGGTGATAATGATAGATTATCAATGCTGAAAGTTTGATATTCTCCACACCCTATTGATTTCAACTTAAGTGGTGGAGTGAGTAAGAGGGGACTGGATGAAGACAATGCATTGTGCAATGTGGATGGAATATTTTCTAGTGAGACATATACAAAGTGATGATGATGATGGTTTCGAAGATTGTATGGGTTCGGTTATAGGAAAATATGGTTCTTGATAACTTTCTTCAAGTGTTTGGCAATATTGGAAAGGTTGAGGATCACCATGGATAGTAATTTCCGTATCAACATTTTTAAAATTGAGACGTTGATCCAATATAGATGGTATGACATGAATTTCATGAATCCATGGTCGGAAAAGTAATAGATTATGTGGGAACTGGATGTCTATAATGTGGACGAGGGTAGGGAGCATGATAGGCCTGACATTAATAGGAAAATATATAGTGCCAACTGATTTACACTCAATATTATCATAAGATTTGATGGTAATAATATCTTTCTTGAGATCTAATTCATTATACCCTAACCATTGGATAAGAGATAAGGTATAAAGATTAAGATCAGACTCGTTGTCTATTAGCACACATTTAACATGGATATGTTTGATATGAACTTCAATATAGAGAGGAAGATTATGTGTGGGACCATGTGGTGGCAGTTCTGCTGAGTGAAGGTGAGTGGAAGTGTTGGATAGGGATAGAGATGGGAAACAAGGGCCTGGAATTGTGTGGGGTTGATATCATTTGGAACATGCATTTCTTGAAGGGCACGGTAAAGGATATATTTGTGGACAAAGGATGTTTTAAGAAGATCCATAATATATATTTGTACGGGATTTTTCTCGAGTTGTTCAATGATTTTATATTGGGCTTGTGGTGTGGGATTAGAAGAGGATGGAATGGCTCATTGGACCACCACACAAATCCTTCAAGTGGTTATAACACACTGAGGGTTTTGTGAGGGGGATTTGATTTTAATGGTAGCTACTTGGTGTGGGTAATGGTGAATGTGGCCAACAAGTGACTCATATTGGAATGGTACACAATGATAATTAATGTGGTTAGAACAATGAGTGGATGATTCGGGTTTGTTTATGAACTTCTGTTGACCCTGGTTAGAAGCATGGGTCGACCATGATTAGGAAGTGGATTTTGATAGATCCCAAGTTTCTAATTTTGAGAGGAAGTGGATGCATTGTCCTCAATTTCAATTTCTCCTCAATCAATTAGGTCTTGGATATAATTTTTTAATTTCATACACCTATTGGTGGTGTGACCCTTGATTTTATGGAATTTACAATACTTGTTCTCCTTAAACCACGAGGGTTTAGGTCGAGACTCATCAATTGGTTGAGTTTGAGGGAAAATGACCATATTGGCAGTAATTATTTTATCAAGGATCACCTCCAGACTCACCGAGGGGGTGTACATTCTTTTTGGAGTCTTGGATGGAATGAGATTGACCCTTAGGGACTTGAGATGGAGGTTGTGTGGACATGATGGATATGCTTGGTTTTGTTACTCCATCGCCAACAACATTTTTATTCTTGTTAAAGTACTTAGGTTTCTCATATGTGGAGGGTTGATTGGATTGATTATGATTATCACGAGAATATAACTTAATAAGGCCTTTGCAACAAGGTATTTTTCAATTTACATACCTTTCTCAATGATGTCATCAAAAGTATTGGTGCAATGGACTTGGAGATGGAAGGCTAGTTCTTGGTGGAGATTGGAGACAAAAATAGTAACCAAGCCGCTTCTTTGGGATGGGCCATGGGATTCTAGTGGCAAGGGCTCGCCAACGTTGCAAGAAGGATGAAAATATTTCTCTATTGCGTTGTTTGTATTACACAAGTCAATCATTGTGACATCATGTTCCATGTTATATGAGAAGTGTTTAAAAACAATTTCATATAGGTCGGAAAATGTAGTAACAAAAACTTTGGGTAGACAAAGGAACCATTCTAGGGATGGACCACCTAAGCTTCATGAAAATAGTCTTAGTAAGTAGGAGTCATCGTAAGAAACTTCTTTGCAGAGCATATATAACTCCTTAACATGCTCGTGGGGATCACCTTTTCCTTTATATTTTTCAAATTTGGGTGGTTCAAAATATGGTGGGAAAGGGACTCACAAAATGTCACAATCAAAGGGGTATGGAAAAATATCCTTGAATTTATATTGTCATCCCTATGTTCTAAGTTACAACGATTGAATTGTTTCCTTCATAGAATTTACTTATTGCTCCAAGGTGGGTTCTTAAGGACCGGATGGTGGTGGATTGAAGATTAGTTGATAATGTTGGGATCCATGTGTTAAGTTGTGGAGCTGAATTACTTCACGAGATAGCTTGTTTCACACCTTGCTAGAAAACACAACAACTATCATCGGTTAGAGAGGACCGACATCAGTCACCAGGGACCGACATCGATTAGGAAAGGAGGAACCGGCATCGATTAGGGCTGACCAACATTGATTACATGTGTGGGAGTGTTTTATTTAATTCTCGGGAATTAGATCTATTTTTAGCATTAAAGTAGATCTATTAATTGTATTTGCATGGCTAATTTCCCTAAGTTTATAAATGCTTATATAAGCATGAAAGCTAGCGTTAGAAGTAGAATTAAGAGAAGGATTGAATTAGATCCTTGATTATAGTAGATTGAGAGGATGATGAAGAAGAGAAATTAAGAATAGGTTACATGAAGATAGAGTCTCCATGGAGAGGAGATGGATAGAAGGAAATAGAAGGTACATCTAAATGGTGAGAAGAGGGTAACATCTTCTAGTGTATTTCCTTTGTATAGTTATTGTCTCATTGTAATGCATTGCAGAGTATGCAAAGCACATAGAGTTTCTTATTGTAGATCCACATGTTGGTGATATCTTCTATTATAGATCCATGTAGATCTAGATATTATAGAGGAGGTTGTCTTCATGTTTGCACAAGTTATGCATGCAGTGATGAAGAGACAGACTTACTTCTTGGTGCATAGTAATAGTTGCACATATGGTAGACCCATGTGAGAGGTTTTGTTCATGAGATCCACAGAGAGCTTGGTTGTAGTTCGAGATGCAAGTAGTTCTTAGTTATGTGATATCTTCTAGTGGTGTTTGGAGGCACGGTTGTAGTGCACTCATGGAGATCCATTTAGAGATCTGGAGGAGAGGAGATACTCTTGGAGAGATGCATTGTACTCTTGTATTGAAGAGTTGGTTTATACTCTTGTTGTATTATATATATGATATCTCTATCTTTGGTGGACGTATCCCACATTGGGTTAACCACGGTACATGTTGTGTTATGTGTGTGTACTTTGTTTTGATTTGGTTTATTTTAGTTTATACTTCTACTATTGTATATTTTGGAGAATTGTTTAGATCCTGTGTGCATGATTTTGTTTGTTATTAAATCATAACACTATTCCGTAGTCTCAAATTCCCAACAAATGGTATCAGAGCTTGGTTATTTTAGAGAAAGGTTTTACTTTAGTATATTGTTAGTGGTTTACTATCAAGTGTATGAGAGCAGGGTTATTTTTTCTTTATGTGAAGATCACAGGAAGATATTTAATCTCAAGTGGGAGCTGGAAGAGTAAGGTTGCTAGAAGTTACAGTGACCAACGTCGGTTAAGTGGTAACCGGTGTCGGAAGGATCACCATGGGCGACTAGAAGGTAACCATGGTCAATTACCGGGTGACCGTGGTCACTTACTGGGCAACCTAGTTTTAAATAGAAAATCATAGATTTGAAGAATTAAGAAGATGCATGGAATGTATCTTGGTTGCTGAGGTGTCCCTGGTTCTTGGAGGCATAAGCATGTTGATGGATTGTAGATCCGGTTATTGAGGTATGGTTTTATCTTGGTATTGCAGTGCTTATATTATTTTGGTTGCACATACATGTTTAGGATTGTAGATCTAGATCTGAGAATGAGATAGAGGAGCAGTTATGCATCCTTGGTGTAGTTAGATGCATGATCTTCTTAGAGAGGTAGAATATAATAAAAAAATGAATATGAGGCTTCTATCAGAGAGGAAAGTACTTCGGTTGAAGATGCGGTTGAGTATCTTGGTGTTGGTAAGGTGATGTGTTTCATCTTGGTGTAGTGTTTTTATTGCATGTATTATTGTTGTTAAGTTTTTGTGCAAGATTTGGGTGCTTCTTGAAATGTCTAGCTCAACACAACTATCAGATTTGGTCAGAGTGGGCACCTGGTTTGGTGACCTATGCCAATTTTGGTATTGTGTTAGTTCCAAAGAACACCAACATCGTCGAGGGGAACCGACATATGTCATAGAGGGTAACGGTGCGGTCGGCCAACAAACCATGGTTGGTCTCTATGACAATGAGTTTGCATAGGGATTCTTACATTAGAAGATGTCACGGATGGTTCAATGTCATGTTTTGGAGGATCAAATTTCTTGCACAAAGTGTGTACGGGGAAAACCAATGTTGATCACTTCAATTTTGGATCAGAAAGAGGACAGAGTTGTCTTGGTTAGTCCAGTGAGACTTTGGGTCAAGTATATCTATATGGTTCATGTTTTATTTCTTTCATTTGGAGTAACTGATATTATGTTTGGATAGTGTGCACATATTTACACCATGTTTTTGGTGTTGTTTGAATTTTATTTCCCGGTTGTGTGGAATCTTGAGGACAAGGATATCTAGTCTAAGGATGATATTCTCAATGAAAATTCATGGTTAGACGCAGTTGCAGGTAACAAAATATGTTGAGTACACAAGATGAAAAGAAGTTTATTCACCTACTTCGCAAGAAGTCCAAACTTCCATGATAAAGGAGTATTCTTTGATAAGAAGGGAATCATTTTATATTTTCTTTTATCTGGTTTTATTTCTCACTACATATTAGCTTTTGAACTTGGTGTTAGACGTAGTTCAGGGAATTTCATGTTCAATGGGAGAAAGCCATGGTTTTTGGCATTGCAGGATTAGATACATGATGCACATATAGAGTGAGAAGAGATTGCTACTATTCATAGTGGTAGAGGCACTAGTTGGTTTTGGAGGGGAGTCACAAATTTGAAGGTATATTTAGTTTATTACTATGTGATGTTACTTCTTGTTTTATTTTTTGGTGCGTGGATATCCCTATGGTATTACAGTTGATGGTTAGATTTAGCTAGGTGAAGATGATAGAGTAACTTTTCCAGACTTTTAAGGGTTAAAGGAGAAAATATGCTAGTTACAGAGACCGGTGTTAGTTAGGATTAACCATGGTCGGTCATCTAAGAATCGTGGTCATCGTGTAGTGACTGTGGTCGATTAGGAAACGATGTTCATTTGGTCCCAAGTTTGACAACAATGTTTATTTACCATTTTTGGATGGTGCCCTTGTTTTCTTTCATCTTGGATGGTTTGTGCAGTATGTTGATGACATGTTTTTTGGTATTTGCACTATTTATTAGTAGCATGGTTTAGATTTGATGTTTTTATTGACATTGATGAACACAAGATTCATATTCAACTTTGTAGTTAGTTGGTGGAAAACTTGGAACTTCTAGAGAGCCTGGAGATATGGATGGATGTATAGGTGAGTTTATACATGTGGATAAATTCAGTTTTGTGAGTCACTTGATGATGATGCAAATATTTGATTTTCAAATGTATGCCTATGAGAACAGTTTAGATGCCTTGAGCATGAGTAGGGGATGTTTGTATTTCCTCTTATTACTATATTACTCCTTGATAGGTATGGTATTTATAGATGAATGTATTAGACATGCTAGTTATTAATGCATGGTTGGATTTGTAGATTGTATTGTTTGGATTGATCACCCACTATTGCATGTAGAACTCATTCAGGGTTGTTTTTACCCGAGATATTATTTTTCTTTCACATATTCCAATTTGACTTGTCTTTGGATAGTTAGTTGCATTGGTGGTTGCATGGATAGATGGATAGAGAAGATGGTTGGTTTTACAAGTATGACTATGGTTGCAGTTGAAGCTCAGTACTTCAATTTGAGTGGGAGCTCTTGCAGGTGTGTTAGTCATGATGGCTTGGTTGCATGAGAGGCTTGGTGTTATGATTTAGTGGGAGCTTGATGTATGGATATCTTGGTTATCACTCGTTAGTTGTAGCTTTGTGGTTTGGTAAGTCATGTTTTTACTTCTTGGTTTAAGAAGATGGTTTGTTCTTCCTGGTTTTATTTTTGAGAGAAGTGTTGAAGGAAAGAATAGATGGTCTTCACGGTGTGTAGAGGACAGTGATGTATAGGTACAGGTATAGGTACATGTACAAAGGTTCAAAAATTTATCTCGAGTGGGAGATTATTAGGTTGTTGAGTTAAATTACTTCATAGATAGCTTGTTTTACACCTTGTTGGAAAACACAAGAATGCTATCATTGGTTAGGAGGGATGGGCATTGATCATGTAGGACTCGACATCGGTCGAGCAAGGAGGAACTAAAATCGGTTAGGGATGACCGATATTGTTTACTGTGCAGGAGTGTTTTATTTAACTCTTGGGAATTAGATCTATTTTTAGCATTAAAACAGATCTATTGATTGTAATTGCATGGCTAAATGCCCTAAGTTTATAAATGCTTATATAAGCATGAAATTTAGGGTTAGAAGTATAATTAAGAGAAGGATTGAATTAGATCATTGATTATAGTAGATTGAGAGGATGAAGAAGAAGAGAAATAAAGAATAGGTTACATGAAGATAGAGTCTCCATGGAGAGGAGATGGATAGAAGGAAATAGAAGGTACATATAAATGGTGAGAAGAGGGTAACATCTTCTATTGTATTTCCTTTGTATAGTTATTGTCTCATTGTAATGGATTGCATAGTATGCAAAGAACATAGAGCTTCTTCTTGTAGATCCACATGTTGGTGAGATCTTGTACAATAGATCCATGTAGATCTAGATATTGTAGAGGAGGTGTTCTTCATGTTTGCATAGGTTATGCATGCAGTGATGGAGAGATAGACTTACTTGTTAGTGCACAATAATAGTTGCATATATGGTAGACCCATGTGAGAGGTTTTCTTGTAGATGCACAGAGATCTTGGTTGCAGATTCGAGAGATGTAGTTATGTGAGATATGATGGTGGTGTTTGGAGGCACACGTTGTAGTGCACTCATGGAGATCCATTTAGAGATCTAGAGGAGAGGATATACTCTTGGAGAGATGCATTGTACTTTTGTATTAAAGAGTTGGTTTGTACTCTTGTTGTATTATATATATGAGATCTCTGTCTTTGGTGGATATATCCCACATGGGGTGAACCATGGTACATGTTGTGTTATGTGTGTGTAATTTGTTTTGATTTGGATTATTCTATTTTATACTTCCACCTTGTTGTAGATTTTAGGGAATTGTTTAGATCTTGTGTGCATGGTTTTGTTTGTTATTAAGTCATAGTACTATCCCATAGTCCGAATTCCCAAAACCACGATCATTAGATGGTTGTGGGATGAGTTGAGAGGCTAACTGAGCAATTTGGTTACTCATTTGTTGTAGTTGGGACAACACAACTTCTTTGGATATGTTTGGGTTGTTCTCTCTGCTATCCCACCCGTATATGACCGATGACTATTTGGATTATGACAGTGAGTTTGGATGAAGATCATTGGCCAATGTTATCACTCTCATCTTCAAGGATACTTTGGAGTTGGTCATGAGTATAATCAAGAGGAATATTTTCTCCCATATGGTATAATTGGAGCAAAAGTGCGTCTTTATTATTTTCGACAAAGAGGTTGAGCATTTCTTGTCTTCTTCCTCCTGTAAAGTATGTGCTTGAGTCATCATCACTACTGGTATTGACCATGGTATCCTTATCTTCTCCATGAGTACAATTTTCTTTGGCATTGGCGCCATAATAGTTATGGTTAAATATATCATTTCCTATGTTAATGTGATCATTTTCATCTTCATTTCTTGAGTGAGATCAAGTATTCATTCTCCTAGGTGCCATTTGAATCTGATGATTTTAAGATGTACTGATTAAAATAAGGGTGGTGAATTGATAAAGGATGTGTGGATGAAAGAGGTTTTGATTTCTTAGTTGACTTAACGTATTAATCTTAGTAATCAAACCTTACTAATAGGATGGAAGAAATTTGTAAGGGGAAGATATAAGAAATATTTTCGTTAGTAGTAAAAATCTTAGGTTGTGCCTTGTTGTAAGGGCTTAGAAGAATAGGATAGGTGATAAGTATATTTTTTTTGTTCACAAGATGTCGATTATCAAGATTAGATGGTCTTGTCTATAAGAAATCGTAGGTAGAGAGTGAATGTGTTTTGTGTATAGATGTGGACGAAGGTGTAAGGTTATGATGATTGTTGTGATCAAGAGAGTTATGTGGTATGTCAAATTTTAGAGTCTTATGGGCCTAAGTTAGTATTGAGATGCCAATGGGAAATACTAAGGGATTAAAGTGATAAAGAATGATTTACATGAATTAGGATGGAGGATACGTATTATTTTGTTTGTAAAGGAAATGGAAAGAGGTGTTTATGATGTATTATTAATGGGATGAAAGTGTGTTAGTATTAACGTTCTTTTTTATTAAAATGAGGAATGGCAAGTGAAAGATGAATAAAGTAGGGTCAAAATTTTGGTGATTGTGGAATTTAATTTTTATTAACTGAAGGGGATTGGTCATAAGTATGTGATAAGTAGTGTGTGGTCAAAGTTTTAATCATGGTGAAGTTTACTAATTAAGGAAAAGAGGTTTATTATAATGGTAAGGAGATAATCTATGGTCAAAAATTTATGGATTAGGTGAAAAATGAGAGTTACTTTGATTTTGTATTTATAGGGTGATTGTGGAAGGCGTGATTAATGGTAAGGGAATGATGTGCGATTAAAATTTATATATTAGGTGGAAGTGGAAAGTGTAACTAATGGTGAATATGTGATGTGGCAGTTATGGTCAAAGGTCAAATATGTAATTAAAGGTGTACAATTTCACGGTCAAAAGGTATTATGTAATTAGAGATGTATGGTCTTACACTCAAAAGTGTGGTTAAAAGGAGTGAATGGTAAGTGGATAATAGATAAAAAAGTTTTTTTAACAATATATGATCAACGATGTGTGGTCAAAATTTTGGTCAAAGTGAAAGGGTGATATATGTATGATTTTGATTAGAAGGGTTGGTGTGAGGGTTATTCACTAGTTCGAAAAAAAATCAGATAGGCACAATCATGCAAGCACACTTCTAGCTAGTTAAGTGGGATTACAACCGAACTATAGCTCACTTTCAATACCACACACCAAGAGTGGTGCCAAAATCGGCTCTCTACCTATGTGTCAATGTGTGATTGGCTAGTGATTGATCTTAGATAGTGTGGACTTCTTACACTATAGTTCGATATGTGTCCAAAAGGGCTACATAGTCCAGATAACAAGATCTCTAGGGGAGTCCCGATATACCTTGTAGTATGTGGGGCCCAAGTTCATGTTACAAGGATGTTTTCTAAGGCCTGGGTATTGGGATGTGGAATCCCCTCACTTCATGCCACTCTTAAAAAAACAAGCGCTTAGCCAATAATGACAGTTGTCCTTGAATTTATATACCTTTTCAAAACATGGGGCATGTCTATGTGCATGGAGGTGAATCCCATGGTCACGAGAATCCTAGGACTATGGTAAGTGCGTAGATGTCACTTCCACTTCATGTTACCCCCTAAAAAAGAAAAAGGGAGGGAGACTAACCACTTTTTATCCTCAAGATCATCCTAGGATGCAAAAGGAGAGCATACACAACGTTGTCTTTGGGTTTAAAACAAGCAAGAACATAAATTACAAAAGGACAATACAAACAAAACAACCCAAAAAAATTAATGATAATTTTTTTATGATAGGCCTTCGACTAGGGGACCGGTAAGAAAAAAATGATTAGTATTTTTATTTATGCCCAAATGTTCTTAGACCATTTGAGTTGCAAGACAAATGTTAGTAGTCTTAGTTTAATCAATATCCTGCAATCACAAATGTTAGCCAAATATTAAAACCGATAGATTTTCCACTTGTTCCTGCGATATTCCTATAAAAACAAAATGTAAGAAGCTGCAAAATACCACTAAAAACAAAAAAAGTGTGATTAATTAGTTAGTATTGATGCAAAAATTATTATCGGGTCAAATGTGTTGTTTATAGAGAAAATGTGTTCTACAAAACAAATGCATTATTACGTGAGAACAAATACAACGCATTTCTTTGAGAAAATACGTTGTTATAGAAAAAACATGTTGTTTACAAAGAAAATGTATTGTTACAGAACAAATGTGTTTTTACAAAGAAAATGCGTTGTTTACAGAGAAAATGCTACTGAAAAGGATTCTTGTTTCGAAAATTTGAAATTTTAGGGTGCAAACCTTAATGAAAAATCTGAAATTTGAACAACTTATTTTTAACAGTAAATATTGCTAAAAGTAGTTAAATTTTTTGGGGGTAAACCCCATGGTGGGAGCCAAAATGTAAGCAAAAGTGTGGTGTTAGTATGCAACTTATACACTAGGAAATAAAGTGATTTAAATCCTAAACTAACACTACTATTTACCTACCTCAAATGGAGCAATGATAGAAAGAGGGAAAAGATCATCTACCTTTACCTACCTATAAGATAAATCCTCCTCTTTGATAGCTTGGATTTTCTCCTTGGATGGAAGTCAAGTTGCGTCAAATTTGTGGACTGATTTTGGAAGCACTTACCATTGATAAAATTATGTTTTTTTTTCTTGATTAGAAGCTATGGAGATTGATACTTAGTTTAGAGATTTTGGCAGCATGTATTTGCTATTGTTTTAAGGTGGTTTGCATGGGAGGTGGCACAACTATTTATAGTTGGAGGATGGATAAATCAAGGGTTGGGATTGATCCATGTAGGATATGGACCAATGGTTAAAAATGTAGGAGAATGAGGAAAAATGTAGAATTAGAAAATTGTAGATATTGAAAGAATCCTCCATTGAATTAAAAATTCAATGGAAGAGGAGGAAAATATTTGAATTTTTAATTAAAAGAGGGGAAATGGAGGGCTTCTAGAGATAGAAGCCTATAGATTTGGAGGATCATTTAACTCATGCGGTTAGGTGGAGTTAATTGTGCTTAGTATGGTGATTAGATGGAGAAGCTAGGTGTAGGGTAGGCTTAGAATAGGTGGTAGAGGGAGATAATTTTAAATTCTTATAAAATAGTTAATAGAAGGTTAGTTAATAGTATAATAGAATATTAATAATGTATTAATATAACTAAAGGTAGGATGGGATTTTGAAATTAGCAATAGAAATAGTTGGAATATAGTAATTAATTTTTATATGGTTAGTGATAGGAAATGGATTAATAATGTAAAATGAATATGATTATTTTATAAATGATCATGTCAACATTTTATATGTCTACACAAAGCCTTGCACATTTTAGGAAGGGATTTTCTTACATTCGAATCCTTGTGCATACCAGAGATTAGATTTCTTGTATGGAGCTCAAATTCAAATTTGGTTTGATTAACTCGAGACTTCCTTCTATTATCAAAGTGCAAGATCTTCTCCCTAATGCGATGCTTTAAAAATTAGGCCTTCAACCACCTGCTACTTAGCGGAAATATTGAATATAAAACATGGACACCTCTTTCAAGCATTACATGATGAGATTTATCTACCACCTTATGATCCATTTTCTCTATTACCATCTATAAGCTTAATTCTAGATGGATACTCTTTTCCTCTCCTTGAACTTTCTACCTCAATCGAGTGTGGCATTCCCAAATTGATCCCAAAATTGACATTTTCTTTAGTTCATTGTTTATCATGGCATCATACTTTGAGAAAGGCTTAAATTCGTTGGTGTTGTCAAACACAAATGTCCTACTTGTAGTAGTTCTAAAAACTTGAAGCATAAATTTTAATTTTATCCCCGCACTCAAGTTGCATGGACTTGGATACACTCATTGTTCAAGTCCTATAATTCCAAACCTCTCGACTTGGAAGATGGATATGTTTAGAGACTCTTCTCGATGGCCCGCTTACATTGATTTATTATTGAAATATTTTCGAGCTATCATTATTTTTCAATTATGGAAAGCTATAAATGTAACTATCATTAATAATGATATTATTTCTATTCAATTCCAATGTAATGATAGAATTAATGTTATTGTTGTTACTTACCTTTAGATTCAAGAACATATCGATAATGTAGCTCTAACATCTTTAGGAGTTTCTTACACACCTGGGGAGTTCCCTTACATAATGAGTCAAGTGTTATTGGATCCACTCTAGTTGGGTTTGTTGGTGCTCGAATTAATCTTGCCCCTATTTGGTTAAGCTTTTCCTTTAATGTTTGTTGTATTTTCTATTTTCCTATGGGGGTGCGAGTTGATATTTTGGTTCTCCTGTTTGTGGATTTTTCTTTCCTCTTTTTTGGTCAAGGATCATGTTTGGATATGTACTATTTTTAAAAATTCTCACGGGAAACCAATTGTGATTTAAGCTGAAATCTAAAGGATCGTCTATATAAATTGTTCCTTGGTCATGTCTCTATTTTTGTTTTTTGTCCCTTCTCCCATTGGTACGTGGTGGTTCCCAATTGAATGCGATATGGTGGGTGTAACTTGCAAAATTATAACTTTCTATTGCATTCACAAAATGCAAAGTCAGTCCCATGACCCGATGAATATTTGCAATCATAAAGCAACGCAAACAAATTTTCAATTTGCCTCCAAAGGTGTACACTTGTCACAAACTAAGTGGATGTGGGGAAGCGGTGCATGATTTTTTTTTGCACACTAAGGAGAAAAATTATAAAAGTGTAAAAAGGTTCAGAGACCTGTAAAGGACATGTGGCTCTTTTTTATGCAAGGAGCGGAAGCAGGTCATCGAGCACTTTGACACTTTTGGTTTTAAATTGGAAAGGGAATAAAATTACAGAAAGGGCCCACAGTTCCGTTATCACTTAAATGTGACCATGTGTCAAGCCCGTGTTGAAAGTCAAAAGTGGATGGGTAGGTCAAATGGCTGAAAGTGTATGAGTTTTAAAGCATGGAAAAATACAAAACATATCCTTGAGCCCGCATTAACGAAAGACTTTTCCACGTGGATGGTTTTTTAAAATTGAAAAAGTGGAATGAATGGCCATGATGCATTGCATTTATTTCTTCCGCCATCAATGCATTTTACACAAATCAAGGACATATTTTTAAAAATATTTCAAGTGTTTTGATCCTTTATTATCAAATTTTTCGAGATCTGAGTGCCATTGTTGATATTTGCATTGTGCAATAGCGTGAAATTTGATCATGGAGCTTGTTTTGAGAATCGAAGATCAAAAGACAATGATTAAAGTTGAATGGTTCAAGGATTCATGCAAAATTAGTAAGAATTGAAAAATCATGTACTTTTCATATTATTGGCAAGAAAGTTTGAGGTAAAGTTAGGGTTTTCAAGGATGAATACCATGCCATCTTCGTTCTCAGTTTTGTCTGGGATTACAAGTGATTTAGACAGAATTACTGACACGAGACACGATGAATGCCGACTTCAGGAATTTCTTCAGTGATTAAATGACCCCAATCAAAGTGATTCTTTGAAAGCAATTAAGGATAGCCACATCATTTTAGTTGGTGTTATCCCACCATTGGTTCAGTGCCCAAAATTGGTATGACATTGTACTGTGAATTATGACTCAAAGAAAAGGGAATTTTAGATGGAAGTGGTTATGCAATGCGACATTGACACTCCGCGATCATCAAAATAATGCTTAAATTATATGTAATCACAAATCCAATCACCATTGGTATTAAATTAGCTTTACAAGATTATGAAAAGAAGAAAAAAGACTATGCTAAAATCATAAATACAAAATGGCTCCTCATGGAGAAAAAGGCAACAACTAGAATTCCTAAAAGGCTAGTTAGGGCACAAGTTGTTGAAGAGGCTAAAGATATTATTGTGTTATTGAGTCAAATAACAGGGGTAGAAACCTAAATGAATTCAAGGAATGGATTTGTACCTACATGTGGATCATTTTGGAAAGAAAATGGAATATCTACTGGGCTACTTTTATTACAGAGACACTCCATAGTAACATGGTTACTTAGGTGGAAAAAATTGAGATGGGTGAAATTTCAGAGCTGGAAGTCTACATGATGACCTACCTAATTTACAATGTGGCAGGGAATAGACATTTCCCAGGTTTGTTACCACGTGTTGATTTTAAGCGAGTGCAAATGCACGCGATTTTAAGGAGTGGGAATGTGAGGTTGGTAAATGATGCTTTGTTTGCCCCAATAATTTGTCTTTTCAAACTAGAGTGGGGGTAGTATATAATTTTTGAGAAGGCCAGGTAAGTAGTTTTGGAGTATGGGTGTTACTTCATTCAATACAAGAAATTCACATAAATAAGGGCTAGTGGTTTTGAAGGTAAACCCTATAAATTGCCCAGATATTTAGATGATAAATTAGCTTTATGTGAATTGGAAAGGTAGCTAACACCTATTCAAAAACTAATTTCCAGAAGACATAAGACAAATATTAAGTTCCCCATTATAATTGGAAGGTATTCATGCCCTTCAATCATAAAATCCAGACTGATTGAGGATGAAATGAAGAAATTTGATATGGAAAATTTTGAGGCAAGAGCCAATTATGATATTAGATGGGTATTCAATAATATTGCAAATAATTTTGAGCATGAGCCTCATTTTGAATATTATTGGATGAATTGTAGGGATGAAGAAGAGGTTAGGTTAAGAGATTTCTCTAGAATGACCCTTGCACAAGTCATATATTTCAAAATTACAGTTATCCCAGAGGGAATTGTGGATGATCCACATACAATAAGTAAATATTACCTTGATTAGAAGGTGGAAGGACAACCTATAGCCCCTCTAAATTGGAATGAAATAGAATCTAATGATTCTTACATATGGATAATTGATGTGATAAGGAGGACTATAAATTGGTTAGCCCAAAAGAATATTGATCTGTCAATTCAGAGTACAAGAGTTCTAAATAATTTTAGAGACTTGGGTTGCTTAGGTGATGATCTTCCACCTTTGAGAGAAGGTCGGCAGAAATTATCCAATGGGAGGAAAGGCTCCTTAGCTGCCATCAAAGAGACCCACTTCTGTACTAATAGATGAATGGACCTCAGCTACTAGTGGGACCGAAACCTCTATATCTACTTTGAAGCAAAATGAGGAAATGCTCCGCAAATCCATGGAAAATGCCCCATTACTTTTGTAATCCCAATTCAGAAAAGGGGAAAGGTTTGGCATCTCATGGGGTTCGCTCAGATGTTTTTCCAAAACCACATAATGTTGACAAATTAATGAGAAGAGCTATAACAAGCGGTCATTCTCAGTCTAAGATACATAAATAAGAGAGAAATGCATCACCTAACTTGAAGAAGTTTGAAAGAGTACACAAGAAACACAAGGTGGTATATGAGCTAGCTTTGGTGAGGGTGGGTTTCCACATGCCAAAAAAACACAAACATAGAGATATGGTAATTAATGCTCCCGAGTATTAAAGGAATGATGTTTTTCAGCACGACATGTTGCATCACCGCCACAAGTGGAACAATTAGAGCCTTTATTCCCACCTTTATATTTGGAGGAAATAACAATGAGAAGCACTCATGATCAACCCAAGAAAATGTTGCGAAAGCTAATCTAGTAGGCTGCCAAATTTTAAGTCCAGGTATGAAAACATCTGAGACCCTACCTGCTAAGGGTGAGAATATGCCCTTGGTTGAAACATTGCATGAATTTGCAAAGACTCAAACTGATGTGATTGATGTTGATACTGGTGAAGAATTTTCTATATTAGATGCACTTGATTTATCTATGAGTGAACCAATAATTACACCAGTATATAGCCTTCAAACAAATAAGTAATTGGAAGGGACTACTCATGTACTCACCAGTGAAGAGAAAATCCAAGGAACAAAAGTTGTTGAGTTATGGAGCTCAATTACTTCAGTTTACCTTGCAATGTGAAACTTGCTAGAAAACACAACAACTGTCATTGGTTAGGGGGAACCGGAATCGATCATCCAAGACAAACATTGGTCGTGCAAGGAGGAACCTAAAGCATCGGTTATGGATAATCGACATCGGTTACACATGCGAGGATGTTTTAATTAACTCTCGGGAATTAGATATATTTTAAGCATTAAAGTATATCTATTGATTGTAATTACATGGCTAAGTTCCTAAGTCTATAAAATACTATATAAGCATGAAAGCTAGGGTTTAGAAGTAAGTATTGACAAGAATTAAGAAAAATTTACAAAGGTTCATGAGAGAGAGAATTCTTGGTGATGAAGAAAAAGATTGAGAGAAATAAAATATTGTACATTTGAGAGGTGTAGAAGATTATAAATCTTCATTGTATATCTTTTCAAATATTTGGATAATAGATTGACTTATCTATTGGTGGACGTAACCCACATTGGGTGAACCACGTTAAATCTGGTGTTGATTTATGTCTCTTGTTTTGTATATTTATTCTGGTAGAATATCCTCTTTTATTTACATATATGCTTAGATCTGATATATTAGATATGTACAACCAATGTGCTAACCAAACAAGCTGGTATCGAGAGATTTGTTTAAGGGTTTTGTGTGTTGACATATTTACTCACAAAGGGTTTTACGATTGAGTGGGAGCTACAACAATGGAAGAAAAAAATACAAGGTAGAGAAGTTTGACGACCGAAATTATAAATTATGGAAGATGCAAGATTGAGGATTATCGTATCAAAGAGATTTGTATTTACTGTTGGATGAGAATTCTAGACCTATGAAGATGTCTGATGAAGAATAGAAGATTCTTGACATAAAGGCTTTGGGATATATAAGATTGATCTTGACAACATCGTGGCTTACTATTATAAAAGTGGCTTCTACGGTAGAGTTAATGAAATATCTTGCTAATTTATATGAAAAACCTAGTGCTTCAAATAAATTTTATTTGATGAAGAAACTATTTAGTTCTAAGATGCATGAAGGTGGATCTGCATCTATTCATTTGAATGATTTTTGATCTATTGTAAATCAGTTAAAATTGGTTTAAATACCATTTGATGATGAAGTAAAAGCACTTTTATTCTTATGTTCTTTGTCTGATAGTTGGGATAAATTGGTAATGGTTGTTAGTAATACAACATCTGCTAATAATATTTTGAAGTTTGATGATGTGGTTAGTATAATCTTGAATGAAGAAATTTGCAGGAAGAGTATAGAGGAATCATCATCTGGAAATGCTTTGAATGTAGAAAGAAAGAAAGGGTAGGTAGAAGGAAATATCAAGAGTAAGAGTAATGGGAAATCAAATTCAAGGGATAGTAGATCTAAATCTAGTAAGGGAATTACTTGTTAGAAATGTGGAAAGAAAGGACATGTAAAGAAATATTGTTGGTGAAAGGATAAAAAGAACCAAAAACTAGACAAAGGTAAAGAAGAAAATCTTGTTACATCAAAGGTAATGCAAGATGCTCTTATTCTTTCTTTAGATAATAGAATTGAATCATAGGTTTTAGATTAAGGAGCTTCTTTCCATGCTGACCCCTAATAAGGGTTATTTAAGAAATTATGTCAGGAAATTTTGGGCATGTTTATTTTGGGTGATGATGAACCTTGTAATATTCTTGGTAAAGGGAAGTTCATCTAAAATTGTAAAATGGAAATACATGGGTATTGAAAGATGTGAGGCATGTGTCAAGCCTCGGAGGAATCTTATTTTGCGCGAGGAAACTAGGTGAATTTGGTTGCATGGTTACGTTTACAGGAGACTCTTGGAAAGTCACCAAGGGTGCTCTTGTTGTGGAAAGAGGTAAGAAGGTAGGAATGTTATATTTATCTACCTGTATTACTAATTCTTTTCTGCATTATCTATTTTAGATTCAGATGCATGCATGTGGCATAACCGGTTAGACCATATGTGTAAAAAAGGAATGCATATCTTAAAGGATAAGGGTAAGTTATTAGATTTGAAAGATTTAGATCTTGATTTCTATGAGCATTGTATCTTTGGAAAGAAAAAGAGTGATATTTCTCAAATTTTGGGAAACTAAGAAGGAGAAGAAATTGGAGCTTGTACACTCAGATGTGTGGGGACCAGCTCAAGTAGCTTCTCATGGAGGATCCCAGTATTATGTTACTTTCATTGATGATGCTACAAGAAAGGTATGGGTTTATTGTATTAAACATAAATATGATGTTTTTGAGACTTTTAAAAGATGGAAAGCCCTTGTTGAGAATGAATCAAATTCTAAGTTAAAGTGTCTTAGATCTGATAATGGTGGTGAATATTGTAGCAAAGTATTTCTATTATTATTGTTCAGTGAATAGGATATGTAGAGAAAGAACGGTTCCAAGAACACCACATGAGAATGGTTTTGTAGAAAGAATGAATAGGACAATCATGGAATGTGCTAGAAGTATGAGGATACATTCTGGATTACCCTTGTAGTTTTGGGAAGAAGCAGTTGATACAACGATTTATTTGATTAACCGTGGGCCTTTAAGTTCACTAGATGGAGGAATACCAGAGGAATCTTGGACCAGAAAAGAGGTAGATCTTTCTTTTCTTAAATTTTTTGGTTCAAAAGATTTTGTGCATGTTGATAAGGAAAATAGGAAAAAGTTGGATGCAAAATCCAAGAGGTGCACTTTCATTGGTTATGGATCTAGTGATTTTGGTTTTCATTTTTGGGATTTAGAGAATTCTAAAATTATTAGGAGTCGTGATGTTGAATGGAATGAAAAGAAAATGTACAAAGATCAAATTTTGGTACCCAAGGATGAACGGTTGAGAAGTTTGTGAATGAAAATGAACTCTCAAATTTAAAAGTATTACCGATAAGGTTATATAGTAACCAATGTCGGTTGACCCATGACTGACATCGGTCAGATGAACCGGTATGGGTTATACAGAAGATCCAAACTGACATCGGTTAGAAGAATCGATGTTGGTTAGAGGTGATCGGCGTCAATCACTGTCAAATTTGGATACAAATGTCCAGGAGGTCTAGATTGAACCTTCGGTACCCCAAACTCCTGTGAGAAGGTCAAAAAGGGTAAGTAAACCTCCAGAAAGATTTACACCTTCTCTATTTTATTTATTATTGATTGATAATGGTGAACCAAAGAGCTTTGAAGAAGCAATGTAGGATAAGACCCACATCTAGTGGGAGCATGGCATGGATGAGGAGATGGACTCCTTGGAACATAACCAAACTTGGGATTTGGTTAAATTGCCCAATAGAGTAAGAGAACATTACAAAACAAGTGGGTTTATAGGATCAAGGAAGAAGAGGGTAGACAGAAAAGGTACAAGGAAAGGCTTGTAGTAAAGAGATTTGCACAAAAATCATGTATTGACTTTGGTGAAATATTTTCTCCTATTGTTAAGATGACTTCTATTCGTATTGTATTGAGTTTAGTTGTAGTAGAGATTTACATTTAGAGCAACTAGATGTGAAGACGACTTTCCTTCATGGTGATTTGGATGAAGAGATTTATATGCAGCAGCCACTTGGGTATGAAGTCAAGGGTAAGGAGAAATTAGTGTGCAGGTTGAAAAAGAGCCTATATGGGCTCAAGCAAGCTCAAGGCAATGGTACATGAGGTTTGATAGTTTTATGCATGAACATGGTTACTTGAGATGTGAATCTGACCATTGTGTTTATTTCAAGAAGCTTGAAAATGGGAGCTATATTATTTTGTTATTGTATGTGGATGATATGCTTATTATAGGATCTAGTATGCAGGACATTGGTGAGCTTAAGGAAAGCTAGCTCACACATTTTCTATGAAGGATTTAGGAGTTGTAAAAAGAATCCTTGGCATGCAAATACACAGAGACAAGAAAAATAAGAAATTGTATTTGTCTCAGGAGGATTATATATACTGAGGTGTTAGAAAGGTTCAAGATGCGAGAATGAAAAACACATTAGTACACCTATGGCTGGACACTTCAAATTGAGAAAAGATTAGTGTCCTTCATCACATGAGGAGGTCAAATACATGACACAAGTGTCATATGCTTCAGCATTTGGGAGTCTCATGTATGTTATGGTTTGTACCAAACTAGACATTGCACAAACAGTGGGAGTTGTGAGTAGATATATGGCCAATCTAGGTAAAGAGCATTGGAAATCAGTCCAATGGATACTCAGGTATTTGAAAGAGACATCTAGAATGTAGTTATAGTATGGAGGTTAAGATATTTCATTATGTGGCTATGTTGATTCAGATATGGATGTTATGGATGGTAAGAGGAGCACTATGGATATATTTTCACAGTAGGTGGGATGACAGTTAGCTAGATTTCAAGATTGCAGAAGGTTGTGGCTTTGTCTACTACTATAGAGGTAGAGTATGTTGCAGCTATAGAGGCTAGCAAGGAGATGATATGGATGAGTAGGTTCATGAAAGAGTTGGGAAAGGAGCAAGGTGATTGTAAATTATTCAGTGACAGTCATAGTGTAATTCATTTGGCAAAGAACTCAACATTTCATTCGAGAATGAAACACATTTAGTTGAGGTATCACTTCATACGGCAGGTATTGGAGGATGGAAAGTTGAATCTGGAAAATATTCATACGAGTGAGAACCCTGCGGATATGCTAACGAAGCCATTAGTAAAGGAGAAGTTGGAGCTACACTCCACTTCTATTGGTCTTCGAGTTTAAGACTTGAAGAGGAAGAAACAAAGCTAAGGAAGGATCAAGAATGATGATGTACAGGTATGGTGTAGTAATTAATCTCCAAGTGGGAGATTGTTGAGTTGTGGAGCTCAATTACTTCAAATTAGCATACAATGTGAAACTTGTTGGAAAAAATAGTAACTATCATCGGTTAGGGGAACCGGCATCGGTCACCTAGGACCGGACATCGGTCAAGGAGGAGGCGACATCGGTTAGGGCTAACCGATGTCGGTTACTGTGTGAGGATGTTTTAATTAACTCTCGGGAATTAGATCTATTTTTAGCATTAAAGTATATCTATTGATTGTAATTGCATGGCTAAGTTCCTAAGTCTATAAATGACTATATAAGCATGAAATCTAGGGTTTAGAAGTAATTATTAACAATAATTAAGAAGAACTTACAAAGGTTGGTGAGAGAGAGAATTCTTGGTGATGAAGCAAAAAGCTTGAGAGAAAGAAAGTATTGTACATCTAAGAGGTGTGGAAGATTGTAAATCTTCATTGTATATCTTGTCAAAGCTTTGGATAATAGATTGACTTGTTTCTTGGTGGACGTAGCCCACATTGGGTGAACCACGTTAAATTTGGTGTTGATTTATGTCTCTTGTTTTATATATTTTTTCTCTTATAATATCCACTTTTATTTGCATGTATGCTTATATCTGATATATTATATGTACAACCGGTGTGCTAACCCCAACTGAAGCTTCTCCTACACAAAAGATGGTTTTAAAATCATAAAACTGGAGTTTCTCGATGGAGAGAACATTAATGTAGAGATATCAGTGGAAGACATTGTTTCTGCTCTGTTAAAGTTACTAAATTTGGTGAGCTTTTCAAGTAGAAAAGTATATCTTTGAAGATAAAACATAAATGGCAAAGGATTCAACTGCTAGAGAGAAAATCATTTCTGATATTTATATACAACATCTATATGGGAATGTGAAGTTTACATCAAAAGAACAACCCACCTTGACATTACTGATGTATCCTCAAAAACATGAGGATAATAGAATGTTAACTTAGTAAATTTTTGGGAAGGAAGAGCACGTAAGCTAATCATTAGTACAAGAAATTTTTAGGGGAGAAATTGAGATTAATGTGACATCAATAGGAGAAACAAGGAAGGAATATCCCTTAATTACCGATATAAATCAAGAGAAGAATGATCAATCTCGGAGTGTTCTAGACTCATCGAGAAGGACAATTGAAAGAATTGTCAAGACAGGTGAGAGTAACAAAGTTGTTTTTGAAATAAATGAGGAAGAACAAGAAAAATCACTGCTGCTAAGGATGAACAAGGGGTTTTCAAACAATTGATGGTTATCCCCGAGAAACCCCAACATGAATGACAAGAAACAAAGGATGGAACAAGTCTTGCAAAATTATGGATTGGTGAATTAATTTAGAATGAGGAAAAGGAGGTCCTCCCTGTTCAAGCCATTGACCTTACTTGATTTATCTTTTCCAAAGGTGGTAAGAGCCTCAAAAAGGGCTAGGATTATCACCAAAACTCACACTGATTCATTAGGAGCAAAAACTCTGGAAATAGTAATCCCTTTTGAGGGAAAAACTAGAGAAGATGTGACAACTAATGATTATAATGTTCAGATCATTCCTTTAGGGAAGCCCTCAAGAGACCAACTAAAACAAGGAGTATCTGAGGTAATGAATTACCTTTTGCAAAAGGTGGAAAAATATAGAGTGACAAAAAGAAGTTAAAAGAACAAGTTAAAGCCTTGAGTTATAATTTGTAGCAGTTAATTGGGAAACATAGTCACACTCAGGAAAGTGCCTCTATAGATACCCCACGGGGACTAGAAAAGATTAACAAAGTTTGTCAAGAAGGTCCAAGCGGTGGATACATGAATTGAAAAAATAATCAAAAATGGAAAAGAAGCAATTAATGAAGCTAGATAAAAGTATGAAGAGCTTAAGAATAGACTCAATGAGATCGATGAGATAATTGAACAATGTGACAACAAGATCTTATACTTTGAGGGAATTTTTCCCAAACTAGACCGCATAACTTAGCTCAGTGATGAATTGGTTGAGGAAGAAACCATTATGCCAATGGAATTCAAAGGAAGTCAAAGCATGCCATAGAAGAGTTATAAAAATCGAGTTAAAACCTTGAATGTGATCAAGGAAAAGCTTAAAGTCAAAAGAAATT
The DNA here is from genome assembly GCA_018340775.1 of Taxus wallichiana var. yunnanensis. Taxonomy (NCBI): domain Eukaryota; kingdom Viridiplantae; phylum Streptophyta; class Pinopsida; order Cupressales; family Taxaceae; genus Taxus; species Taxus wallichiana. The sequence goes on along the minus strand of CM031233.1, from coordinate 215,569,425 downwards.
GAGTTGATGACACTCTTGATGCCATTGACGTGAAGTTGGAAGATATGGTATCGATAAATTTAAGAAGAGTTACGGGATCTCGAAGATTGAATTTTTACTTAAATATTTTGAAAATAATATTCGTAAGTATGATTTATCCTATGAAATCATTAAAACAATGAGAAATGTTGAGAATAGAATTATAGAATTAAAGGCTAGGCCATTGGAGTACAAATAGAAGATGTGTCATTACATAGATGTAATAACTAGGCAAACACAAATCTTCGACATCACCTTGGATCGAGATGAGGAAGAGATAAATCAGTTGTTCCAAAGGTATGATGCATACATGGCAAGATTTCCAAAGGAACAAGATGTAGAAATGGAAGATGAGGAAGAAAAGAATGAAAATATAAAAGATGATGAACAAGCTTAGGCGTGTTGTTCCTTAAGCTGTATTTTCTTTTCATACTTTCTCTCTAAACTGATGCTTTAAACTAATATATTTGTTACATTGGATGTAATTTTTAGTCCGAGCTTTATTGTTTCCTTATGTCAATTGTAAAGTGGAAGAATACAATAGTTTCATATTAACTTAGGTAAAATTTTACATATATTTGGATAAGCATGTAAACTATTGATATTTTTGTGCTTCTTGCATTTTGAATAAGGAACAAAATGGGGTTCTATAGGGGCCCCTTCCCATGATAAAGAAAGATATATACATGCCAAAATTAGGGATAATAAAAGAAAAGAAATATTCAAACATTTTTCAGTCCTGCTTCAAAATTTCCTCCTAGTAGGGAAAGCTTGTTCAAAAGCTTATTCTTTCTCAAACACAAATTTGCTTGAACCTTGTGTTGTCTGAACAAAGAAGATGACCTTGCTTAAGTCCTAAAACATTCCCATGTCCATCAATGATTCCAAATTCATTCAAGGACGACTCATGATCTATTCGAGTTCAATTTTCTTTTGTTGTGAAGATACCCAATCTAGATGATCCAAACCACTTGTGAAGAATGTCATTTTCCCTTTCCCCTTGTGAAGGGTATATTTACTAGGAGTGGTTTGAGGGGACATCTGTGGTGATTGAAGGGAAAGCAACGCAATTTTTGATGGGGAAGATTACGAAGTTTTGAGCTTGAACCAGTCTCCCACTTCCTTGTGAGGGGTGGATTATCTCTTAGAGAAGGAATGGGTTGAGGTCCCAAAAACTCATGCTCATACTAAGGAGTATGATGCATTAAACGGGTGGATGAATGAATTACAAATCTTCCCAGTTTTCCCAAGTAGAGAGATTTATTCTCTCAAACGAAGAGTAGATAATGATTGATCTTCCGAGATAATGATTGGAAGTTGAGAATGTGATTCACCCTTTCTCTTACCTTAAGATGATATTGGCGTTGAACCTAGCTGCAAGGGCATCGTATTCCGCTTGTTTTTTCTCCAAAGAGATGATCCTCTATTGTAACTCCTCCATTATGTGAGAAATAACATGCACGGTGTTACTAGAGGATTTTTCATACAAAGCACATATGATTCCTTGGGAATATCCTTTAACACAAATCCTTCATTGCATAAAAATGGGCATTGAAAATTGGTTTGCCTAGATATTTGGGGTCTTCTCTTGACCCAATATCTCTTTAAATCTTTAGGAGTTTTTAGATGTTCCTATCGAAGAGATGAAAGTACATAACTTGAAAGGCTGCAAACACAAGATTAATCATGATCAATCTTGTAAGAAGTACTAATCGAGACTGTTGATATGTCAAAGGTCCTCTAGATTCACCTACACACTCTACGTCAAATAGGGATCGAACAAAGGATTCATTAGGACTACTCAAGTTGACGATTTGATTTAAATCTTCGAGGAAATTTCTTTGATTGTGTGTAATAAGTACCTTCGCCATTTTGCTAATAAATTCTTTATATTCAAAATAAGAAGGGAAATACATAAAGATAATGAAGTAGAACCGATTTTTATAGTGAAAAGGGTGCATATGGTTCCAATTTAGATAAATATTTCCCATGAGATGAGGTAGATTTTGTAGTTCGCACAAGAAGGATTTAAGAATTGGAAGGGATTTGGAATAAGCGAGGCCCTGAAAAATCAATATGATTTGACATGAACCTTGTGTGGAAATTAAGCGAGTGAGACATGAAATAGAGTGTGTAGCACCCAATATGGATTCTTGAAAGGTAGATGAGGATATATGTCATATCAGAGCCATCTGGAAGTTCCCAGAGGTCATTTGAAATGATTATCTAATCAATATGAGGGAAAAGCGATTAAAATAATTTGCTAGAAATGATGACCTAATATCCCAGTCGAGCACAAGTGGAACCAATTGAAAAGACTCACATTTTGTACACCTGGAAGCTTAAAGTAAAAATGGCATGTTCTAGAACAAATATTGTAAAAGGGAATATTCCTGGGAATGTTTGTGCTTTTGGGGGGAAACAACTTTGAAGGATAGAAAGTGAATTGAGTGGTATAAAATTGATGGGTTTGCTTACTTACTCTTTAGTTTTAGGGTTTGTCAGGGTTGTTTTTTGTGGTCCTTATTTCTTACCTAAAGTTGTACTTATTTTTGTCAAATAGACCAATTTTGGCCTTTCTTGGACATAAATACTATTAATATCTTATCTTAAAAATTACCTTAAATAACCACATTTAATAAAGATGGGTTTTAATCATATTACTTTCAATATGTTATAAAATAACCACATTTAATAGCAATGGACTTAATCTAATATAACATAGTCTATTAGCTTAAATTGTAAAAATAAGAGGCTAATATAAAGAACATAGTAGGATTTGGAAAATACTGAAAACAATTGAAAGGTTAGGAAAAACTATAGGATGATGGTTTTATAGGATAATATTTGTAATGCCTACATTTTACACACACAAAAGCAGTAAAAATACCGGGATAATTATTTTTGACTTAGATTGCTCACTTCACAACGCCACGAGGGCTCATGTAAAGAAAACTCAAAGATGCATACGACAATTACAAGTCATTGGTATCGACATAGACATATGACAACACCACAAACATGTCGATGCCACACTTTTCCCAATGAATGAATACTAGTAATGATTGACCACAAGAAAAGGACTCAAGGATTGGAAAATCCACAACACATCATTTCTTTAATTGCATATTAGTTATGATTAACATTCCAAGAACATTATTGTGTAAGGATAATTTTCTCCTTTTTCCACCTACAAATTCTTAAGTTCATTCCACATTTAATTTACAATTTGACCATTTTAAGTTGGTTTTTTATCCTTTACAGAAAATTCCATAACTTACATACTTATTTGGCATAATTCAAATTACATATAAAGTACTTAATTATCTTGTTCTTATGTTAAGAATATGCTTCTCAAACATTTATTCAATGTCTACATTTTACCCTTGCAACTCAAGTGAATTTGACTTGATGTCCAGAAAGCAATATTAGGATTTAAGGGGGTGGTTTAGATTTAAGATACCTTTTTCCCATAAACATTCTTCGATCATGGTATCCTTATTTCTGATTCAACATTCCCACAATAAGAAATTGTAATTAGATTTTTATATATATATCTTTTGTTTTTCTTGAAGTTTGATCTCACCAAAGGAAACTCATATTCTTTGTAACACATGAAAATGTTTAATTGAGTTATAAGGACTCCAAGAGTGAAATTATTCCTAACCTCAAATCTCATTTTTTCTCTTATATGCTTTACTTTTACATCGCATTATGGTCTCATTATTAACATTGTTTTGTAATAGGAGTTACGGAAGTAATTGTCTAACATCTTGAAGATGTATATGATTGGAAGCCTTGTAACTACACATGAACCCCAAGTTAACCTCCTAATCAAATGAGGTTTATATTAATTTCAAATGCACCTAAGGATCTACGCCTTAACTATATATGATTTTAAGGTGAGAGGACATATTTATGTTAAACAACCTTCATGAAAGACCAAGGTGTTATGTTGTTAGTAACCAAGGTAACACATCTAGATGAGAGGAACTAAAGAGTTTATTAACAAGAGTTTAAGTCATAGAACAACTATTTCACTCTCTCCATTTGTGTCGTCTAGGGGTCCCACAAGGAATTCATTCGATGAAAAGTAAAAATTATAGATCTAAATTTTTAAGACTTATTAGTCCACCAAGATACTACTGGATTAATAGCTCTACTTACTCCATAAATGGTAAGGTTACACCGCATAGTCGTTGCTTCGAACAAGGACTCTTAAGGTGACTTCCAAGGTGGTCTTCACCACTCAACACGAGTGTCGGACCTGAAGAGAAGACATTCTCCTCGCGGTTACCAAACCTAGAAGGAAACCACATACTCCAGATAAAGTTGGACCATGTCATTCCTAAAAGATGGGTTCACGACAATGTTGCTAAACATAACGACTATGATGGTAAACTCAAACTAGGGGTTTTATTTACCTAAACTAGGAGGTTCCATTGAGAGAAAAGTTTAAGTTCATTCTACGGTTTCAATTTCTTCTATGGTAAGAAGGATCACACATGAAGACATGTTATGCATGAATCTTATACTAGGGTTGAGTGTTTTGATTAAATCTCTTTATTACATTTACAAGGTAAGAATACAACACACTAATTAATTAATCATTTATTGAAAAATGAAAATTCACTAAAAGATATTAACTTCAAATTCATTTACCATACATATAAAACCTTTTTACCATATGTAACTATGAGTCAAATTGAACGTATGATTAAATGCACATTTCCTAAGATATCCCTAAAACTAGCATCTCATACATATTAGAAAATTTCAAATATAACTTTTCTGTAACATGAGACTACATTATACATATATTCATTTTACAATGACCTATATAAATTACAATAATAAATAATGAATTACACATCACCTTTTCGCCATCATTCTTGCATCCTACAAAACCATATGAGCATGAAATCAGTGATAAATCGCTAGCATGGAATCCACCCTAATCTAACATAATTAATGTCTTTAGTTTCCCATTTACATATAATAATAATTATAATTTGTATTCATTTCATTTCACTTCATTTTGTAACCAAGGAGAGAGAAAGAGAAAGGGAAGAGAGAGAAACACCATTTTGTCAAAAAATTTGTTTCACACAACAAGTTACACTATAGAGTTTCAAACAGATTATTTACATGTGTCAAAAGTTTCCACGGTGGTTTGACATCTCGACAAGGGTCCTACCACTCTCTTTTTACATTTTCTTGCTAGCTACAAAAACATTCAAATCAGGGTCGGAGGCTAAGAAACCAATTTCAAGTTTCTTCCGATGAGCAAACACACCATGATTAAATTTCTATGTGTCCAATTATATACCAAGAGTTCATAGGAAGTGACAGAATTCAAAGCCTGGAAAACATTTTACGATTAGCTACTAATTTTTATGGGGCCATCATTCATAAATGAGCTAGTTTTTAATGATAAAAAATGAGCTCGAGGGCTCAGATAACCACATCCAAAACTGACGTTCGATGGATGAACACGCAATGAAAAAATTCCTACAAGTTCCCCTATATAATGAGAATTCATCAGAGTCGACAGGACTGAGAACTACAAAATAGTTTTCAAATGGCAACATTTTTCCTGGAGCGTCAAGTTGTAATTGGTCCAGTTTGACCTCGTTAAACTGCAACCGGAGGCCTAAAATGCCTTTTCCAAACTAACCTAAAATGTGATTTTTCCGAACTGAAGGTTTCAGGTAATTTTCTAGTAAAATTACTAGAGGTTTGTGAAGGTAGATAATAATTTCTCTATCCAAGTTTAAAATGGCGGTTCAAAACGAAAACCAACTTTTTAGATTTAGCAACTTCCTATAGGCTGCAAAGCATTAATGTAACAGGGCTCTATTAGGCGTTAAAAAGGTCACAAATGTTCATTCGGGGTCGATCCAAGGATTGAAATGACACCTCACATAACAAGGTACGTGAAGGAAGCTTAACCTCCCTTTTCTGGAGTTACGAAGGTTACTTTGTGAGTCCCCAGAAATTACAATTTATCTAATTAAACCAGGAGATGGTCAACATATTTACTGGGAAGTCAACCTCAACTTGTCGATAAAATAATATTGTAGTGATCTAGTTTGGTCAGGTAGTTTTCTGAATCACCTCAAAATGAGGGTTGAAGTTCATGGTTGACTAAAAATGGTTATTTTGATTGTGTGAGTTACGATACAACATTTTATTATTTTGCAACAAGTTAATATAAAACAATTAAATCTTATGATAATCCTAAGATTTTAAAATTATATTTCGTTGCAAAAGAAAAAATAAAGTATGAGAATTATAAAAGGTAGGGAAATATGAACCATGCGTAGAGAGCGAACGGTCGTTTCTGGCCTGCATGATTTAGTTCGACACCTCACTTAAGCATTTTGTCGAACAGTTCATGAGCATCCACAATTTTACCATTTCGCCTTTGCTTGAAAATAATCAAAGTATTTTCCAACAAACCCAGTTTGCACAGAACCATTAATAAAACCACACAAGTTTAAATGGTATGCCGATAAGAATATTTTAGAGCCCCTTAAAGTAGTTAGCGTAGTCCTCATATTCTTATGTGATCTTCAATAACCAAGAATATAAACCCAGAATGGCTAGTACATGTTTAATGGTGTTTGATGATAATGTTTGGAGCTCCCTTAGGATAGCCAACATGACTAAGAAATCCATACATACCCGCATACAAGCTTATTGTAGATGCAATGCAATAGGGTTTGTTCACACCAATACTAGAAATCCCTCCATTGAAACTATAAGCTTCTGCCAAATACAAACAAAGAAGAATCTTACATGGTCAAGAAAACTCCATGTGACCACATCTCTTGAAGCACTTGTTAGGAAGATCACAGACCCGTACAAAACCACAAACCAAGCTCGAGCTACGTTGAGGACACCCATGACTCAAGGCAAGAGATCAAACCAATAACGGCTGAGTTACAAATGAGACTGAGCCAATGAAGAAATGCATAGAGATCTATAGTAAGCTCATGGAAACAGGGTGGAAAAACAATGGTTCGAGCTCAGAAATAAACCCCACACAACAAGATATTTTGAGGCCCACGAACTCAGCAATGAGGAGGCATAAGTGAATGGAACCCAACACCCAGAGTTAACAACACCATGAGCTTGAACAAGCCTGCACAACCTAGAAGACAAAACATGGCTCGAGCTTCATCCATGGTGGCTACAACAAAAATTTCTTGATGGATGTCCATGCCATGTTCCATAATTCCCATTTGCTGCACGAGATAGGGAGGAGGCTGGAAAGGTCATGGGATTTAGATTTACACATGCAATAGCATTTGCTTGGAAATTTCTAAGCCTTTTCAATAAAATCATTTCATGCCTATCTAGAAATCATTACTAGTCCATGATGCCACATTTTAGGCATTTAGTCAAACATTTCAAATGCCAAATGTGTGCTTCCATAATTGCATACATATCTGCCAGAGCACTTGCAACAAAATATCTAACAAATCCTCTTTTGAGTGCGGGTTGGGTGGAAGATGACAAAATGGCGGCCCGATCGGAGTTAGAGACCAAAATTTTGAAGCACCTCGTGACCTCAATATTCTTCTGCCTACACCAAAAAATAATGGTAGGAAGAGTTTGTTTCCTCACAGGGACAAGGAATTTGTTACTGACCATCCATTTTCTTCTAAATTTGTAATGCTAACTTGAGTTTCTACGTGGTTGAGGCACTGGATAAAAAATAAAGTTCTTTATTATCATCAAGGAAAATGATGGGTCTGATTGGTCATTAAGGATTCCCATGTGCCTTGTCGGTCCACCTATAACAATCTACCACCCTAAACCAAACGCATTCACACACTCCTTTTTTTATATATGTTTCTTTAATTATATTTTATTGTTATTTTACAATTGGCACTACATTTCCCTCCCCTTATAAGAGATTCATATTTGATGTGACACAAAACCTAATATCGAAGGTTACATAGGCAAGAAATTCTATAATGACACATGTCATTTAACAAAATGACTTGTCGGTACAACACGACCACAAGGTATAAGGAAAAATCTTGACAATTTCCATATGTTCTGTGAAAAATTGGTAGTTTTCAATTTACATTATTACCTAATTAATCTTTTCCTTTAATAATTTTTTTCAATCTCAAGCTCTTAATATTTCATTGTTTTAGATTTTAGTTTGTTTATTTTTGTGGGTGCCCAGAAACTGACATCATACTACCACATCAAGGCTAAACACAAAACTAATGATTCACAAGACATCATGATATGTACTTTCATGACTATATCACATCACAAGAACTCAACCAAACCATTGAAAAAAAACGTACATAGCTCTCACAACATAGTAATTATCACACATGCTTTTGACACAAAGGTACTCATAACATAAGTAGACTACAACAACATGGAATTTCAAACATGTACACATATAGGAGATTCACGCAACTCAAAACCATAACTGTAGCTATATATGGTCAAGATGGAAACAAAACCATACCAACAATGAGGAGCATCAATCCTCAACATCATAAAATACAACCGGACTCACAAGAGTACACATAACTCACTATACCAACTCCACACATCACAAGACATCACAAAACAATCTCCATATATCTCCCAAAGCATCAAAAAAATAAATACATATACCTCCCAAGAATCACAAAACAACTCCATATACCTCCCAAAACATCAATAACACCCACACAAATCTCTTATTCCTCCCTCAAGTCGCTTATGCCTCTCTCAAGTATCTTATGTCTCCCTCAAGTCTCTTATGTCTCCCTCAAGAAATAAAATAAAGGTAATTTTTCATTTTCGCTCCCTAAAAGAGGCCGGTCACCCTATGGCCCTAGGCGCATAGAGTCTAGATACCTCTAACCCAAGTGACATAATAACTCATGGTTCAACAACCCACTAGTTATCTGTAACTCCTTGGGGCATACCCTATATAATGCATCATGTCCATAGGTTCCACCACTCCATGGTGAATCCCATGACCCTATTCCAACACATTACTACATTAGAACCAACATAACAATCCATTTCAAATGCCAAGTTAAAACAATCCTAAGCCTTGGGCTAGGCTATAAAAATTAAACTTAAAAGAATATTTAAATCTAAGCAAAACAAATGGCCAAATAGCCATAGTTAGTGATAAAAATATGCATGTTAGTGCAACAACCAAATAAAATGCCCAAAATATAAGAACATATTAGTCAAGAAAACTTCTTATTCTAGCAAGAGAAGGGAAAGTGTTCAATTTATGAATAAAATACATATAGTGAAATAACACATAACAATAACTATGTGGCCTTATACGACCATCAAAAGGGTACTCAACGAGTTGTTGAAACTTGGACATTGAGCCTCAACTCGTAAAATAACATATCAAGTAATACAACTGTCATCATCTCTGTTTGAATCAACCCTTAACCACTTCCACAAGGCTCAACATAGTCGTAACTACACTTAGGTTGAATCCATATGATAACCATATAGGGAGAGAGAAAGGAGTACAAGTTGCCATCTACTGAGCCTAAGGTGTCCGCGAAACACAATATGCATGACACCCGTTGAGCAAGTGTCATATATACCAAATAAACAAAAGTGGGTTTTCAGCCTATGTAAGACTTCACTTCATATCTTGAACTTGGCTTGAGTGATGTTGAGTTGTGGAGCTCAATTACTTCAGTTTAGCATGTAATGGAAACATGCTAGAAAATACAATAACCGGCATCGGTTAAAGGGGAACCGACATCGGTCACCCAAAAGCGGTAGTGATCGGGTATGACAAGCGTCGGTCGGGTAAGGGAGGAACTGATAGTGGTTAGGGATAACCGGCATCGGTTACTGTGCGAGGATGTTTTAATTAACTCTTGGGAATTAGATCTATTTTTAGCATTAAAGTATTTCTATTGATTGTAATTACATGGCTAAGTGCCCTAAGTCTATAAACAACTATATAAGCATAAAAGCTAGGGTTTAGAAAAAAGAAAGAAGATGATTAACAAGAATTAGAAAGAACTTGAAAAAGGTTGGTGAGAGAGAGAATTCTTGGCGATGAAGAAAAAAATCTTGGGGAAAAGAAAGTAATGTACATCTAATAGGTGTGGAAGATTGTAAATCTTCATTGTATATATTATCAAGCTTTGGATAATAGATTGACTTGTTTCTTGGTGGACATATCCCACCTTTGGGTGAACCACATTAAATCGATGTTGATTTATGTCTCTTGTTTTTTATATTTCTTACGGTAGAATATCTACTTTTATTTGCATGTATGCTTAGATCTGATATATTATGCATGTACAATCGGTGTGCTAACCCCAACAACTGGTATCGAGCTTTATTTAAGGGTTTGGTGTTTTGACAAATTTACTCACAGAGGGTATTACGATTGAGTGGGAGCTACTGATAATGGTAGAAGATAATAAATACAAGGTAGAGAAATTTTACGGATGAAATTATCAATTATGGAAGATGTAGGTGAGGATTATCTGTATCAAAGAGATTTGTATTTACCGTTGGATGAGAATTCTATACCTACGAAGATGGTGATGAAGAATGAAAGATTCTTGTGAGAATGGCTTTGGGATCTATAATATTGAGTGCAAAGCATCTCGTGGCTTCTAATATTAGAGAAGAGGCTCCTACGGTAGACTTAATGAAATATCTTGATAATTTATATGAAAAACCTAGTGCTTCAAATAAAGTTTATTTAATGAAGAAACTATTTAGTTCTATGATGCATGAAGATGGATCTGCTTCTAGTCATTTGAATGATTTGGTCTATTGTAAATAATTTAAAATCGATTGTTATACCATTTGATGATGAAGTAAAAGAACTTTTATTCTTATGTTCTTTACCTAATAGTTGGGACAAGTTGGTAATGGCTATTAGTAATACAATATCTGCTAATAATATTTTGAAGTTTGATAATGTGATTAATATAATCTTGAATGAAGAAATTCATAGGAGTACGGAGAGGAATCATCATCTAGAAATGATTTGAATGTAGAAAGCGAGGGGCAAACGAGAAGGAGAGATCCAAGAGTAAGAGTAATGGGAAATCAAATTCAAGCGGACAACAGATCTCAATCTAGAAGTAAGGGAGTTACTTGTTAAAAATGTGGAAAGAAAGGACATGTAAAGAAGAAATATTGTTGGTCAAAGGACAAAGGAACCAACAACTAGACAAAGGTAAAGAAGAAAATCTTGTTGCATCGGAGGTAATGCAAGATGCTCCTATTCTTTCTTTAGATAGTAGAATTGAATCATGGGTTTTAGATTTAGGAGCTTCTTTTCTTATGACCCCTAATAAGGGTTATTTCGAGTTCTTATGTCTAGGGAAATTTTGGGTATGTTTATTTAGGTGATGATGAACCTTGCAATATTATTGGTCAAGGGAAGTTCATCTAAAATTGTATAATGGAAATACATGGGTATTGAAATATGTGAGCCATGTGCCAAGCCTCGGGAGGAATCTTATTTTGCATAGGGAAACTAGGTGAATCTGGTTTGCATAGTTACTTTTATAGGAGACTCTTAGAAATTCACCAAAGGTTATTTTGTTGTGGCAAGAGGTAAGAAGGCATAAACATTATATTTATCTACCTGTATTATCGATTCTTTTTCTACATTATCTACTTGATTGGATGCATGCATGTGGCATAACCGGTTGGATCATATGAGAAATGTAGATCTTAAAGGCTAAGGGTGAGTTATCATATTTGAAAGATTTAGATCTTGATTTCTATAAGCATTGTATCTTTAGAATGAAAAAGAGTGAGATTTCTAAAAGTTGGGGCAACTAAGAAGGTGCAGAAATTGGAGCTTGTACACTTAGATGTGTGAGGACCAGCTCAAGTAGCTTCTCATGGAGGATCCGAGTATTATATTACTTTCATTGATGATGTTACAAGAAATGTATGAGTTTATTGTACTAAACGTAAATCTGATGTTTTTGAGACTTTTAAAAGATGGAAAACCCTTGTTGAGAATGAATCAAATTCTAAGTTAAAGTGCCTTAGATCTGAAAATTTTGGTGAATACTATAGCAATGATTTCTATGATTATTGTTTAATGAATAGGATAGGTAGAGAAAAAGCGGTTCCAAGAACACCATAGGAAAATGGTGTTGAAAAAATAATGAACAGTTCAATCATGGAATGTGTTAGAAGTATGAGGATACATTTTGGATTGCCCTTACGAGTTTTGGGTAAGCGGTTGATACAATGGTTTATTTGATTAACCATGCACCTTTAAGTTCACTAGATGGAGGAATACTAGAAGAAGTATGGGTGGAAAAGAGGTAGATCTTTATTTTCTTAAAATTTTTGGTTCAAAAGATTTTGTGCATGTTGATAAAGAAAAATAGAAAGAAGTTGGATGTAAAATCTAAGAGATGCACTTTCATTGGTTATGGATTTGGTGATTTCGGTTTCCATTTTTGGGATTTAGAGAATTCTAAAATTATTAGGAGTCGTGATGTTGAATGGAATGAAAAGAGAATGTATATGGATCAAATTTTGGTACCTAAGGATGAACCAATTGAGAAGTTTGTGGATGAAAATGAACTCTCAAATTTAAAATTATTACCAATAGGGTTACATAGTAACCAATGTCGGTTTACCCCTGACCGACATCGGTCAAATGAACTGGTATTGGTTACAGAAGATCCAAACCAACATCAGTTAGAATAACCGATGTTGGTTAGAGGTAACCGATGTCACATCCTTTGTCAAATTTCGATACAAATGTCCAAGAGGTCCATATTGACCCTTCAAGTACCTCAAACTCTTGTGAGAAGGTCACAAAGAGTAATTAAACCTTTAAAAAAATTTACACCTGCTCTATTTTATTTATTATTGACTAATAATGGTGAACCAAAGAAATTTGAAGAAGCAATGTAGGATAAGACCCATGTCTAGTGGGATCATGACATGGATGAGGAGATGGACTCCTTAGAACAGAACCAAACTTGGGATTTGGTTAAGTTTCCAACAAGTAAGAGAACATTGTAGAACAAGTGGGTTTACAAGATCAAGGAAGAAGAGGGTAGACGAGAAAGGTACGAGGAAAGGCTTGTAGTAAAGGAATTTACACATAAAGCAGGTATTGACTTTGGTGAAATATTTTCTCCTATTGTTAAGATGACTTATATTCATCTTTGTATTGAGTTTAGTTGTAGTAGGAGATTTACTTTTAGAGTAACTAGATGTGAAGACGTCTTTCCTTCATGGTAATTTTGATAAAGATATTTATATGCGGTAGCCACTTGGGTATGAAGTCAAGGATAAGGAGAAATTAGTGTGCGAGGTTGAAAAAGAGACTATATGGGCTCAAGCAAGCTTCAAGGCAATGGTTCATGAGATTTGATAGTTTTATACATGAACATGGTTACTTGAGATGTGAATCTGACCATTGTGTTTATTTCAAGAAGCTTGAAAATAGGAGCTATATTATTTTGTTACTGTATGTGGATGATATGCTTATTACAGGATCTAGTATGTGGGATATTGGTGAGCTTAAGAGAAAGCTAGCTCACATATTTGCTATGAAGGATTTAGGAGCTGCAAAAATAATCCTTGGCATGCAAATACATAGAGACATGAAATATAAGAAATTGTATTTGTCTCAGAAGGATTATATCTACAAGGTGTTAGAAAGGTTCAACATGCAGAATGCAAAACTTGTTAGCACACCTATGGCTGGACACTTCAAATTGAGCAAAGATCAGTGTACTTCATCACATGAGTAGGTCAAATACATGACACGAGTGTCATAGGCTTCAATAGTTGGAAGTCTCATGTATGCTATGGTTTGTACAAGACCAGACATTACACATGCAGTGGGGGTTGTGAGTAGATATATGGCTAATCCGGGTAAAGAGCATAGGAAAGCAGTCAATGGATACTTAGGTATTTGAAAGGAACATCTAGCATACGGTTATGCTATGGAAGTTTGGATATTTAATTACGCGGCTATGTTGATTCAGATATGAATGGAGATCTAGATGGTAGGAGAAGCACTACTTGATATATTTTCATGGTAGGAGAAGTACTAATGTTGATTTCAAGATTGCATAAGTTTGTGGCTTTGTCTACTACAGAGGAAGAGTAGGTTGTAGCTATAGAGGCTAGCAAGGAGATGATATGGATGAGTAGGTTAATGGAAGATTTGGGAAATGAGAAAATTGATTGTAAATTGTTCGATGTGATGATGTGAGTGCAATTCATTTGGCAAAGAACTCAACATTTTATTTGAGAATGAAACACATTTAGCTGAGGTATCACTTCATACGGAAAGTATTAGAGGATGGATAGTTGAATCTAGAAAAGATTCATACGAGCAAGAACCCTACAGATATTCTAACGAAGTTATTAGCAAAAGATAAGTTAGAGCTACACTCCACTTCTATTGGTCTTTGAGTTTGAGACTTGAAGAGGAAGAAACAAAGCTAAGGAAGGATCCAAGAATGACATTGTATAGGTATGGTGCAGTAATTAATCTCCAAGTGGGAGATTGTTGAGTTGTGGAGCTCAATTACTTATGCAATAGAAAATTGCTGGAAAATATAGTAACAACATCGGTTAAAGGGGAACCGGCATCAGTCACCTAGGATTTGGAAATGATCGAGTATGACCCACGTTAGTTAGGCAAGGGGAGGAACCGAATTGTGGTTGGGGATAAGCGGCGTTGGTTACTTGTGTGAGGATGTTTTAATTAACTCTTGGGAATTAGATCTATTTTTAGCATTAAAATATTTCTATTGATTGTAATTGCATGGCTAAGTGCCTTAAGTCTATAAATGACTATATAAGCATAAAAGCTAGGGTTTACAAAAAATAAAGAAGATGATTAACAAGAATTAGAGAGAACTTGAAAAAGTCTTGTGAGAGAGAATTCTTGGTGATGAAGAAAAATCTTGGGAAAAAGAAAGTATTGTACATCTGAGAGGTGTAGAAGATTGTAAATCTTCATTGTATATCTTGTCAAAGCTTTGGATAATAGATTGGCTTGTTTCTTGGTGGACGTAGCCCACACTAGGTGAACCACGTTAAATCTGGTGTTGATTTATGTCTCTTATTTTGTATATTTCTTCTAGTAGAATATCTACTTTTATTTACATGTATGCTTAGATATGATATATTGTTTGTATACCGACAGTGTGCTAACCCTAACAAGTGGTAGTTAACGTTACCCATTTCCTCACTCCAAACATACACCTTTTACCAATTTCCCTTAGGGTCGGTTAGTGTAAGGTCCACAACATAATAAATAACTACATCACTAACACAATGGCGATTCATACAAATTAACCATAACGTCTTACGCATAGTATATATACAGGTATAAACCAATCATTACTTTCATGGGTTACGATACATCACATTACCACATTCTACACCCAAAGTGCAATCACATTCACTAGGGATCATACAATCACCATATGCTCTGAATCACGTCATGAACCATAACATATTACATGGATTATACATATGAGGAACACAATGTCTAACCTTACAACATATAGTCAATATCAATACAACATGGTGATGCACATGATTCATCACAATACGGTGACAACATTATGATACAATATAATTCACTTTACACCAATTTTGTCATGCAATACATCAATACACCTTCATATCACATAATGCCAAAATGCTCCAATACTCCGTAATCCATAATAAAATTCTTTTTCACACACAATAAGGTGGTACATCACACATGAATTCCTCATTGAATCAACGAAAAAGAGAGTGAATACTCTCATCACAAGCACATAACCATGATAACAAATACGCACTAAGTGACATGCACCACATGTGCTTCAATAAGGTCACAATTACAACATTGTTCACATCACACTTATATCACATTACTCTTCCAATATCCACCACCATCATGCAACACCATCACAACTCCAATCTGCCCCAGAGGTTCGAGAGCATGAACCTCTACTCTAATACCAAATGTAACACACACAAAAATAATAGTAAAAATACCAGGATAATATTTTTTGACTTACATTGCTCACTTCACAATGCCACAAGGGATCCATGTAAAGAAAAATCAAAGATGCATACGACACTTACAAGTCATCGACTCACATAGACACATGACAACACCATAGACATGTCGATGCCACACTTTTCCCAATGAATGAATACTAGAAATGACCCAACCACAAGAAAAGGACTCAAGGATTGGCAAATCCACAACACATCATTTCTTTAATTGCATCTTAGTTACGATTAACATTCCAAGAACATTATTGTGCAAGGATAATTTTCTCCTTTTTCCACCTACATATTCTTAAGTTCATTCCACATTTAATTTATAGTTCGACCATTTTAAGTTGGATTTTTATCCTTTATGGAAAATTCCATAACTTACATACTTATTTGGCATAATTCAAATTACATATAAATTACTTAATTATCTTGTTCTTATGTTAATAATATGTTTCTCAAACGTTTATTCAATGTCTACATTTTACCCTTGTAACTCAAGTGAATCTGACTTGATGTCTAGAAAGCAATATTAGGATTTAAGGGGGATGGTTTAGATTTAATATTTTTCCCATAAACATTCTTTGATCATGGTATCAATATTTCTGATTCAACATTCCCACAAAAAGAAATTGTATTTATATCTTTTTATATATATCTTTTGTTTTTCTCGAAGTTTGATCTCGCAAACGAAACTCAAATTCTTTGTAACACATAAAAATGTGTAATTGAGTTATAAGTGTTGAGTAGGTATTTACCTTAGCTCATGTTCACCTAGGTATATTATTTACCTTTATTGTATTTATCCTCACCCACTTATGTGTGTGGATATTTCTTTTTATTTATTTAGATATTAAGAGATATTATCTAATTGTTAGGTATAGTTCTTTCCTTGATCTATGGTATTGACTAGTTCTTTCCTAGATCTATGGTATTGACTAGATCCTTGATGTCTAGTTCTCTCATAAATCTATGGACTTGACTAGTTCTTTGATGACTAGTTCTTTCCATGATTTATGGCTTGATCTACGACCTTGACTGGTTCTTAGATTGTTATTCCTTGCCTATATAAACAAGGCCCATTCTCATTGTATTTCATTGAGTTCCATAATAATATATGATATTGCTGCTCATTTGTTTGCAAAGGTTTATGTAAAGTTATTCTGGTGAATTACTTTCATCTTATTGATCGTGGTGTTTGATTAGCATATGTGTTCTTGGCTTGGTACGATCTGGTTATCGTTCATTTTATGGTATCAAAGCAGGAGATTGCTATTGACATTCATCTGTAAGTTTTATTTTACAAATTTTTTTTTTATATATTCATATATTTCGGGATTTGCTCGTATTTTGTTGTGTGTATTTTTATGCAAAACAGAGGCTTCCATTGGATCCGGACCCATTGAAATCCTTAGCCCCTGGTCATATGGTATGGTCATATGAGGGCTTAAAGCTTGTGATTCCTACTAGTAGGTGTTTAACTCCAACCCCCTTTCATTTTATTTGTGTGGTGAAGGAAGAGCATTTTATTCTATTTTAGTGGAAACTAAAATAAATAGTAGAGCATAATATTGAAAAACTTGTATCTTTTGATTGGTAACTCGGTTTTGAGTGCCGTTTTTACAAAAGTACATGTTTTTTATGCTCTTTCCATTGGAAATATTTATTTTGAGAATCGCACTATAATTATAAAGTGTCATATTGTAACACGCACTCATTATAAAGTGCCAAAATCTAGGGGGCTCTTGTTGCATTGCTTGGGGTCTTGTTGCATTACTTGGATCTTCCATTTCTTTAGGTTATTTTTTTAAGATGGAATCTACTTCTACATTAACTCATGTTGAGCCATTAACAACACATAATTACCACACATAGAAACTAAGAATGGAAACAATAATTAAGCAGAAAGGATTATGGGCTTTAACTTCTAAAGAACAACCAGTGTTCACTAGAGAATATGAGAAATTTTAGTACCAGTGCAAATTTGATGAGTGTATGGGTTTGATAGGAACTTATGTAAGTGACAGTATTTTATTTCATTTGGAAAAGTGTGACTCTCCTTTCAAAATATGGGAGAAATTAGAGGATTTATTTAGTAAGGTGGATCATATGAGAGCTATACAACTTGAAATTGAAATCACCTCTCTTAATCCTAAAGATTTTCCAACAATTATAGACTATCTTACCAAGTTTAAGCATTTTTTGACACAGTTGAAGGGGAGTGGAAGAGATAAGAAAGATGAAGAGTGTGTTTACTTGATTCTATCCAAGTTGAGAGGACCATTCAAAATTTTTGCTTCTACCTTTTTCTCTAGTATGGACGCCTTAGGTGACGCCTTCAAAATGCCTAACTTAGAAATATTTTGTGAAAGAATTACTAGGGAAGAATCCAAATTATCTCACCTTGAGTCTTCCACCTCTCAAAAGGCATTAGTTGCATCTAATCCTAAGGGCAAGGGAAAACCAAATAGTAAAACCAAATCCACACCTTCTCCATCTCAAAATGCTCCTAAACCCAAAGAAAACAACTCAAAACCCAAGGAGTCTTCTAAATCCAAGAATAAGTCTAGCCGTTCATGCTCTTTTTGTGGGGGTAGTAATCATGAAGAAAATAGGTGTTATAAGCGAATGCAAGCCTTAGAGGATGCAGTCAAGAAACACAAAATTTCTATCTCAACTCCACCTCCTTCTAATCAGCATGGAAAAGCACTTAATGTTGTTGGAAGATCTCAATCACCACTTGCAGACAATTGGGTTATAGATTCTGGTGCTTCTCATCACATGACTTCTTCCAAAGAGTCTTTTGTTTCTCTAGGTTTGAGTTCTACTTCCAAAATTGAGGTTGGAGATTCTTCCTTTCTTTTTGTTGAGGGAAAAGGTGATATACAACTTGATGGTGGAAATATCCAAGATGCACTATATGTTCCTAACATCACTACAAATTTGTTTTTATGTATATCAAATTTGTCATTACAGTCGAGGAAAAACGGTGACTTTTACACCACATGGGGCAGTGAAGTAAGAACTTTGTTGGAGCCTTTTTCACTTGTTGCTCGGGGTATTGTTGATCATAGTTCAAGACTATATCACTTTGAAGGTTTTGAAGACACTTCTTCTATAGGGATAGGATTGGTTTCTCATTGATTCGAGAAAGTAAGCTTTGGCATGAAAGATTTGGACATCTCAATTATAGATATTTGAAGGAGTTGAGCACTCATGGTATGGTAGATGGTCTTCCTAGAGTTTCTTGTCTTGAGGGAGTTTGTCATGGTTGTGTATTAGGAAAACAACACCAAGATCATTTTCCTAAGAATTTGTCTAAGATATCTTCTTCACCACTTGAGCTTGTGCATAGTGACTTGATGGTTTTTCCTACCCCATCTTTCAATGGAGCTAAGTATGCACTTATATTTATTGATAATTTCTCGAGGCGTACTTGGGTTTATTTTCTCAAGTACAAAAGTGATGTTTTTTCACTCTTTAAAGTCTTCAAGGCTTTGGTTGAGAAACAATCTTCTAGTAGCATAAAGAACCTTCGCACTGATAATGGGGGAGTACTTCAGAATGAGTTTTCTAAATTTTTGGAAACTCAAGGCATTATTCACCAAAGATTTTGTTCCTCATACTCCACAACAAAATGGATTAGTAGAAAGGAAGAATAGAACTTTGAAGGAAATGGCTAACTATATGATGCATTCTAGAGATATACCTCCTATCTATTAGGCAGAAGCAATTAATTGTGCTAACTATATTCAGAATCGCACACCACACAGAGCACTTGAGCATTTGACTCCAGAGGAAGCTTGGTCCAACACTAAGCCAGATGTCTCATTTTTTTGAGTCTTTGGGAGCCATGCTTGGGCCTTTGTGCCAAAGAAGAAAAGGAAAGCTTTGGATAAGAAGAGTAAACCCTTGATCTTTTTAGGGTATTGTGAGGACATGAGAGCTTATCGTCTTTTAGATCCTGATACACATGATGTTCTTTTTGAACACATGTTTAGTTTGATGAGCGTTTCACTCCTAATGATTCTTCATCTTCTTCCATTCCTTCTTCTTCTTCATCTCATCTTGAGGATCTTTTCTTTAAGGAGATTGATGAGGAGGTTATAGATGTCGTTGAGGATCCTATTCCCACTGATGTTGTCACTATGCCTAAGTGGGCTCATACTATAGTTTCTGAGGCAACACCTTTCATAGAGGATCTTCCACCCACTAGGCATCATCATGCACATTCTACAAGTTCTAGAATTTTATGTCAGGCAGTTTCTGAGGATCCATAGTATTTTTCAAAGGCTCATGGGATACAGGAGTGGGATGATGCGATGATAACTAAGTATTCTTCTTTGATGAAGAATCATACTTGGGATTTGGTATCTCTTCCTAAAGGAAGAAATATGGTTAGGTGTAAGTGGGTATACCGAACCAAATACGCAATTGATGGGTCCATTGACAAGTATAAGGCTCGTCTTGTTGTAAAGGGTTTTTCACAAGTCGAAGGTATTAATTACTCTGAGACTTTTGCACCGTTGCCAAGATGGATTTTGTACGCCTTGTACTTGTTATTGCTGCATCACAAGGGTGGCCCGTATACCAGATGGACGTGAAGAGTGCCTTATTACATGGAGATCTAAAAGAGGAAATATATATGGAGTAACCTTTGGATTTGTTCAGGATTCTTCTCTTGTTTGTCGGCTCCAAAGGTCTCTCTACGGTCTCAAACAAGCCCCTCGGGCTTGGTATGAGAAGATGGATTATTTTCTTCTATCTACTAGTTTTGTTCGTTGCCACTCGATCATACAGTGTATCTCCAGCATGTCGGTGAGGATATTGTGATACTTGTCTTGTATGTTGATGATTTGTTACTTACTGGTAGCTCTTCTTCCCACATTCAGACTATTCAGAGGGATCTTTCTACACATTTTGACATGACAGATCTTGGGCTATTGCATTATTTCCTTGGTTTCTGATTTCTCGAGAAAGATTCGAGGGGATTCATTTGAGTCACAAAAGTACACCCATGATCTTCTTAGGAACTTTGATATGGCATATTGCAAGCCAAGTCCATCTCCTTTTCAGTCTGGAGTTACTCTTACATCCACATGTACCACACCACTTTGTGATCCTACATTGTATAGGCAGTTGGTTGGGAGTCTCATGTACTTGACCCATACTCACCCTGATATTTCCTTTGCAGTAGGGCTTGTATCTCGGTTTGCACATTCTCCTCATAGTAGTCATTGGTAGTCTACTAAAAGTATTTTTCACTATTTGCATGGCACTTCCCACTTTGGCCTACACTACACTAGGGCTCTACTCGGTTAGTTGGGTATACTGATTGATTGGACGAGGTTCTATTGATGATAGACATTCCACTTCTAGCTATCTTTTTGTCTTGGTTCTTCTCCAATTGCTTGGGCGTGCAAAAAGCAACAGGTTATTGCACTTTCATCTTCAGAGGTAGAGTACAGGGCAGCAGTTATAGCAAGTCAGCAGATTCTTTGGCTTCGCCATTATTGGCAAAGTTTGGATTCCCACAGGATTCACCGAGTGTACTTTGGTGTGACAACCAAAGTGTAATTCACATTTCGCAACCCGATTGAGCACCGTGGACAAGCATATCGACATACACATCCACTTCATTCAAAGCGGTACATTCGGGATGGAGTTCTTTGCTTGGAGTACCCTTTCGACTCAAAGACGGGTTGCGAGACATGTTTTCTGAAGCCTTTTGCATCACCTCGCTACCTTGAGTTGCATGGAATGCTTGGGGTTTCAGAAGTTGTTCTTGGGGGTGTTCATGAGAACATCTTCCTTCTTCTTCTTCTTTCTCTTTCCTTATAACAGGATTCTTTCCTTCTTTTGGTTGAGATTTCTTCATGGATATATTGTACATGAGTACCTCATTAGGCCTAGTTGTCGGGACTCATACTGTGGACATGCCACTTCTATTTTGGCCCCTAGCTTCACTTAAGGGGGTGTTAGAGTAGGTATTTACCTTAGCTCATGTTCACCTAGGTATATTATTTAGTTTTATTGTATTTATCCTCGCCCACTTATGTGTGTGGATATTTCTTTTTATTTATTTAGATATTAAGAGATATTATCTAGTTGTTAGGTATAGTTCTTTCCTTGATCTATGGTATTGACTAGTTCTTTCCTAGATCTATGGTATTGACTAGATCCTTGATGTCTAGTTCTCTCATAAATCTATGGACTTGACTAGTTCTTTGATGACTAGTTCTTTCCATGATTTATGGCTTGATCTAATACCTTGGTGGTTCTTAGATTGTTATTTCTTGCCTATATAAGCAAGGCCCATTCTTATTGTATTTCATTGAGTTCCATAATAATATATGATATTACTACTCATTTGTTTGGAAAGGTTTTGTGTAAAGTTATTCGTAATTGCTTTCATCTTATGGTTGTGGTGTTTGATTAGCATCTGTGTTCTTGGCTTGAGTACGATCTGGTTATCGTTCCTTTTAATAAGGACTCCAAGAGTGGCATTATTCCTAACCTCAAATCTCAATTTTTTCTCTTATATGCTTTACTTTTACATCACATTATGGTCTCATTATTAACATTGTTTTGTAATAGGAGTTATAGAAGTAATTGTCTAACATCTTGAAGATGTATATGATTGGAAGCCTTGTAACTACACACGAACCCCAAGTTAACCTCCTAATCAACTGAGGTTTAGATTAATTTCAAATGCACCTAAGGATCTACGCCTCAACTATATATGATTTTAAGGTGAGAGGACATATTTATGCTAAACAACCTTCATGAAAGACCAAGGTGTTATGTTGTTAGTAACCAAGGTAACACATCTAGATGAGAGGAACTAAAGAGTTTATTAACAAGAGTTTAAGTCATAGAACAACTATTTCACTCTCTCCATTTGTGTCGTTTGGGGTCCCACAAGGAATTCATTTGATGACAAGAAAAATTCTAGATCTAACTTTGTAAGACTTATTAGTCCACTAGGATACTAAGGGATTAATAGCTCTACTTACTCCATAAATGGTAAGGTTACACCGCATAGTCATTGCTTCGAACAAGGACTCTTAAGGTGACTTCCAAGGTGGTCTTCACCACTCAACATAGTGTCGGACCTAAAGAGAAGACATTCTCCTCATAGTTACCAAACCTAGAAGGAAACCACATACTTCGGATAAAGTTGGACCATGTCATTCCTAAAATATGGGTTCACGAAAATGTCGCTAAACATAACGACTATGACGGTAAACTCAAACTAGGGGTTTTATTTACCTAAACTAGGAGGTTCCATCAAGACAAAAGTTTAAGTTCATTCTACGGTTTCAATTTCTTCTATGGTAAGAAGGATCACACATGAAGACATGTTATGCATGAATCTTATACTAGGGTTGAGTGTTTCGATTAAATCTCTTTATTACATTTACAAGGTAAGAATACAACACACTAATTAATTAATCATTTATTGAACATTGAAAAATTACTACAAGATATTAAATTCAAATTCATTTACCATATATATCAAACCTTTTTACCATACGTAACTATGAATCAAATTGAACCTATGATTAAATGCACATTTCCTAAGATATCCCTAAAACTAGCATCTCATACATATTAGCAAATTTCAAATATAACATTTTTGTAACATGAGACTACATTATACATATATTCATTTTACAATGACCTATATAAATTACAATAATAAATAATGAATTACACATCGCCTTTTTGCCATCATTCTTGCATCTTACAAAACCATATGAGCATGAAATCAACGATAAATTCGTTGGCATGGAATCCACCCTAATCTAACATAATTAATGTCTTTAGTTTCCCATTTACATATAATAATAATTATAATTTGTATTTGAAAGAAAAGGTTTAGAAAACATGTATTGATTTCATTTCATTTCACTTCATTTCGTAACCAAGGAGAGAGAAAGAGAAAGGAAGAGAGAGAAACACCATTTTGTCAAAAGTTTTGTTTCACACAACAAGTTACACTATAGAGTTTCAAACAGTTATTTACATGTGTCAAAAGTTTCCACGGTGGTTTGGCATCCCGACAGGGGTCCTACCACTCTCTTTTTACATTTTCCTACTAGCTACAAAAATGTTCAAATCAGGCTCGGAGGCTAAGAAACCAATTTCAAAAGTTTTCTTCCGATGAGCAAACACACCACGGTTAAATTTATACGTGTCCACTTATATACCAAGAGTTCATAGGAACTGACAGAATTTAGAACTGATGAACACTTTATGATTAGCGGCTAATTTTCTAGGGCCATTGGTCATAAATGAGCTAGTTGTTAATGATCAAAAATGAGCTCGAGGGCTCAGAAAAATACGTCTAAAACTGACATTCGATGGATGAACGCGCAATGAAAAACTATCTACAAGTTCCCCTATTTATCAAGAATTCATTAGAGTTGACAAGACTGAGAACTAGAAAATAGTTTTCAAACGGTGACATGTTTTTGGAGCATCAAGTCGTAATTGGTCCAATTTGACCTTGTCAAACTGTGACCAGAGGAGTGTAAAATGCCTTTGCTAAACTAACATGAAATGTGATTTTTTTTTAGCTGAAGGTTTCAGGTAATTTTCTAGTAAAAGTACTAGAGGTTTGCGAAGGCGGATAATAATTTCTCTATCCAGGTTTCAAATGGCGGTTCAAAATGAAATCCAAATTTTTAGATTTAGCAACTTCCTACCGCTACAAAACAAGTGTAACAGGGCTCCTATAAGGGCATCAAAAAGGTCACAAATGTTCATTCGGGGTCAATCCAAGGATTGAAATGACACCTCACATAACAAGGTACGCGAAGGAATCTTAACCTCCCTTTTCTAGAGTAATAAGGTTACTTTGCGAGTCCCCAAAAATTGTAATTTATCTAATTAAACCAGGAGATGGTCAACATATTTACCAGAAGTCAACCTCAACTTGTCAATAAAACAATAATGTAGTGATCTAGTTTGGTCAGGTAATTTTTGAATCACCTCCAAATGAGGGTTGAAGTTTATGGTTGACTACAAAATGGTTATTTTGATTGTGTGAGTTAAGATACGACATTTTATTGTTTTGCAACAAGTTAATATAAAACAATTAAATCTTATGTTAATCCTAGGCTTTTAAAATTATATTTCTTTGCAAAAAAAAAGTACAAGAATTATGAAAGGTAGGGAAAGATGAACCATGCCTAGAGGAACGAAGCCGGTCAAAACCATGGGTTTCGGTTCAACATCTCACTTAAGCATTTTGTCGAACAATTCATGAGCATTCGTAATTTTACCATTTTGCCTTTGCTTGAAAATCCTCAAAGTATTTTCCAATGAACCCACTTTGCATAGAACCAATAATAAAACCAAACAAGTTTAAATGGTATGTCGATAAGAAGATTTTAGAGCCCCTCAGAAGTTAGCATAGTCCTCGTATTCTTATGTGATCTTCAATAACCAAGAATATAAACCCAAAATGGCTAGTACATGTTTAATGGTGTTTGATGATAATGTTTGGAGCTCCCTTAGGATAGCCAACATGACTAAGAAATACATACATACCTGCATACAGGCTTATTGTAGATGCAATGCAATAGGATTTGTTCACGCCAATACTAGAAATCCCTCCATTGAAACTATAAGCTTCTACCAAATAAAAAAAGAAGAATCTTACATGGTCAGGAAAACTCCATGCAACCACATCTCTTGAAGCACTTGTTAGGAAGATCACAGACCCTGTAAGGAACCACCAAACTAAACTTGAGCTACATTTAGGACACCCACGACTCAAGGAAAGATATCAAACCAATAACTATTGAGTTACCAATGAGACTGAGCCAATGAAGAAATGCACAAAGATTTACAACAAGCTCATGGAAACAGGGAAGAAAAACAATGGTTCGAGCTCATAAATAAACCCCACACAACAAGATCTTTTGAGGCCCATGAACTCAACAATGAGGAGGCACAAGTGAATGGAACCCAACACCCAGAGTTAACAACACCATGAGCTTGAACAAGCCTGCACAACCTAGAAGATAAAACATGGCTCGAGCTTCATCCATGGTGGCTACAAAAAAATTCCTAATGGATGTCCATGTCATGTTCCAGAATTCCCATTTGCGCGCTAGGTAGGGAGGAGGCTGGAATGGTCGTGGGATTTAGATTTACACCTGTAATAGCATTTGCTTGGAAATTTCTAAGCCTTTTTAATAAACTTGTTTCATGCCTATCTAGAAATCATTACAGTCCATGATGCCACATTTCAGGCATTTAGTCAAACATTTCAAATGCCAAATGTGTGCTTCCACAATTGCATACATATCTGCCAGAGCACTTGCAACAAAACATCTGACAAATCCTCCTTCGGTGTAGGTGGGTGGAAGCTGAAAAAGGGCGAACTGATCAGGTTAGAGACCAAAATTTGAAGCACCTCATGACCTCAATATTCTTCTTCCTACACTAAAAACTAGTGGCAGGCAAGAGGTTGTTTCCTCACAGGGACAAGGAATCTGCTGCAACCATCCATTTTCTACTAAATTTGTAATGCTAACTTGGGTTTCTATGTGGTTGAGGCGCTTGGATAAAAAATAAAGTTCTTTTATTATCATGGAAGGAAAAATGATAGGTCTGACTGGCCATTAAGGATGCACATGTGCCTTGTATGCCCCCTGCAACACTCCACCGCCCTCAACCAAACACATTCACACACTTCTTTGTTTATATATATTTCTTTAATTATATTTTACTATTATTTTACTGATTGGCACCACAATATTCAATTTTCACAAATATATAGACAATTTTTAGTGTAGAAAATCAATATCACAAAATAGATCGAACCCACAATACTAGAGATATGTGACTAGCCCAATGAATTTCATGTCAGTTTAGAAATTATTTTTCCATAACTATAAGATTAGGAAATGTCTCCTTTAAATCTAATATATTGATGTGGTGACTTGGCTCTGGACATTGAGCATCATGTTTAATTATTTAGTTCCGTTGCAAATCACTAGGAAACTATTTTCCTTTCTTCAAACTCGATTAAGCTTCAACACCTTGCAAACCCCATATGAAAATGGAGGGTGTTAATGGGATCTTATGTTTACCCTCCATTATTATTAGGGTCTTCATGTCTTAAACAATCTAACAATCATTGCTTTATCCAAATCAAAAACACTTTGGTGTATGTAAGTGTATGAAGATTTATCTTTCAATTGATGCAAAACAACTGGTAAATGCTAAAATGCTATCTAAATACTTGAAATCTAATTTTGGCACATACATGCTCTTGGAAACAATAAATATTACTCTTACAACTTATATATCACTCTTGCAACAATGATTATTTCTCTATCTTCATTCTATGAATGCATTTATATATTTATAAACTTCTTAAATTCAAATTAAGACCCTATTGGTGTGCAAGATGACACGCAATAGGTGGGGAAATATAAAGAAAATACACAAAAATCCCTAGGAATTCACAAAATTGGGATAATGAGGCCCACAAAGGTGTTAGTTGGATTTGTATGAGTAAAGATATAGTAGACAAGAACCACACAAGAGCATAGCTAACAACTACCTAAAATTGCAAAAAAAAAATAGGGGATGAGTGAAAAATGAATAAAAAAGAAAACAAGGACAAAGAAAGAAGAATAAATAAATAAAGGTTTTATACGAGAGAAAATAGAGTCGTAAAGAACTAATGTAAAGTCAAAGTTCTCGAATGTTGCACAAGTCATAAAGGTAACAAGTCCAGTTCAAATGAGACAATGAATATAATAGATTCCAACATGATCCTAACTTAGAACAATAGCAATTAAGTAGTATCGTACCAAAATTAGGTGTCTACATAATGCCTCACTTTGATATGCATGTGCATACAATCAAATTTATCAAAATATATACCTCCCTTTTGAGGTGTGGCATGTGCAATACCCTAAATTTGGATGAATTCCATTTAGTAATTATCCTTGGTATTTATCTTTACTCATTTATTTTTGTGCACATAATTGAAATTTTCCTACATGCATCTCACTCATTTTAGAACTCCTTAGACACTAGGTAACTCTTATTACTCATCTTTAGCCCTAAAAAATCCTCTTAATTATATACCAATAACATATTTAGATTTATGGCCACATTATCCAATTTACCAAAAGAATTTTTTTATTTTTCAAGACATATTCCCTTGTTACAAACAAAAAGTGACGAGTTTCATTATTTAAAGGCCGACATTTTCATCTTCCACTCATGCAGTATTCACTTTTTTTGATACACAAGTTATCCTAGCCATCCTAGTGTAAATTGAGAAGGAAAACCTTTTACAAAATTCACATCTAAAAGCACAATCAACCAACCCATTCAAAGGGCTCATTCTCTCATATCTTTTGTCTACCTAGGAAATCACAACAAAGAACCCAATCAAAAATCACTATTTGTAGCACATCATCTAGGCACCAAGTTTAAATACATATTACATGACTTTCCTACGTCATTTTTACAAGTAACAACCTAAAAAAAGATCATTTCCAAGTGCCAAAGATCCTATTTGGGACTTCACTTCAAACACATTGCTATTGGAAAAATTGCACACATTAAATGGGTGGGAGAACTACATCAGTATGAAGTCTCTTTTGAGTATTGGTATATAGGTATTAAGGTATGTCATGTCAACATAAAAACATATTCTACACACTCATATAAATCACCCAAATAGACCTTATAGGTCAACATTAGGCCCAACAACACAAACTAGCTCACAAGGCTTAAAATACTAGCTTTCTTCTCCAACGAAAACATTATGAAATCCAAGGGCACAAACAACTCTACCAAGACTCCAATAGCTCCACACAAGTCATGAACATCTTGTAGACACCATAAACAAGCACAAGAAGATCCACACAAGATTTTGCTTGTCATGTGCCAAGTGTGAGAGGCTTTGTTGGTAATATAGTAAAAGGCGCAAAGATGGCTCCTAGATCTTGTTGTGTTCTCACATGACCTAAAAATCGACGAAAAATTCTTTTTATCAAAATTATGGGAATAAAATACTTTTTAAAAAACTCCAATGTATAATTTGAGGTCGCACGTTGGAATGAAATCTCCATACAATTACAAACCCCTTATCGAATAAATATCCAAAATGATTTTAGAGCCCATTTTTGAATAAAAATCGGTAATGTATGAATAGCCAAAGGAATAATGAACCCTATTTTTTCCAGTTATTTTTGTCCCTAAAAGGAAGACTGGTGATCTATAGGATATGGACAATTGATCTCAATGTCAACAAATTTTATCATATGTCCCTCACATATAGTATACCCACTTTCACCCTCAAGTAGTTCACACAAATGACACATAGTCCTAGGTAACTAACTAGAAGAAATTAGATGATCATAGATGGTGAAGGAGGGATGTAAACTATTGATAGATTTCAATTGGACTGATCATCTCCTTTCTCTTTGATGGTTGTATCCCCTTTAAATCAACTTTTATTGTGTATACTTCATGCCACACACGTTAGGCTTCATTTAAAATAGAGTACAAGGTAAAAATTCTCAAGTCATTTGCTAATGGCTTTATAATTTTCTATTGTCGAATTCCCTAAAACTTTGTCTCTTCTTTTTTCGATAGATTATAGTTTTCTATTGTCGATTTCCCTAAATATATTAGACTTATAACTTTGAAAACATTAGATAAAGTGATTAAGGTATCGAATATTCTCCATTCCCAAAATTCATATAAGATGGGGAGTTTTGGTAAATCTTTTTTTTACTGAATCGCATATAATCCTGGCCATGCCACATAGATTAAGATTATAAAGTAAATGTCACATTCGAAAACTTGTGAAAAATTGAATAGTTTAATGGGTGGGATGTCCCTCTCGGTTTAATAAATTTAAAAATAGAAAAATATTTAGGACATGCAAATAAATTCTGCAAATCATTTCTCACATGTCCATAATTAAAGTTTTCTCAAACACCGTACATGTTCACTGAACGAGTTCACCCGGAAAAGGGTTAAAGGGTTCTTGGGAGTCCGACATGTGGCAACAGAATGCCAACAAGTTATTCAAATGACGTTAAGAGATAAAGCAATGTGTGGTTAATGTTTTCCACATAGTGAATCTAATGTGTAATTGTTATTGTCAATTGTAAATATCATGTTATGATTTATATATTGTGGGGTACATATACCAAGTGCTTTCAAATTGTTTTTTTAATGTTTTCTACATATTGAATATAATGTGTAATTGTGATTGTCAATTGCCTTTTATTTCTATGTTTTCCATAGATTAAGTCACTCTTATGAGTGTTCTTCTATATTCCATGTTAATTGAGATAATATCAAAGTAAAATCTTGATCAAAATTAAATAAAGAAATGTAAAGCACCTTTAGATCATATAATTTAAGATTCATTAATATAATTCATATGTTTATTTTTATGATAAGTAAATTTGGAGGTTTTAGAAGGCATTGCTTAACCGTGAAAAACAACACCAAAAGATAGATAAGTAAATCCCATATATGAAAAATTACAACGGGATCAAATAATCTTGATCCAATGCAATGAAACACCAAGCTACATCTTAATAACCAACACACATTTGATAGCTCGCTGCAAAAACGAACACTCATGGGGAGAAGAAAAAAATGCATTATTTCATCTTCCAAAAGAAAATAATATATTTGGGACATGAGGGTCTCCATGTAATTTAAATGAGCCTTTGCATTTCATATAAAAATTGAGCAAAAGTTACAGGAAAGAGACCTATATTGGGTTGCTTCCTTGTTGAAAAAAGATTGTAAACAAGGTGCCCGAAATGAGAAACACTAGGTTGAACCATAAGATTTTTCAACATACATTGAATATCTATGACAAGCGCCAGTTGGGCCAAGTCGCTAATAAGAATGATCGACAAGACTCTGCAGTCTAAAATCCATTACCTAAAATTTTAAAAACATGAATTTTTAGTTAGTTTCTTTGGTTGTAATGTGGGAACAAAACAAGGATTTTAACATATATTCGAGTGTCATATGCATGCATGGGGAACCTAGAAAGAGCTCCATGGAAATGAGAGAGGATCTACCACTCTTGAAAGGAAGGCACACGTGTGAGGAATTTGATTGCACTAGATTTTGTATGTGGGGATCTCCACAAGGTTCAATTACACCTTTTAGAATCTTCAATGTCGTATCAAACAATAAGATTCACACCTGAACTTGTAAAACAAACCATAAATCTATCCTCCAACACACTCAAGAAAACATTAGATAAAACAAATGCAAATGCTCGAGTCGAAATGTCATGAGGCTAATCAATAACATTTTCAGAATAGACAGAGTTTCCTTTTTGGAGTGGGTGATGACTTAGATTTTTTTAAAGACTAAGATGGTAAAAAGTGTCACCTCAATGTAAGACTATGACTGTATGGTCATTGGGTATAAAATCTAGTTGTTTGTCATAATCATGTGTAACAAGAGGGGTGAAAATATTTGTATACAATTGTTAAGGATTTTTTGGTTTCCACATGTATCGTTTTAAATCAAGGACACAACCAAAGATCATTAAATGAATCGAACGTATCATAAAGTAATTGCTCTTTGAGGGGTTGTTTGAGACTCTTGCAAAATATAAATTGTATTTATAAATCACTTGTTTGATATAAAAGTAAGTGCATATTTTCTTTGAAGCATAAAATATAATCTCTGATGGGATTAGTTTTAGGTCTTGATGTAAAGAATATAGATTCTCATACGTAGCCCTAGGGCTTCTAATGCAACTAAAGTATGCTAGAAAAACATCTTCAAATTCAATAAAAGTAGTTAAGGAACCACTAGATAGATGGGTAAATAAATAGAAAGCATCACTTGTAAGATTTCGGGAGAAGTTTTTTGAAGGATTCCATCATTTCATATGAATCCATAAGTGTCCTTTAATGTAGAAGATGTCTATAGGTATTTGAAGTTTCGTCAAACACTTAGAATGTGGGCATGAAAAATTCATAAGGAAAGGAGCTTGAATTATTTTCCTAGGATGGGATTGTCATAGATAATGTTAGCATCAACACTCGCATAATAAGATTTGCTTTATATATTTAATGTATGAATATTGCATTTTATTTCACCAACCACATGCATAAAATAAATCACCTCTTATTTAGCACGTTCCTATGTAATTTTATTTTTAAATGTTTGAATATCATGGTTAGGCTGCAAGACTCATAAAGAAGAATGCTTGACTTCACTAGGATGAATAGATTGAGCTTCTATCCAAAGTCCATCATTAAAATTTGGTGTCTTTTCTTGATTATTGTAATGAATCAAGAGGCCTCATGCTTGCATATGAGTACGTGTGTGGAGGCTACCTAAATCACTACCTTTATTGTAAATTTTTGTTTGAAATTTTGATTTCTCTTTTGTGCATTCACAAATATACAAAGCCAAGTTACAAAAAGTGTTTGATTATTGTTCAAATGTATTTGTAAGAATAAATCCGTTCAAATATCCAACACTATATTGGAAAACATGGCTTAAAACAACATTATATGCAACACAGGGAAACATTCATTTTATCTAGAAAAAAATTATATATAGGAATCAAGTCCTTGATTTGATTCAACTAGTAATGTATTATAAGGACTAGAGAGTAAGCTGGAAATAGGTTGCATGCAACCAATTTTTTTCATAGAGATGTAAAAAAATGACAATAATTCACCAATATGTTCTGCATGCCGTTGAGTTCCAAAAGATTTGAACCCAAAACCTATCAAATACAGGTGTTAAGTCTTTGTCAACTCATCATTGCATGCGCACATGTTAAATATGTACCACAAATATATATATATATATATATATATATATATATATATATATATATATATATATAAACTTTGTGTCAAAATTCTCTAAATATTGAATGTACTAGCTAGATAAGACCTTTCTCCTAAAATGACAACCATTATTTTGAGCAATAATTACAATGAAAAAATGAAAAATTTCATACTTTGAAGAGTAGCAAGGAAGAGGAGGATTCATGATCCCGAGTAATTAAATAATTCTAAACCCGCTCTTTGTGTGTAAGGGGGAAAAGTAACTAATTAAATGTATGTTTAGGTGTCTATTTATAGTCACGAACATAACAAAAAACCTAAACTTAACGGCCATTTAAATGGGTTAAATTTGACGTTTGTTTAGACATTTTTAATGATTTAAACCATAAAATACTTGCAAATATTTGAAATAATCATCATACATCACTTGTATATTTACAATATAACCCTCATTATATATATATAAACTAAATAAATATAATAAATAATGCTTAAATAACACAATTTTGCTTTTTTGAAGGGTAATATTAAAAACTTACTGTCATCTAAAAATTGTTTGTGAGACATAAAAATGATTATGATTCCCTAATCTTAACTATCAAAAAAGTTGTCTAATATTTTAAAATGTTTTCAAATAATATTTTGAAAATCATTTTCCCGCCAGATCGCCAATGACCAACCTAACTCCAAGTCTAAGGAAAGTTATTGATAGTAAAGATCCACCGCGAGTTTCTCTCGGAGACATGACATTGATATTAAAATATGGAATATCACCAAATTCAAGGGGATCTAAATGCACTAAAAATGTCCCTTCGACAAACACATCGAAAGCCAACAAATTTCTTCGAATGACGTTAAAAATAATGTAATGGAATGACTTCGCCATAAATTGGAACATACCAGGCAAGATAAGGCTTACCTATTGCTACTACTATCGTATATCCTCCTTCCCCATCCGAAATACAAATTATATGGAATTAAATACCAACAACATATGATGAATGAGAAAAAATATGATAAGAAAACCAATACCTCTAGTTAGGCGCTTTAGACTTGTCATGGTGTAATGCATTAGAAAATGAGCTTCTTCACACTTTTATAATCTTGTTATTTTAATGAATAAGATAAAGACTATTTGGTGAAGAAGAAAATCTTCAACTATTTGGTTTGTTGAATTTTTGACGTGTGGTATCGAATGTTTCCAAACTTGGTGACGTGCTTGAAGGATTCATGATCGATCTTTGCGCAAACTGCAGTTCCACCGCCAATTCCATATC
This sequence comes from Taxus wallichiana var. yunnanensis, assembly GCA_018340775.1. Taxonomy (NCBI): domain Eukaryota; kingdom Viridiplantae; phylum Streptophyta; class Pinopsida; order Cupressales; family Taxaceae; genus Taxus; species Taxus wallichiana. Next base: position 215,535,266 of record CM031233.1, on the reverse strand, counting down.
AAACTCTCACGCATATACTCTTTAGTTTTCTTTAACTAGATTGTTATGTTAGTTAATAAAGCGTAGACTAGCGGTTTCTTTCAGTCATAGGATTAGTTTTCCCCTGTTAGCAGCTTCATTCGCTGCCTAATAAACTGTAGCTATGACTTCTTTTCTGTTATAAAAGAATTCTTCTTCAGCATTGTATACACAGAAGAATAATACAATACATTGAAATCTTTTTCTTTATTCTTGCAATTTGTTGTTCGCTCAGTTACAGAGCAGATTTATTAAGTTTTTTTTTTTCAGTATAGTGTTAGAGCATTCAATCTAATCTTCAATTGGTATCAGAGCTGGTTGCGAGGATTTTTTTGCAAAAGTTGCAGGTTAACAGTTCTCTCCAAGAATTGTTAGAATGTCAAATGGTGGCAATTTTTCATTCCAGCTTCTGTTGTTTACCGGAGACAACTACGATTACTGGAGTATAAAGATGAAGACCCTTCTATTATCCCAAGATATCTAGGATTTAGTAGAAGGAGGATACAGAACCTGCAGATCAAAATGCTTAAATGCTTTAACAACAAATCAATGAACTCAATTGAAAGAAGACTAAAAAGAAGGACAATCAAGCTCTTTTTGCTATCCAATCTACATTGGATATATCAATTTTTCCCCATATAGCTGGTATGACAAATTCAAAGGATGCATGGGAGGCCCTACAAACTGCATACCAAGGATCTGAAAAAATAAGGTTGGTAAGACATCAAACCCTTCGAAGAGATTTTGAAATTTTAAGTATGAAGGATGTTGAGTCTATTCAAGAGTTTATTACTAGGGCTCAAAATATTGTGAACCATCTTAAAACTCAAGGGGAAAGTGTCATAGAGAAAAAAATTGTAGAAAATATTTTGAGATCTCTTCCTCAAAAGTTTGATCCAGTGGTCATAGCCATTGAAGAAAGTAAAGATCTAACCACATTCAAAGTTGCAGAGTTGATAGGTTCTTTGCAATCTCATGAGGAGAGTATGACATTCTACTGATGAACCTCATTCAAGCCTTCCAGTCTACTGTAAGAATTGAAGAAAAATCTACAACCCCTTCTCAATCAAAAAAATATGAAGGGAGTCTTCTACATCTAGAGGACGTGGCAGAGGAAGAGGAAGAGGAAACAAAAGAGGAAGATGAAGAAGTTAAATGGATCAGAGAAGCATCTAGTGTCAGTATTGTGAAAGGTATGGACACTATGAATCTAAATGTAGAAAGAAAAAATCTGATTTAAATAAGTCAAGAGCCAACTATACTAAAGAGTCTTTTAAAGAAGCAAAACATTCTACATTCTTCACTTGAAATTTGGCAAAAGAACCTCAAAAGGATGTTTGGTTCTTGGATAGCGGGTGCTCAAATCATATGATAGGTAAATCTGATCTCTTTGTCAAATTAGATGAATCTGTAAGGAGTCAAGTGAAATTTGGTGATGATAAAGAGGTTGATGTAATGAGAAAAGGTACCCTTGTAGCGAAAACTAAGCAAGGAGAAACTACATTTATTCATGACACTTTGCATGTGCCCAAATTACAACATAGTCTTTTAAGTATTGGGAAGCTTGTAGCAAAAAATTACAAGGTTGTGTTTGAAGATAATCATGCTGCTGCAAAATATTTGATAAATCAGCTAATCACTATCTTATAGCAAAGGCTTGTATGACAGAGAATCAATTATTTCCTCTCACTTTGGAGTCCACTAAGATGCATGCTCTCAAGGAAACCATAGATGGTTAATGGTTATGGCACCAACAAGTATGGTCATTTGCATTTTCAAGGATTAAGTTTTCTTCATAAGAAAGGCATGGTGAGAGGACTTCTTGCAATTTAGGCAAAAAGAAGTTTGTTCGGGTGTGTGTACTTGCCAACAACGAGACATTTTTTTGGTGAAAAACTCAAGGAGGGAAAAATATCCTTTAGAGCTTGTGCATAGTGACATTTGTGGTGACATGCAAGAGGAATTGATGCAGCCTAGAATTGTTAGTTAACACCTAGTCGCGCTGGCACATCACTCAGCCTAGGCTGAGCACTCACCCGAAGCGCGCAAAGGTACTAGGTCCCTCTTAAGAGTCGCAGACAGAATGGTAGCATGACAAAGCAGTAAACATATATTTTAGAAACTAATCCATCCATTCATCATTATACTTAACCAGATCTATAAGCGCTTAAAGGTAATTCATCATGAAAATAATGACATGCATTGATAGAACACATCAAACACTATTTGTTTGGCCAATTTCCTTTATCTATTCATCATACCAGCAGTACAGAAGCTTCATACAATACCAGGCATGCGCGCATGGATCTGTTACAATTATCCAGTCGCATGTACTCATGTTCTCCTCATTCTTTAAAGCATATATATCTATCTGTGTGTATATGTCTACTAAGTAATTCATTACATATATATAGGGTGGGGAACTAGCCCTTCACCACTTAACTCTACCAGAAAATAGGTCGCATGCTAATAACAGCCACATGCCTTTTTACAACTATAGCCATACATGCAAGTATGCTATCTATAGATCGTTGATAGTTAACTATAGTGGTGGATCTATTCTTAGCTTATGCCCATGCAAGAGTAAGTTGTCATGCTCTTCAAAGATCTCCACGAAGAGTGGCACGCAAGTCTCAACATTGCTTTGTGTGCTCCGTATGCCAATCTCTAAGAATAGACTTGATCCCCAAAATCGGCTAAGTCCTTGGGAGTCTAAATCTACACCTCTGCACGTGACACCTTCCTATACCTTCGCGCTTTTGCTCCTGTGTTGTTCTTCCACGCGGACTCTGTGTGCAAGTTCAACTAAGTGTTTTCTCTGATCAACATTACCCCACACTAATCTCATTGTCACCCTAACAATGGTGATGTCCAAAACTTATACAAAGAATGGATAAATAAAGAATGGTTGAATGAATAAAGAATGGATAAATTTTGAATAAGGTATACAAAGCTAACAAAACTGTTTAGGCCTCAGGCCCCTCCGTCTCATCCTGAAACAACAACTATGGATATTCTTCTTTGATATCTACTTCCAGGTTCTCCCACACAGTTAGCACCACTCCTATTGTCTCAGGAACATCTGCAATGATGGACTTCAGCTCTTCCATGGAGAGTTTTCCTTACTCATTTTGTATCACAAGCATTACGCTTGACATAGAGGTTTGCACCCCCTCTAATACATCCATTTTATGAGCAATGAGCTTCCCAAGCTCCTCCAACCTCTCCTTATGCGGTGCCTACTGTGCACTGGCTAGTGTCTCGCTTTTGCTTTACCAGGACTAAGCATTCAACGCGGCCTAGGGAAGCATCCTTCATCACCTTCTGTACTTCATTTTCTTCCTCCAAGGTTTTTATCGCGATCAACGCATCTGGGGTTGTGCATATTGTTAGCACATGATCGGCTTTCTTGAGCTCATCACGGGTGGCTTGCAGTAGGCCTTCATAAGTAGCAATCTTCTTGGCTACTACAGCCTGCGCCTTTTCTATCTTTTCCCGAAGTCCTTGGGCTGTGAGGATACGCACACCTTTTCATCTTCCAACACTACTATTATTATTGTCTTTACATAATGCATTGCAGAAGGAAATTCTTTTGGTACCGGGATTCCAGATGTGGGCATACCTTTAGAACATCATCTCCAATTTCCTCTGCCATACTAACAAAAGTGTCATATTTCCTTTTGATTAAGTCCTTTTCCTATACTAGAGTGCTATCTCCACATCCTTGGCTTTCAATTTCTCTGTCAGCGCCTTGATGGTAGCAGATTTATCTATGTTTCTTCTTTGACCAGGGCATTGCTCACCTGCTCGTCTGACATCACCGTTGGTTTGATTGTCATGTGGCACATTTTAGGTGCCTTCTTCAACCGTCTTGATGCGCATGATTCTTCACCGACATCAAATTCGGGCTCATCCATATGCGTGTGCATAGACCATGAGAGTTGCTTCCTTGTGCAGAGTCACCTTGTCCTCGTCCATGAGTGCCCATCTAAATAAATCCTTTTGCTCGATGGTGCTCTGGAACCAAGCATGAACAATCAGCCTTGGGTCTTCTGTGTACCCCATGGTATGTACCTTAGCGTCCTCCCCTGTTCAACGGGATCGGGGTCCTCTTGGAATGGCTACATCAAGGTTGGGAATACCAGACGTATCCCCACGCTTGTCCTGTGTAGCCTCTGATTGACCCCCTTCTTCTCCTTCCATCTTCTCCTCCTCGTGTTGAGGATTTTCTTCAGTTGGAGATGAAGGCACCTTCTCCTCAGATTCATCTGTTTCCTTGCTCAACTTGAGTTTTCTTCATTTCTTCTCCTCTGGCTCCTTCACCTGCGGGGTTCCTCCTTACGCCCTTATGCGCTTAAACACCTTTTTAAATCTTTGGTCACCCTGCTCCTCCCCTGTAACTCCTTCTCCTTGGGAGTTGTCGCATGCTCCCCCTCCTGGCCAGATGGTTGCTTCCTCCTTTGCACCTGGCCACCACTATCTTTGGGTTCTTCATCCTCTTCCTCATCATCTTGCTTGGGCAGAGGGCCTAGGTGCCGGAATGTTCTCCATAGTATGTTTTCCCTTCGGTGGCCCTGGAAGCATGAATTTGTTCTCCACGTACTTGTTATTCTCCATTTTAGGCTTTAGTTGGAGGTATATTAGTGTGGCCTTGATATCGTGCAATGGCCACTGTTTTCAAGCTTAATGCTCAAGATCTCTGAGATTTTATTCTCATTGTATGCATTCCTTCCTAGATATCCATATGTCTTCCATAGGGTGTGATACTCACAGTCCACCTTGTTTGCATTAAACACCAACCTCCATGTGTTGGTGAACCGATGAACTACAGCTTGGAAGTATTGTGAGAGAAATGCGTATGGCAGATGTCACCAAGGGCTCCACGACCCATCTATCATTGGAAATCATGCAATAAAGAAGTGTTGGTAGATCAAATTATACCTGTTTCCCTAGGACCGAAGGCAAGTCCTTGGGTATATGTCATTCTTCTCCAAATTCCACGTGGAGCCTATCATACCACATCTCTATGCACTCCTTCACCTCCTCTTTCATTGACCCCTTGCAAAGATATTTTTGAATCATTTAGCTGGAGACTTGTGGTTCATGGGGTATTCCCATATGTTCTCTTTTGGGCCATCTGGTACCCCAATCTCCATGAAGACCAAACTTAGTAGGACACAACCAAAACTTATCTTACTCCCTTCGTGTGCTTCCTCTACTATCCGCTCTGCAATGAAGCTGGAAATGTTATAAGTGGTTCCTTCTGACATGCGCTTGGCCACATGCAACCACATAGAATTAACTTGTGACCAACATTCTTGGTCATTCAATTTTGTAGTTAGATGTGCTACTGCTGTACTACTGGATAATTTTTCAATTTGTCAATGTCCATCCCCGCGGTCCTTTCTGATATCCCAGTGCCTTCTGTGTTTCTAAGATGGCACTTTTGTCAGCCTAAGTTGGTCTTAATATCTTTGTTTGATGCCCGTAATCCAAGAATGGCGTGGCAATAAGGATGGGTGTCAATCTTACCCTCCATCCTGCAAAGTAGAAGAAGTCCTCATGGACTCGGCTCATCAACCATCTGTACAAGGGTGCATACTTTCCAAAGTATGGAAGCTCATAAAGTTGGTAGACTTCATTCGCTTTGAGAAGCTTTTCCCAAAGCATCATCATGATATATCGGCATGTCGTCCTCCGTGTGCCTGTTCATTCGAGTAGTGAGTAGGTCATCTAATTTCTTCTGGTTTTCAGTGGTCCGGTGATTGTATTCACTTATCTTACTCTGTCTTATGTGGGTATTCCATTCCTGCCCCACAATAACTTCTTTAGGGTACTGCATTTCAGAGAAATTTCTCTCCAGGGCCATCTCCTCCTCTTCTTCCACCACCACCTTCTTCTTTTCCTTTACAGTGTTGCTTTCTTCTTTGGTGCCATTCTTCTTTCAGGGTTTTGTTTTCTAGACCAGTTGTTGTGTGTTTTGAGTAGTTTTCTTCAAACCCTAACCCGATTCTTCTATTCCCTAATTTGTAATCATGAACTTACGCACCCTAGCTCTGTTTTATTACTCTGCTTCGTCAAACCCTTTTCCTAGGGGATCTAAGCTCTTCCAATAAACAAATCTCTCTTCCGTGCCTAGTTTACTTGCTTCGTACCTTAAATCTCTTTACTTTAGCACTTTGTGTGTAGGTTCTTTGTCAAATTCTTGTAGTCGCAAGGGTAAAAATGAAATTGCATCCCGTCCTTATATAGATTTCTACTTTTCGTTGCATTAATTGCTCCTCCACCTACCAAATTTTCCTCATTTATTACCTATTTTTTTATCATTTCCATGCGGTATATCTTCGCGCCAAAGCTATAACCTTCTAGCGCGCCTTTTTACCCTCTTGTCACAGACTTCTCTTTAGTGCACGCTCTAGCACCCGAGTACCTCGTCACTGCACCATCTCCTGGTAATTACCATGGCCGCCGCTTACCTCGTGTTATACTTTCCCTTATCCATCTTCATCCTTTCTTATCTTGAGAAGCAATATTTTGTTAGTTACCCTTAGCAACCTTCTTTCTCAACACCCACAACATGACATCTTCGCAGCATATACCTGAGAGTCACCAACAATCCACCCCACATGAAAAGGATGTGCAGTCCTCTGTGCATCAACATGCTTCATATTGTAGTTAGTTTCATGCGCAAGCGCGCTTATTACACAAACAAGAGCTAAAATTGACAAAGCATAACGATGATGAAAGAAATACATTAAGGAAATGCATAAAGGGAAACCTAATGTATCTGGAAATACTGCCTTATTACAAACACCAAGAAGACTTATTTATAGTAGGGCTTCAACCTACTCCCGTTAAAGTAACCGGGAAACCTTGTGCCATCAATTGTTTCCAACTAGAAAGCACCTGACTCAAGTATATGAGTGATAACATATGGCCCCAACCAATGCACCTTGAGCTTTCTTGGATGGCGCAAAAACTTGGAGTCATATAAAAGTACCATTTGTCCCACCGCAAGTTTCTTATCCTTGATGTGTCGATCATGCCATGCCTTTTGGTGTGCTTTCTCCTATTTCTGACTCCAACGTGCGATGGCTCGGTGCTCATCTAGTTGAACCATCTTCGCAATCCGTTCTTCCAAGGCTTGCTCATCAGCTAGACCTCTAGCGCGTGTAATGCGCAAGGAAGGTAACATAAATTCTATAGGAAGAACAACTTCCGCACCAAACACCAATTGAAAAGGTGTGGCTTTGTTCAATCTTTTGTATGTTGTTCTATAAGCCCAAAGAACAATGAGATACTTTATCATCCCAATCCTTCCTTCCAACATCACAAATCTTGGTCAATGTGTGGCTCAAAATCTTGTTAAAATGCCTCAGTAGTCCCATTTACCTGAGGGTGATAGGGTGTAGTTTTATGGTGGGCAACCATAAACTCATCTAAAATAATTCTTATTGTCTCATTTAAAAAATGTGTGCCCCTATCACTTGTTAAACTTAAAGGACAACCATACCTTGTAAGAACATTCTCCCATAAGAACCTTGCTTTACTATAGCCATTGTACAGTCCCTGGTAGGTGTTGCTTCTGCCCATTGGGTAAGATAATATGTACAAGTGATGATATAGTGTGATCCAATCAGCACGTGTGGCTGGTGAAATAGGCCCGACAAAGTCAATTGCCCATTTCTCAAAGGGTTCTGCACTTGTTATTGGTCAAAGAGGCATCTCATCCCTTTGTCCTGGTCGACCAAGATGTTGACAATGGTCACATGTCTTATAATATGCTTTACAATCCTTATACAATGTTTCCCACCACAAACCAAGTAAGTAGGATCTTGCACGTTATTGCATCACCTGCATAGTGGCCACCTGCAATACCATAATATGCTTCTTCCATTATGTCTTTCCATTCATGCTCCAAGACACAATGACATAACACCTCATCTCTACCTAACTTGTACAAATCACCACTAATCAACATGAATGGTGCCACACAAATAGCAAGTTGCTTCTTCTCTAAAGCTTTCATGCCTTCGGGCGCCATACCAGTTCTCAAAAAGACAACAATGTCCTCTAATTCCGATGGCGTATGTTGTAACCTATATAGCTATGCATCAGGCATGGTCTCTTCTATTGTTTGTGCCTCTTCCCCTGATTGAATTCTAGACAGGTGATCCAGTCCAAAATTGCTTTTGCCTAGTTTTACCACAACCGTAAAGTCAAACTCTTGAAATAAGAGTATCCATCGGCATATGCGCCCCTGTAAAACGGGCTTGTTCACCAAATATTTTAATGTAATGTGATCTATATAAAACACAAAGGATGTAGCCAACAAATACTGATGAAATGTTTGCAAGGCATAGATCATGGACAAGGCCTCGTGCTCTGTAGTGGTATAATTTTGTTCTACAGGGGCCATCTTCCTACTAGCAAAGAAAATGGGATGATCAATGATACCTTCACCTGGTTGAGCTAAGACAGCACCAATGGCTATGCCAGAGGCGTCCACATGAACATGAAAAGGTTTATCTCATGAAGGAAAATGCAAGATAGGTGTGGTAGTAAGTTTCTCCTTTAATATCTCAAACGCGTCTTTGTGACTCCCAAGTAGAACATACCTTTTCCCTAGAGCAATTCTTCCAAGGGCATGGAAACTTTTGCATACCCTTTGATAAACTTTCTGTAATACCCTGTATGACCCAAAAATCCACGCACCTCGTCGACCTTGGCATTTGGTTCTTTCAAGCCAATGATGACTGCAACTTTAGCTGGATCAACCAGCAACCCTTCCTTATAGATAATATGTCCTAAAAGTGTGCCAAAGGGAGTAGCAAAAATGCACTTCTTGATGTTCAATGAGATACTCAACTATCGACATCTTTCAAACATTAAGCATGATTGTCACAATGATCCTTAATCAGCCCATAAATGGTCCAATCATCAAGATAGACCTGTAAGAAGTTATGAATAAAATCCTTGAAGGCTTATACCAATATCCTTGAAAATACAGTAGGTGCATTCTTCAACCCAAAGGGCATCACAGTATAGGCAAAGCTCCCCCATTCAGTAGTGAAGGTAGACTTCTCTTGATCTTCCGAGGCAATCCTAACCTGATGATACCCTGAAAACCCATCTGTAAATGAATATATTTCACGCCCACCACTCCTAATATTTCCTCCATGAATGGCGTAGGAAAGGGATCTATAACACATGCTACATTCAACTCCCTATAATCAACACAAATTCGAATCCTACCATCCTTTTTATGCTTATCACCATAGGACTGACCCATTCTAATTCATCCAATGGTCGAATGATCCCGGATTTCAACATCTTATCAATCTCCTCCTTTACTTTCTCGCACAAATTGGGATTCATCCGATATGGTCACTTCCTAATAGGGCGCGCACCTTCCTTGAGCTTTATCTTCATTTCTCCGAGTGATATATGCACGCCTTTAAGTTCATGGTATCCTCTTGGGAATAAGTCCTCATAGTCTTGAAGTAACTCTATGATCTTTGCTACCTCTGATTCTGACCAGTAATCCCCAATTATCACCTCCTTAGGTTCAGCTTCTATGCCTATATTTACTTTTGTTGTCTTCATAGGTTCGTGATATGCGTGCGCATCTACATCTCGGATTGGATAATACTTCTTGTGTTCCAGGTGAATGATCCACGTCCAAGTGCTCAACTTCCTCCTCATCAATTATGTAAACCATCTTCCCCTTATCTTTTTCCAGAGAAGCGCTCAAGTAATATGATATCATCTTCTTCATCCGTAAAATATGCCCCTGTCTCTGTCTCACCAAATAATTCCTGAACAAGTTCTTCCACTTTCCCACTGTCTCCCATAGTTAAGCACTTGATAAAGCTTAAAGTTGTGTTCATTGGTGGCGTAGATGAAAAGAAGTCAAAATTTTGGATCATCCCTGCAGTCAAAGTTTTCCAATTGCAGTGTCGCAGTGTAATTCAACATAAACATACCAAGCACACGCGCAACCTTGTAAAGTAGAATAAAATCGATGCACCCAAAGTGAAGGTGGTAATGCTTCCTGTCCTACTATCCAGAGTCTCTCACACTGTTGGATATGATGTTGAGCAGGTTGATCACCATGATAAGGGATTATTTTTGTAGGTGCATTACTTCTGGAAAACTTGGTTAATAAGGCGGTCCCAATCATTCCCCATTCTAAGAGATTATCCCTATGGACTACCCACCAGCACGCGGCCATCCCGCCCAAAGTATATGACAGCATATCTCATCGTTTAAGCTGGTCAACCTAATTTGTTTCCATGACCTGTAAAAATCTAGCCAAATCTTCAGATCCAAAGTATAGCGAAGTCTTACGCGACTAATACATCAAACAGAGCGAAAACCCATTTTGCAAGTAACCGTGTGCTTAACTTCGCGCCCCACCAGTTCATAAGTTCCATGAGCCCAATTATCGCAAGAAATACTAGTAGTATCGCTGATTGACTGAGAATATTCCCAATGAAGGATTCCTTCCTTAGATGGATCATTGACCTCTGGGTCTCGAATAGCGCGTATATAGATTCTATTCAAGTCCTCTTCACTTAAAGGTTCCACATATGGCACGGATTTCCCATCTGTTAATGGTATTATGACCCTTTCCTCCTTGTTCTTAAAGCTGATATACCCTTTGTTAAACCTCAAATCAGCATTGTTCACATAACACCAAGGGCGCCCAAGAAAAGCTAGGAAACTATCTGCTTCCAAGCGCTAGCACTTCAAAGTCTCTTGTGAACTTGTCCTCTTGTATAATGATAGATGCATCCTAAAAACTCCTATGGGATTAGCTTTCATTCATTTTGCCATGAACAATACATTAGATTATGGATCAATGGGGGTCTCCCCATTTGTTCCCACACATCCAATGTAAGTACATTTACTTCCACACCTGTGTCAATCAAAATATTTCTCAACAACCATCCATCCACAACAACATTCAAAGTGATCTCCTTGTCGTAGTCAATGCTATCAGGGGGAGATTCGCATGAAGTATTTGTCTCTTAGTTTTAGTTCCTACGCGTGGAGTATTCCCTTTCAACCAATTTCCTAATAAAGGAATAATATTCTCCTAGCGCAACGTTCTACATACCTCTCTGATGTCATCAATATCCAACGGGACCTGTTCGTATCCTTGTGCTCCAATTTCTGAGACTACTCTTTTAAACCTTGTATCTCACCTTGAAGGCTCCTAAGGACCTCCATTGTTTCCTGATAGACTTCTTTCTGATGAGTTGGATCTGGATATCTGGCATGCAAAACCTCCTCCCTAGTGATTGTCGGCTTCTGTTGCAACACCTCTCTTACATGCGCCGCCTCAGCTCGTGTGGTTATCTTGATTGTTACCGCCTTAGGTTTTGGTGTTAAATTTGGCATCCACTGATTCTCTATCATGCGCTGGATTCTAACCATCCCCGTGCCATTGTTTTCTTGCTTGTGCTGCTTACTGAGATGCTCATACAAGTCTGGGCACTCTTCATAACTATGCCTCTTTCCAAAAAATGAACAGGAAATATTCTGCGGGGATTTGCGCCTATAATGGTCAGGTGAACCACATGTATAAAAATTTCCTCGAGGGAATTCACTCCTTCCTCCACCTTGGCCTTGCCACAATATCCTCGTCCCCTTTCACAAACCCCTTCAAAACTTTCGTCATTCCCGTCATAGCGTGTTTTATTAGAATCCCTATCCTGATGCTCATTCTTCCCTTTAGAATTATCAGCCACACTCGCCTGTCTTACCCCAATATCAATGGCATCATAGATCTGGCCAATCAATCTACATTCCTTAGTATCATGGGTCGTGGACCTATAAATTTTACAAAAGGAGGATACATTCTTCCGATCACGCATTGTAATAAGGGCCGATGACTAGCATCATGATTCAAATGGCTAGATCTCACAGTCTAACAACAACGAACGTACAGTTTTGTGAGGTCAACTTTCCTTGGTGTGCCCTTCCACTTCACAATCTATACACCACATTCCTGAGCACGTTTCATGAGCTGAGTTTACCGATAATTTCTCTAATTTTTTTCCATAGCCGCTTATCTCGAGCTTCCAAAATGGACTAACTCTAGTGTCAATACTCCCAATTGCTTGGCGCATAAATCAACTTCCAATGCTTTCGTGGATCGTAATAAGTCTTATGCGACAATGCTCTTTGAAATGGGGTAATCAATCCCCGACAAACCATTGTGCATGCCGACTTGCATGAATGTCATAAGAGAGTTTGGCTATAAGTGTTTTAAAATTCACATCATACTCATGTACACTTTCGGTAGTACCTTGCTTTATATCCTTAAGTGTGCTTATACTCTACTGCTCAAAATCGGGATGTGGAACTCTTTTAAGAAAACATCTTTCAATGTTGCATAATCAATACAAGTTTGAGTGGGATCAAACTTCCTATACCAACTGTGCACGTGCACTGTAATGTAGTCGCAAATTGACTTGCCTTGCGCTCAGAGGCCGTAATACCTTTTGCACACGACAATATTTCACACATATGAACATCTTCAGCAGCATCCTCGATACCTCTATATTCTAGGAGATGAAGGGACATCTCCATATAAATGTTTTGGGGTTGCTGCAGACCTTGACCGCTCGACCCAGAACCTCCTTGGTTTCCTCTTCCTCTAGTACCACCCGAACCACCAGAACTAAAACTACCCATACCTCCTAAGCCTCCTCCAGGATTTGAAATAGGGCCCATGGATGCACTCCCATATGCCCCAACAGTGGTATTATCTTGGACCCCTACGATGCCTGGGAAGTGGTCCCAACTCTAGAGGTGATTCCGCACTTTTTCAGCGTGCTGATATTCTGTGTAGATGATGAGCCTGAAAACGTACCCCAAAAGAATAACGAAGTTGTCTGTGCTGCCATTGATGTACTTGTTGTCTGACTTATTTTTGTGCTTTCACTTCCTAAATTAAAATTATTTTTACCTGTTGTACTAGATACTGGAAAACCAAGCGCAAGGGCTAGGTCAGCAGGTTGGCTTAGATGCGCACCCGTGGCCCAGGTCATATCTACTTGGAATGCTTCCATGTGAGGCCGAAGAGGGTTCTTTGTCATGATTTCCTAGATGGGGGAGTTCCTGATGCTCTTTCTCTTCTTCCTCCCCATAAGCCTCAAATATTTCACGAGCCATCTCTCTCCACAACACCATCCATTCTGCAATTTCTTGTTTCTTGCATAATTCCCTCTCGCGCGCCTCATCATACTTCAACCGCCTCTCTTCCCTTTGTCATGCTACCACTAGGTCTGCCATCTTTCGCCAATCCTATTCCTGCCCCGTGCATGGAGATTCTTTTAGCTTTCCATGGGTTTAGCTTCTAAGTTCAACGTTACCATTAGTATTTTGATTGCCAGTGGAATACCTTGCAAATATGTCCCTCTAGGATACCGTAGAAACTAGAACTCTGCTACTTCCGAGCATGAATAAGTCGAAATTGAATACTCCAAAATATAGCTATTTAGGACACCGCGAAACCAGGTATCTACGCGTATGAGTCTAGCTTAAGTCAGCATTGTATAGTGTTTTAAATTCCTCATGTGTCCAAACAAGTGTGCGATACCTCCAATTCCGCTTAGATGCATATGCAGTCAACCATTCGTATAATTCTACTAGAAAGATAGCAAAGAAGCTTTCATATAAACTGTCATACAGATTTTTCTCTACCCAAGTACGTGCGCTAAATCTGGATCCAAGTGTCAAACCTCTCGTGTGTATTCTTCCTCTATATCATGAATCCATTCTTCAATGCTCACCAAAGTTAACCGGTATGTATTCATGCGAACCATTCTAAAACAACTGAAAAAGAGGTCCTGCAACGGAACCAATGATGCAGCCTAGAATTGTTAGTTAACACCTAGTCGTGCTAGCACATCACTCAGCCTAGGCTGAGCGCTCACCCGAAGCGTGCAAAGGTACCAGGTCCCTCTTAAGATTTGCAGATAGAATGGTAGCATGACAAAGTAGTAAACATATATTTTAGAAGCTAATCCATCCATTCATCATTATACTTAACCAGATCTATAATTTCTTAAAGGTAATTCATCATAAAAATAATGACATGCATTGATAGAACACATCAAACATTGTTTGTTCTGACAATTTCCTTTATCTATTCATCGTACTTGATGAAGCTTCATAGAATACCAGGCATGTGCGCATGGATCTATTACAATTATCCAGTTGCATGTACTCATGTTCTCCTCATTCTTTAAAGCATATATATCTATCTGTGTGTATATATCTACTAAGTAATTCATTACATATATATAGGGTGGGGAACTAGCCCTTCACCACTTAACTCTACAAGAAAATAGGTCGCATGTTAATAATGTGACCACATGCCTTTTTACAACTATAGCCATACTGCAAGTATGTTATCTATAGATCGCTGATAGTTAACTACAGTGGTGGATCTATTCTTAGCTTATTCCCATGCAAGAGTAAGTTGTCATGCTCTTCAAAGATCTCCACGAAGAGTGGCGCACAAGTCTCGGCATTGCTTTGTGTGCTCCGTACGCCAATCTCTAAGAATAGACCTGATCCCCAAAATCGGCTAAGTCCTTGGGAGTCTGACTCTACACCTTCGTGCGTGACACCTTCCTATACCTTCACGCTTTTGCTCCTGTGTTGTTCTTCCGCAAGGACTCTATGTGCAAGTTCAACTAATTAATTTATCTTATCAACAGAATCTTTGGGTAAGAATATTTAATTTCTAACATTTATTGATGATTTCTCACGCCACATATGGGTTTATTTTCTTAAGCGAAATCTGAGGCATTTGAATGCTTCAAGCATTTTAAGGTGTGTGCGTAAAATCAAAGTGGGTATTCTCTCAAAATACTCGAGAGCAGGATAGAGGGGGAGAATTTACTTCCAATGAGTTTGCTGATTTTTGTAATACTCATGGAATTAAGAGACAACTTACAAAGAGCCTATACCCCAATGAGAATGACATTGTAGAAAGAAAGAACCGCAACATTATGGAGATGGCGAGAAGTATGTTGCAGCTCAAAAACCTTCCTAATTGCTATTGGGGAGTTTCAGTAGCAACCACAGCTTATATTTTGAATCGAAGCCCAACAAAATTGCTTCAGAATATCACTCCCAAGGAAGCTTGGAGTGGACACAAGCCCTCAGTAGCTCACTTTCGTGTATTTGGTTGCCTGTATATGTTCATGTTCCAGAAAAGAAGTGGAATAAGTTGGATGCAAAATCCCAACTTTGTATCTTTGTGGGCTATTCAGATTTCACAAAAGGATACAAGTTCTATAATCCTGACACAAAGAAATGGATTATTAGTCTAGATGTGTTTTTTGATGAAGGGGGAGTATGGCAATGTCAAAAAGGAGTTCAACCATCTACACCACTCATCATGGGTACAAAATATGTTCAAAAAGTTCCTCCTCTCCCCACAAGCTCAAGTGGAAGTTCAAGCCCTAGTTCACTAAGTTCACCAAGTTCCTCTTCAAGTGATAGTTCTAGTCCACAATCAAGTCCAAGTTCTTCACAAAAGGTACGAAGTTTAAATGAAATTTATCAAAGGAGTTCTAATTTGAATCCAATTGCCAATTTTGCTTTGTTTAGTACCATTCAAGTTGAACCTTAAGTATATGAAGAAGTCGTGAAAGGACAAGTATGGATTGATGCTATGAATGAAGAGATGCATGCAATTGTTAAAAACAATACATGGGAATTAGTGCAACTTCCTAAAGATAAGCAAGTGATTGGTGTCAAATGGATTTATAAGGTGAAATATCATGTTGATGGTTCTATGAATAGACACAAGGCAAGATTAGTTTCCAAGGGATTTGCACAAACGCCTAGAGTAGATTATTCAGAGACTTTTACTCCAGTTGCAAGATTTGATACAATCAAGATTATATTGGCTATTGTTGCACAACACAAGTGGCCAATCTATCAGATGGATGTAAAATCAGCCTTCCTAAATGGTTTTATTGATGAGGAATTCTATGTGGAACAACCTATTGGTTATGAAATTCCAGGAAAAGAACATTTGGTTTACAAGCTAAAAAGGGCTCTTTATGGGTTGAAGCAAGCACCTCGTGCTTGGTATGCAAGGATTGATAGTTATTTCTTGAAGAAAGGATTCATTCAAAGTTCCTCAGAGCCAACCCTCTATATCCAACATCTTGGTAATGATATTCTAATTGTTTTCCTTTATGTTGATGATCTCATTTATACAGGTAACAACCCATCTCTCATGGAGAAATTTCAAGCAGAAATGAAACAAGAATTTGAGATGTCAGATCTGGGACTCATGCATTATTTTCTTGGAGTGGAGGTGCAACAAAAATCTGAAGGTATATCCATTTCTCAAACCAAGTATGTGGCTGATCTATTGAAGCGTTTAGAATGATGTCATGCACTGCAGTTGCCACTCCTGTTGCCCTTGGTGAAAAATTAACCAAGGAAGATGCAAGTTCCAAAGTAGATGTTACTTTATACAAAAGTTTGGTTGGGAGCCTCATGTACCTCACTACCACGAGACCTGATATTATGTATGTTGTGAGCCTCATCTCTCGGTTCATGCAGGATCCACATGAGTCTCATTGGCGTGCCTATGCAAAATAATTATAAGGTATGTGAATGGTACACACAATTTTGGCATTCATTATTCTCCCACACATAATTTTGAGCTATGTCGTTACATGATTCTGATTGGGATGGTTTAGTGAATGATAGAAAATCCACATCTGGTTATATTTTCTCACTTAGTTCTGGAGTTGTCTCATGGAGTAGTAAAAAGCAGGCAACCATTGCTCTCTCTTCATGCAGGTTTGAGTATATTACAGCAGTGATAGTAGCTAGTTGTCAAGCCATATGGATTAGATAGATTTTGGAAGATTTATAATTGGTTCAGAACATCTAACCACTATTTCTTGTGATAACAAGTAGTACCTTTGCAATGACAAAAAATCATGTGTTTCATGCAAGATCGAAGCACATTGAGATTCAACATCACTTCATCGATCCTTCATTCAAGACGGGACAGTGGAATTACGGTTTTGCCCTACAATTGAGCAAGTTGCTGATATATTTACCAAAGCTCTACCTACAACCAACTTTGTTGCTTTGAGGAATCAGTTGGGACTCATCCCCGTTGCTCATGTAGGGGGAGATTGAAGGATGCATGATCAACGCTGCAAACACTGCAGTTCCACCACCAATTCCACTGTCAAACTCCACTCATCTACTCTTTAGTTTTCTTTAACTAGATTGTTATGTTAGTTAATAAACTGCAGACTGGGTAGTTTCTTTTAGTCATAGGATTAGTTTTCCCCTATTAGCAGCTTCATTCGTTGCCTAATAAACTATAGCTATGACTTCTTTTCTGTTATAAAAGAATTATTCTTGACATTGTACACACACGGTGAGAATAATACAATACATTGAAATATTTTTCTTTATTCTTGCAATTTGTTGTTCGCGCTCGATTCACAGAGAGGATTTATTAAGTTTTTTTCAGCATAGTGTTAGAGCATTCAATCTAATCTTTAGTGCTCACATAGGGGTGAGCAGAAATAATAAATAGAATATATTATAATTTCATTGTAATTGACATCCTACTGACGGGGTATATTTGTTTTTTTAATTGGGACTAAATTGGCACTCTACCATTTCATTGACGATGTTTGTGTTGATGTATGCATCTTTTGAAATTTTAAGGGAGAATCCTACATGTAGTTTTAGAATTGAACGCGCAGGGATTCGATATTTTACGAGAAGGTGTTTCCAATTGGGATGAGGATTGCCGCTCCGAGAGAAGATTCGAGGTGGATGACACGAGATAATAGCGTACTTTGTCAACATATTGATTTTTATTTTTATGCCGATGGATCAATGTCGGGTGTACGACATTTGCAGAGCATACAAGACCTATAATCCTAATAATGTTCCACTTTGTAGCATCTCGGATCCTTGTTAGTTGTTAAGTTTTGATGGTGCTAAAGGAGAGATCATTTTTACGATAGTAGACAGAATTTTTTTGAGAGGAACAACATGAAAAACGGATCTACGAAATTTTTTACGGACGCCCGAAAGAAAGGAAGAAGCACCTAGTTTCCCACGGTTGGATCTCAATCTTCCACCTCTTTTCAATGACAAAAATATTGATCGAGAAATATTGGTCTAGATCGAGTTGTAAACACAAATTTCTTTGTAATTAGATAGTTATTTTTAGTTCTGATTTTTGATGCCAAAACTTGGGTGTTTGGAAAAATATTTTAAATGGTAAAAGTTATAGTAAGAGGCTCTCCAACTCTGGTGCAAAAGTGGAGTCAACTCTTCTAGGGTTTCCCCCCTCTAACCGTTGTACTACGACCTTTTTGGGCTCTGTGGGAATTTATTGCTATAGTTTCTCCTAGGGTTTTTCACCCTCTAGGCATCCCCTATATAATGATCTCGCCATCTTCAAACCTGGTTCTTTTAACTATGGCGGTAGATAGTAGAGAGTGAGCAATGGCACCACCCCGAAGCTCCTAGGAAATTTATCCGAAGGTTTTTCACGAGGTAATCTCTCTCCTCCAAATGTAGTTCTACCCATTCCTGAATTTAATGTTGTTTACCAATGGTTAGAACAGTTTCTTTGAAAAGGAACGATAACCGATCGTACCAAACTAAGAACACATATGTTAATCAAACACCACGATCTATAAGAGGAAAGCAATTTGCGAATAACTTTACATAAAACCTTTGCAAACAAATGAGAAGCAATATCATATATTATTATGGAACTCAATGCAATACATTCGAATGGTCCTTGCTTAAATAGGCAAGGAATAACAATCTAAGAACCGGTCAAGGTCGTAGATCAAACCATAAATCAAGGAAATAACTAGTCATCAAAGAACTAGTCAAGACCATAGATTTAGGAGAGAAATAGACATCAAGGATCTAGTCAATACCATAGATTAAGGAAAGAACTATACCTAACAACTAGATAATATCTCCTAATATATAAATAAGATAAAAGAAATATCCACACACATAAGTGGGTGAGGATAAATACAATAAAGGTAAATAAAGTACCAGGTGAACATGAGCTAAGGTAAATACCTACTCTAACATTTTCCTCATTGGGTATTTTGTAGGTTGAATACCCTCGAAAGCATGCTTAAATTCTAGGCTAACACGGTCTAGATCCCTCATGGGGTCCATCTCGGATAGTGTTCAAACATGACCAAGGGTTTCTTTCTTTTTTCTTCTCGACATTACGTTAACGTACCCAATATTTTGGCTAAGCAATCCACTTGGTATGTCCGTAACTTGTTGTTTGTTTTAACACCTGGCACAAGGACTTTGTGGTATCTGAGTATACCGCCCTTAAAGTGCCCGTTTGGATTGAATTTCCCGGTCTTCCTTTGTCATTTGTCATTTTTGCTATAAATTACCGCTTAGCTAGGCGGGTTCTATGCATGGAATTCGATACATTTTACCATACTCATCCCTAGAAGCAAGTATGTGTTGAGATTAATATATCACGGGACCTCAAATAATTCGTGGATATTCAAATGGGTGATAAACACTACTCCCGGTGGTCATGTATATCAATCTACTCAACACTTGCTTTAACTTTTTTTCAAGTGTTTGATCACAAGATCAAGATTATCGATTTATGTTCCCGTAAGCGCCTGTGGACAAAATAGCTCCCAAGCCAATCAAACCCCAACAGGAGGAAGGTTAAGAAGTTGTCGGGGGTGACGAAACAAAAACAAAGCCCAAAAATATAAATCCTCGGCTCCCATGGTCATTAGGAACCGGATGTTAAGGAACATTTTCACAATACTTCGGCTAGGAGCCTACAACTGCTACTAAGGAACCAACTACTGCTACCATTTTGTCTACCCCATTACCAAAGTACGCCAACACACCCCTTACAGCGTCGGTTCTCATGGAACAGAAATTTTTGTTTCTCGTGTCCCCATCTTGTATTCAATTTCTTTGTTGTTGTCAAGAAACTCACAAGGGCCTTCCAAACAACCCCGAAGTCCACCTCGCATCTCTCGGGACCATAGATCAGACGCACTGTGTGTGGAGTCCATTGAAGCGGAATACAACATTGAGTACGTTGAAGCAGAAAAAAAAATGATTTGTAAAATTTTTTATAGCATAACGTTGCTCGATTCTTGCCTGCACAATCAATATGATGCCCTTGAGGGCTTGGAGGATGGGGAAATGTCTCTTAACAAATGTTTCCCATGAATTGTCTATCTTGGAATGTTAGGGATCTCACAGACTCCTATCATAAGTATGTGGTGTGTGAAACTTGACAATAATGTGTAAATATGGAAGTTTTGTTTTTGCAGGACATTAAAATTATAGGTTTTTAGTTGCAGATGGTATGCAAGTCCATCGGCACGACATCTTAGCTTTCTATAGAAATCATGAAGTAGGATGTGGGGGATTAATTTCACTTTTTCCCCCTAAATGGTGGCCGTTATTAATTGACCATTGAATTGACCCCACCAACCATGTCATTTTGGTCCTCTTTAATATTGAGGCTCACCCTTTTGGGCTTATTAATATTTATGCCTCAAATGATGCAAATTTGAAAGGGTGATGGATAACCAACTCCATTCTCGATGCCTACTGGGGTAATAAGCGGATATTTTAATATGGTTGAGTCACCAAATGATAAATTTGGCCACCACCTTCCCATGAGGTGGACACCTGGTGAAAGGGAAGCATGGTACTTCATGTGAAATAAATTCATATTCTTTGATCCTAATGCATCTCGCTTTCCCACCTCTGTAGCTTGGTACACGTGGTCCAATCTTTGTGGAGGGACAGATCGCGTCCTTAAATGGCTTGACAGGGCCATGCTTATCAGCTCAAAACTTTTTGAGTTTGATAGCATTTATTCCATGCCAGTGGAGGTTATGCCTAACTTTGTCCTTTTAGACCACTCCCCTATATGATTTCGTATCGTTGGCATGATGTGTGCCCATTTTGTCATAAAGGCCAATTCTTTCTTAATACGACCTTGATGCAACATGGCCCCACTATCAATCATATCAAGTGGATTTGGAATTTAATTCCACGACCTAGTCACTGTCAGCGATTTCATCCACCTATGCAAACTAATTGGTTACAATGGTGGGAAGATGTGTTGACTCGGACTGCCAAATTTCTTAGAATCTACGGACTCATACATCACTAACACCTCGGCTCTTATCTAAACGATAGTAGTGCTTTAAGGTGATCCCTTCTCTGATGCTCTCTGTTTGCAAGTTTCTACACTCTGACATCAAATCCAAATTGAAGACAACTATAATTTCAAAGGCAATTAGATCCGGGATCAAATGCATTAGCTCAAGGTTGGAGATCGGGTCTCAAAAGAATTTTTCTTTCTCTTCAAGCCAAAAAGCCTTCTCACAGATCGAGTTATCACGGACAACGAAGCTCGAGATACTCCGACCCCAACTTATGTTACAAGCCTTTGTGTGCCATCAAAATCTCATCTTTCAAGCTCAACCTCCCTTTGCAGCTCATCGAGCCTCTCTTGACCAATGTTTAGGGGTTGTGCCATGCAAGCTTTTAGAGACACAAAATGTGATATGTGAAATAATTCTCTCCAATGAATACCTCCACAAAGCCACTATGAAAATGGTGAATGATAAAGCACCAGGATGCTTGAGATTCCCATTTATGAATTCTATAAAAATCTCTGTGATTTTGTCGGGAAAGACCTTTTTTAGGTCTATCTTGAAGGGTTTCAAAACCACTCCCTAGAACAGAGACATTAACAAGGGGAACATTAAATTTATCCCTAAGAAATAATATCCTAAGAAAATCACTTATTTACATTCGATCATGCTATTGAATGTCTTCTACAAAATCATTTCCAAAGCGTTAGCTCTACGATTATGCAATCTTTTGCCTATTATCATTCAGCCAGAGAAAATAGGCTTCATACAGGAGCGTTTCATCCTGGATAACATCATTTCAGTTTGGGAAGGTATGAAATGGGCTCGTAGATCTCATCAGTGTCATGTTTATCAAGATTGATTTTGAGAAGGCTTATGATTGGATTGAATGGAATTTCATCCTCAGTGCTTCAAGCCCTTGGCTTTAGACCCATTTTTATTCAAACTATCAATATGCTCTTTGCAAATGCATCTGCACAAATTTCTATCAATGGCCTTAGCTCGGAGTCCTTTGGACTATTCCGGTCTATCAGGAAATGTTATCCTCTTGCCCCTGCAATGTATGTGTTAGCGAACGAGGAATTTGGTTATCTATTTAGCCCATGCCAAAGCTCAAGGTCTTGTGTGTGGAATCTCGCTACCTAGTGAGTCTGATTCTCAACTCCTCAATGAGAATTTTGTGGATGATTCCTTCCTTATGTTTATCGAGGATGAAAACATCATTGGCAATGTTATGCAATGCTTGGATACTTTCTGCCTAGCTTCTGGTTCATCCATTCAATGGCGAAAAACTCAATGTTACAGAAATCTTTCTTTCTGCGCTTGGTAGCTTGCTTTGAATTTGATTGGAAAATTCTGTAGCATGGTGAGATTTTCAAATTCCTAGGTATTCCTTTTGCTTTTCAAGCCTCCCCAACTGATCTATGGCATTATGTCATTCAACAGGGTGGCAAAAAAATTGGAATACTGGCTTACTAGGCCTTTGTCTTTGGTGACAAATTCCAAATTTTCTCTAAAGTTCTAGCTGCTACCCATGTCTACTACTCATCTTGCTAGGTTCCTTCTAAGGCCTCCATCCAAAAGCTAGAAAATTTTCTCAAAGATTTCCTCTGGGATAATGCCTCTACTAGAAAAGGTTTTCATCGAGTAGCTTGGGATATATGTTGTCTACCTCGCAACTCTGGAAGCGTCGGGCTTATCCACATTCAACGCTAAGGGAAGCTCTCTGTGTTAAGTGGATTATTAGAAGCATCACTAGCCAAGAAGCTTGGAAAGTTCTCATACGACATGACATCAATGAAGGCTCTCCTTACGACCACCCTGCATGGAAAGGCTTAGGGTTTGTCAATTTTCTCATCACCCCTATGCCTATCAAAATTGTTGGCACTTTTGTGCTTAAAAGTATTTGGAAAGCATGGGAATGTGTCAAACCTTGGATTTTATGGAAAGGGGATGGCTTTCACAATGGGTTATCTCTTAACCAACAATCTCTCTGGTGGTCGCCAATTTTTCAATCCCAAGATCAATGCTTAGTAGAGATCCCGGGAATCTCCGTGCTCAAATTCTTCAAGTGTGGAATTCACACCATAGAGGACTTCTTCGCAAGAACACGCAATATTAGTTATCTTGGCTAGATTTTAAATCTCTATTTCAGCTTTCTAACCAAGATCAGGATACTTTCAATATTGTGATCAATTTGGTTCCTGATCACATGCTACATAATATTTTTGTGCACTCTTCTCGCCCTTGGTGGACATACTAGAAGTGGTATGTTCATACCCCTTTTTGTAACTATAAAGAAATCAAAGGATATCGATGGTTCTCACCCCATTTTCCCATGGTGGAATAACTTAATGCTCATTATAGAATTCATGCCAATCTATCTACACAGGGTAGACAGGTTTGAGACTATTTGGAATATATGTGTGGAGCCAAAAATTACTCACTTTTTGGGTGCATTCTACACAAAGGCCTTCTATCGGGGCACATCTTGTTCAAATTGGGATTCCATATCCCAACAACCCTCTCGTGGGCATACGGAAATGCTTTTGCATGTCTTCTAGTTCTTTCCCAAAGCTCAAATTACCTAGAAGCTGGATCCTTACTTTTTTTTTCACATCCCCCCACTATTTCACTTGGCAACATATCCTTCTAGAGACAATCCCAAAAATTTTCCTATGTTCACCCGATTTGGCATGTTTTCGTAGGAGGATATTTTATTTTGGATATGGAAAGAAAGAAATGATTTTTCTTTCCTAATTCTCTGATTGATCAATCTTTCTCGATTTATAATAAATATATGGTGATCTCCAATGTGCTCCTACAAATCTAAGTCCAAGAAAAAGGTGGCGCTGCGCAGTGGACCACCTCTAAACTTCTTGCTACAACACTGGGGAAGCCTCGTCCAACGTTGCTCGATTACCTCCATCTCCCACCAGGCGCTCCTCGCCTTCAGCCCATGGAGGCCGACACAACAGATCCTAGCATTATGCCTTGGTCACACTCGCTGCTCCATGACCGACTCATAAGCATAGTGATTCGCCTATGCACGGTCGGGGTCAAGGCTAACCGCCACACTCCTTAGCTCACCATAAGGGTTGGGGCTCACCACCTTGGCAATATGGGTGGGGTTCTCTGCCAACCTCGTCGGTTTACCAGTGAAGGCTAGGGTTCTCCTCTTGCCATCACTTCATAGTAGGCCACTTAGCAATTACCGCCACCCCGCCACCCTTTGGAAAATTCTCGCAACACATCCTCGCCATTCCTAATTACAAGGAAGAAGCCCCCGAGGAAGAGCTTTGCTACTAAGCGGGAGATTCTAGAGAAGTGGAAACTATCTACCCTGGTTCGAGTGGCTAGATGATAAGGATCCACCCACCTTAGGCATGTTTGCAGTTATTGCTTGAATTTTCCTTTGTTTTTGTCAGAAACAATGCGTTTTGTTTTGTTGTGCTTTCCTAGGCTCTACCTAGTTTTACTTTTGTTGTTCTAGGCTAGACCTAGTTTGTTCGTGATTTTGGGGCGTGCTCTCATACCGCCCACTTTTTTGTTGAAAGCTATCTTGTATTTTATTGCATTAATATAATATAAGATATTTTTCAAAAAAACTGGGTGTTTCGAAACCCACCAAGATCCATATTAAGCGATTATGCATTACGTATAATTGTAGTGGTGCATCGACGATTTTTCGATGTTTTCTTCCTAGAAATATGTGAGCGGTGTTGGATTATTCAAGGTGTTTAGATGTTTTTGTCATTTTAGATGTCAAAATACAGCCACTTTTAAAATATGACCCTCATGATTGATAGGTAAATATATAATTTAAACGTCAAAATGACATGTATATTCAAAATATATATATTAAGAAAGTTGATAAATTAAATATTACACAAACACTACACATTATAAATTTGTGAGATTCATGCCAATTATAACATAAATGAAAGTGGAAACTTTGCAATGTAAATAAAATAAAAAATAATAGAATTATTTTAATATCTTATTAATGAAATATAAACATCTTCATAGATAAAATAGAAACATCTATTAACTTTGATTTTTAATGAATTGTATTTGATTATTATGCTTAAGGCATTTCACTGATGGGGTCGATGATGCAAAGCGGGTGTTGTATTTTTCCACTTTTAAACGTTTTCAAGGATTGTTATTTTTTTAATCAACTTGAAGTCTTTTATATTCCAAAAATTGATCAAATACTGATTTAAGACTGAATTCAAACTGAAATTAAGTTTGCAATTTTACTCAAAATTTCACTGTTTGATCGAAGCCCCAAAAATCATTGTTTCTTGATTTTAATCGATTTTCCAAAGTTGTCAAATACTGATTACCATTGCATCCACATTATTTTAATGAAATTCAATTATTGCAAATAATCAGAAACTAAAAATAAAATCAGAACACAACACTAGATTGTTTACGGGGTTCGGAATTCCTACGTCCTCGGGTTCGTGATGAACCGATCCATTAATAATGTTAAAAATGTAAATACAATAATATTTATATTAACTAATCATGAATAAAAACTTTCAAAACTGTGTTTCAGACCTTTGAAGGACATTAATGGAGCTCAGCCTCTGTCCTTCACCTTCCTGATCCACTTGCAGTGGTGTCTCCCTTTGGTTCTACGCCTTTGTGTGAATTTAACAGAAAATAACTCTATCATAAAAGGTCCAAATTGGAAAAATTATCACACCATCGCGATCGTCTCAAAATTTTGAACAACTTTTATATATAACTAACGATCTAGTTTTGATTGGAAGTGCCTCAAAATTACGTTTTTCCAAAACTACTTGTTTATTGGCTTGACACGGACACGACACTTATTTTTACAAATACAAGTAAGCTCAATTTACACCACTTACAAGAGGGTGGCAGGTTGGTAAGGCTGCTTATATTTTTAAATGAGGTGTTGGGTTCAAATCCCCCTTCCATATGTTTAGGTGCCCAATTTAACAATTGACCCCACATTTGGTGGGAAAGGGATTTGATAAGCCTTTAAATAGCTTTTTGTCCACAAAATCCTCCTTATCCCATGGGATTAGACTTATAGCCGTGTAATTGATTAAATAAAATATTATTATTATTATTTTAAATCCAAATCCACTAAAAAACTACCAAGTGTCATGCCCATAATATGCCATTTGTTCACGTCACAGTGTGTCACGTCATCATTTGACCATAACTTTGACTATGCATATCTTTCACATACGAACTCAGATTTGGTCCGTTCAAAATGCGTCATAAAGCTTGCGATGAGATTTATACCAAGGAACTGATTTTTAAAAATTACAAGACAATCAATTTTACCTTGTCGCCAATTGCCACATGTCACCTTGCCATTGGTCCACTTGTTAACTGTTGACCAAAGTTGACTTCCATTTTGACTAAACTTTGACCAGACATAACTTGAGCTCAGAGTGTCCATTTTTTACATTCTTAAAGTCATTGGAAAGCTCTCTGAAGGATATAATACACTAACATGGTTTAGGAAATTTTAGGTAACTTTGAAAGCGAAAAATTTCCCCGATCGATCGAGGCCTCCACCCTTTGACGGTAGACATGGTATTGGCGGTTACTGAACAAAGAAGTACATCGACAACATATTATTTTTTAATACCATCTAACGGTTCATCTCCTCTTGCTTTTTTATTTTATGTTCACATCTGCCATGGGAATGGTGCTACAAAGGTTACAATGCACGTAGCATAGGTGTTCGAAGAGAGAAGAAGAAAAACCAATATAGGTAAACATTATGCATAAATGAAGCATCTCCTAATCCTGAATCTTCTTCTTCTTCTACAGGACAACAAACAAAAGTGACAAGAAATAGTTATCTCTATGAGACAATTGAACCCACTTCATATACTGAGATATAGATTCACACCGATCAATTTGAATATAGTAAAATGAGGAGATATTAGGGTTACTGGAATTTATCTCCGTGAGTAGTCTGATTTAACCCATCTTTTGGTGCTGATTTTAGGATGAGTATTAGCGAGAGATTCATTTAACATAGTTCCCGTAGCATTATGTTTATTTATTTAATATAATTATTGCTACAACTATCCAAATAATGCTAAATTTATAACGTTAACTTGGGTTTCAATGTGGTTAACGCCTCTGGATATCAAATAAAGTGCTTGTATTATTATGCAAGGAAAATGATAGGTCTGAAAGGCCATTTAGGATGTGTCACTCTCCATGTTCTGCTTTGGGTTTTGAAGAGCGCTTAACTTGGTTGGTGGGTTTGTTTGACATGGGTCTATTTTTCCCATTCAAATTTTATTTTGTTGTTAAATACATGGAGAAACAAATAATAGATACGATACTTTTGAAGCTATACAATTCATATAATATCTTTTCAACTGGAATCTTATCACTTTAAGGAATATCTATATCAAATGCCATTAAAAACAAATCTAAAATGTGTCCTAACTCTGTAAATCCTAAATTTCTCACATTAAACGTGTATTATTAAGAAAATATTGATAATGGCATACAAAACGAGCATAAATAAACACACACCCCTACGTGTCTCACTTCAAATACATGGCATGCCTTTACTGTCATGGGCCTCCCCTCTTTCCGGAACAAAACATTAGTAGGAAGGTGCTATGTTGGTCATTGGTATCTCCATTCTAAATGATGTGTTTACAATCTCTTTCGTCCAATCAAAGAGACCAAGTGAATGTTAGCATATTTCTTCTGATCTATTGAACACACATCTTCACCATTTCCTTCAAATGTAAGATTTTATTGGTGCTTTTCCATGCCATATTGAGGTCTTTCATATATGCCAATGTTGTTTTATTGAATATGTAGAACTGAATTAATTCTATTTAATTTTGAGTTTTGTAGATGCAAATCCATTCCCGATGTGGTCATTTTGCAGACGATGGTCACATGTGATCACTATTTCAAATTCCCACTTGCTATTTAAATATTTTTTTCATCTGGTGCCAACGATGAAATTATTATTATTTGATCATAAATGTAAAGGTTAAAAATATATATTTACGCCGAAGGCATGTAAGAGGTGGGTTTGGGTGAGAGGTGGCACTGGCGAGGTAATTTGGTCGCTCATAGTTCAAACTACGTAGACATCCTCCACGGAACCACCTAAGATCATCCACCTACATGTGTTGTATCCTCGGTTTCTTGAAATCAACAATGCATGTTCAATCCTTTCATGAGCGTAGAAAAGTATGAATGGTGGATTGAATGCATTTCATTTACTTTACTTTAAACGTTGATGTCCTTCGTGGGTCTATGCTAAGGTAAATAAATTAAAATTTCTTGTGGCAATATAAAAAACGTTGTTGAGAGAAATTACTTCCGGTAATATTGAATGTTATAAGATCATCAATTTTATAACTATGTCCAAATTTCCTAATCCCGCTCCACTTCCACATGATGTATCTATTTTTTCCTTGGACTAAAAATTGGGGTATTTAAGTGCGTAGACAAAAGCGAAGATAAAAATTTTTGGTTTTGGTATGAAACGAGGAAGAGCTTACGCAAAATAAAGAATTCGAGTAATTGTTGGCATCTTATTATGCCAAATACATTTTCACTAAGGGAAAGACTTGGTTAGTTGCTAACAGGTGCCAGACATTCAAAGGCGGAGATAGCTTATGTTTTTTTTTTTGTACATGGACGTTGAACAAAATAATCTCTACCTTCAAATTCACTTCCCCTCGCTTTATGCTAATGTCACCTCCGTGAAACAAATTTCATGCATTCACCATGTATGAACCCCATAAGTGTCCAAGTAATTATTTTCCACATCATCACTATTTTTTGTTGGCATTGTTCACAATTATAGTTGCTTTGAGAAAGAATGAACATCAACGGGAGGAGTGGGTGCGTTAAAGGTTTTTCGTCGATTAACGAGGACACCAGAACAATTATTTTCTTTAATTTTTGCATGGAATATTCCTTGGAGGATATGCCTAGTTGCATTGTAGGTGGTCGGCAGTTTGAATCCCCATATGTGTAGGTGCTAGGTACTCTAAATTAGGGATTATTATTTTTGTTTAAAGAACAAAGCTGGGAAAAAGGGATTGAAAACATTAAAAGTAATTGGACAAGATTCTCCTCGTCACTTCCAAGATGGCCATATTTTTCCATTGTATTTAGTGTCTCACTATAGCATCGAACACTTTCACATAAATTTGTTGGGATGAAATGGACATGTGAAACCCTTGTAAGGATAGAAATTCCACAAAGATGAAATGGGACCACATTACCATCATCATTGAAGTTTAGTATATGTACCTGAAAATTTCCACAAAGGTTTTAAAAAATGCATTCGAACAAAACACGGATCAAGGACCTCAAGGAAAGTTACTTAAATTTCGTTAAAATATAAAATATATTATATCTGGTAAGTTTTCTTAGTTGTAGAAAAAATTGGTTTCTATTTTGATGTCTCGTGTTACTCATTACTTCTTTCATCATGTCCCACAATTGATCCGCGACTCAATACAAAATTTTATGAGTGGGAACCTTAATCGTGTTCTTGAAATATGAAGAGAAACCATTATCGTACATGAACATGAAAATGAAAACATAATGAACCCTCGATGTAAAATTGTAGTTTCTTTAACAATTGTTGACTTCCATATTAAACCAAAAATGCAAGTTTTCCTTTAAACTATTCATTGACAACACCTTTCTTTCTAAGATATCTCCAGACTGTGTTTCCATGATGCCCTACACACCGTATCTCACTTCTTTGTCAAACAATTGAAAAAAATACACATGACACATATCTTCTTCCTCCTCTAAAAAAAAGATAGTTTCCATAAAATCCCCCCGCCCCAACATTATCCTCTCCCGATTCCATCCTATGGCTTTGTTCCTCACCCCTAGGGTTTTAGAATTCTAAATCTCATTTTCAAAGACAATTATTATTTGGGTTTTTCTCCAAACCTTAAGTTCGATTAACATAACAACCATGATGACCATTTGTCTTTCGAGTATCATCGTGGCACACATATGGCATTTAATAGACTCCTATAACTACTCACCAACAATAAGCTCAACATAAACTTTTTGTCTCCCCTTCTTCACACACCCTTTCTTTTAATAATACATTCCCTAACCATCCGGTATTTTTTATCACTCAAATACTTATCCAGGAGGTTGCCACAATCGAGAACATGATGATGTAGAATTTCACTTAGCCCTCTCCCTATGAGGATATCCCCCAAAATACAAACATGATTGTTGCTCGACCATCTAGAGATCCTATATCAACATCCGAGGAAACAATCTTCTCGACTACCTCATAAATACACATGCCAAAATTCACATATTAAATGCTTATTTCAGTAAATTTAAACTTATTCCAATTGAAGTTCAACTAAAAATGTAGCCAATATTGGAATCAATATTACTAGTTTTGGATTCCAAAACTTCAAATATTGAAATTTACTATACTCCAAAATAACATATATATATTGGAATCCAAAATCAAATATATTGAAATCCAATATTACTAATATTGGTATCTAGAGTCCAATATATCAGATTATAGATTACATTAATGAATATGAGAAAAACCATTTTATGATTTAAGGCAATCCAAAATTGAACTACAAATCAATAAACAAAACATGTTCCTTTTTATCTGGCTTAGTGACATTGAGCTTTATTTATACTTTGAAATATGGTCCTTATCATTTTGAAAATGCCTTTAAGATTAAACTATGGTGATTTGAATAATTAAAATGCTTAGAAGTCGCTAGGCTAATGACATACAAGAGATGTAAGACACTTTCAGGTTCATTTTAGAATCATGTAATAGATCCTTAGCGTAACCATAGAGTTGATCTTATTAAAAAAATTATTTTATGTAATAGGTTCAAAATAGTTTTAATTACTTGTCGGCCAAGGTAGAATATCGAAAAGCAAGGAAGAAGATCGAATATGAAATGGAAAGGGAGAGCCTACATGTGCTACTATCATTTAGTGGTTATATGCTACATACCCATGCTAAGATTACTAAAGAATGACTCATACATGATACGAAAAAAATTTAAGCTTTATTCGTAACATGGTTATTCACATATAAAACATTACTATGTATATACACACACATCAAAGAAATAAATTGTATGTTATTTTTGTAACATAGCTATGAAATAATTTGATATCAACGTGGAAATGCAATTAACTGTAAAACCATTCCAAATATATTTACATATTTAAACATGGATATGAAATTAATTAAAATACCTTTACTAAAGGTATAATTATAGTAAAACATTTTAAGATTTTTTTGAAATTTATTGTAACATTATTCCCAAAGACGGGCTCCCAAATTAACAAAAGATATCATACAAAAGTTCCATATAATTGGATGCTTAATCTAATAACATCGTGAATGCCTTCCACATCCTTCAATAGTTCTGACAAATGCCACAATTCATCTAACAAGTAGTTGTTTTTAGAGTTAGAATCTAGGGTTAAATGTTTTAGCAATTATTTAGTTCCCTACATCATTGAATTTGTTTTTCTCTAAAGAGTCATCGATAAGAGCTATATTTTTACAATGGCACGATGCATTAGACCACCACTAAATGGTACTAAGATTCTTGAGATATAAGTTGGGATTCTCAGAACCTTGATAATCGGTACATTTGGAATTGACACAATATTCTTGTGTAAATATGAACTCAAAGCTACCAACCTCAAAGCCAATGTTTGAAGGAATGAATGCATAATGTCATTAAAATTTGACTTTCTCCACGATGTACATAACACTATTTTGAATTTTTTTTTTCAACATTGCAAGAACTCTTTCACATTTGGTCTAACAAAATAATTTTTTTTGAGCTCAACACCACCATGTTTTTTTAACATCACGTGTGATGAATCATCCTTGTGGATGGTGTGTGATAAAACAACATTCATATCGATTATTATCAATTTCATGTTACATGTTTTTTTATTTGCAAATGAATAAAAAAATAAAATCAAATGGTTATAGGCGGTGAATTGATCCAAAAAGGAAAAAGTGTTCCCTTTTTTTCCTACCAAAAATCAAATGGTTGTGGGTGGTGAAGTAACCAAAAAATCAAAGCGCTTCTTTTCTTATTCTACTAGGAATAAATTTTATGTAGAATTTTTTTAATCAAATGAAATGTTTGTGGGTGGTGAATCATTACAAATTCTAATGTAGTTACTTCATTCCAAATTAATGTGTTATACATTTTTATTTTGGAAGCACAAAATAGTATTCAAGCACCAATTATGAAAGTTTTCGGTGCTCTACACATTTATTTGTGTTGTCTTTGCGTTTGACCATGTACATAATTGAGTATAAATAAATGAATAAGTCTTGAATCAATATATGTAGACCATGTCAAAATGTCTATAAAAACAACTCATAATTAATTTAGGATTCCCAATTTGATCAATAAAAATAGTTCAAAATATTGTTACAATGATATTTTTTTATAATTCACACACAACTTATACATTCATACTCTCAACTTATAAATATTGAAGATAGAAATACTCCCAACTTATAAATATATAATCTCAACATGCAAAATAAAGAGTCAACATATGAATGTCACCATAATAACATTTTGAAATGAAAGATAATCATTTAGTTTTTTCTTGGTCCAAAAATTTGACGCCTCTACAACATTCAATCCTTGAGACACTATTAGTGATAAGTTTTTGTACAAATTTCTCATCAACCATATATCTTTATAACAATTTTCTCCTCTACGTTTCATCCCAACCATATTCCCTTTGCACCTAATGTAATAAACAATTTATCTTTAGAACTAAAGGAAACTTCGTTTCTACTCCAAACCTCTTCTAGATCTCTTATTGTAATTGCATTGACTATATTGTAATGTTCTTTTACCCAAGTGTGTATTGGATTCAATTCAGTTGATAATTTTTTATTGAAGGCATTTGTCATCTTTTCAACCTCGATGAAGTGAGATTGTCGGACCAGAATCCCACTTCAAATTTTGATGATAATAATTTTATAAATTCTTTCAGGCCACCTCACAGGTTGATAGTCTCCTTGTTGAACTTGAATGTCATCTCCTTAGAGTATGATTGGTTTTTCTCAGATAGCAAGACGTCCAAATCTAAAATAAGTAAATAATTATGTTAGCTAACTACAGGGAAGTCAACAATTTTTATTTTAATTGGCCGCATTTCAATTCTAACCAATTGAAATGAATATCAATTGGGAGGCTACCACTTACCAATTGAGCTCGTGTCTTGGCTTGCATCGCCCTTACCCACTGCTATTTATTTTGATGCATGATATATTTCAAATAAACATTAATCAATTCATAATCAATTTCATGTTATGGCAAATGAAATAATAATTAGAAAAGTGTAGTGGTCTCTGTGGTATTTTGGTAATTTCAATATCGGTTGTCGAATTGTGATTCAAGTTTAATGACCGTTAGGCTATGCTTCTATTCATTGAACCACTCTTTGGTGGATAAAATTTCTAAGCTATTGATGTAGATTAGTGACCACTAGGCTATCTCATTATTGGTTGTACTACCCTTGGCTAGACAACCTTTGATGAGGCTAGCCAAGTGCTTGCTCTACATACCCACGAGTGAGATCAAGCCTTATATAGTTATATTTACAATGTTGTTGAAAGTATTAATTACGGAAGAAAAAATAAAGTTAATTCAATGTAATTAGTTAGTATGAAGGATTGAAGCAGTGAGACGATGTTGAAAGTATTATTTGTAGACACAAAATCTATGCACTTGGGTACATTTCTAAGTCCTAAAGCATATTAATGTATACATGATTCCTAAGCAATAAAACTAGTGGTTGAAACTTCTTTTGGGCCTTTTTCTTTATCTCTTCCACTTTTATTGGCCTTACATACCTTACAACCCTCCTAGAACTTTATTGATTTATCTTTTATGGCCTCAGACACTAGCACCTAGTTACTGACGAGAAGAACCCAAGTGCTCCTATCCCTTATGGGCGCTCCTGACCTTCTTTATATTATTATTACTCTTTTGGGTATATTTTACTTCTTGGTCACCTTCTAGAACTTTGGGTTGGCCTTTTAGTTATCAATTATGAAATTCAAAAAAGATAATCATAGATATACTTAATTATTTCTCTCAAATAAGCATCAAAACACTAGGCATTATCTCTATCTCCTAAGCTTACATCAAGGAACAAGAGAATTTCAAAGGCATTCATCTAATGAGACTCATACTGAGGACAAGGGTTGCATCACTCTGCATACACAACATAGGAGGGGAAGTTCATTTTATTCCATCTCACACATTTACATACTTGGAGAAATATAGATATATCCCACTATCATAGTGCATCTTGCACAAGGGAAACCTAGGGTGTCATTACACACACATACACATAGAACTACATGAAGTATGAGATGTAGTTTAATGCTTGGTTATAAGATCGGTCTTGAGTGACCGCCAAGGTTTTTCCGACTCCTCATTCTCGAATATTCTTTATTAGGTTTGATGTGGTTTGTGGGCATGTGCAACTAGTTATCTATTTTGCAGGTTATAGGTATGGTGCGACATTGTAGCAAAAATAGAGAAAAAAGAGGAACAACAGCGAAGCTCTCTCCCAAGAAAAGACAAAAAGCGAGCATATGAGTGGACACTAGCCCCTAGATCATTCACTAGTGCCCGGGAGCTCTGTCCTCACATGGATGCTTCTATCCTATGCGGTTATAAGTTTTATAACCCTTGGTGAGCCTTGACGACACTCTTTCCAATATTTTCCAATAAATTCTCAACCTCGATCATCTCCAAGTTGCACAAAATCAGCTAAGTCACCTTCCCTCTCTCATTTTCTTAGGGTTTCATATTATTACATGTTTATTGCTTGTGTCTTACTATAGTTTATCACTTTTATATCATTAGTTATAGAAGTTAATCTAAAATAATGTTTAAATTGATTTAGATTAAATCATTTGGTTAACCTCAACATGTGATTGACCATTCAGATCCTTATTTTACATATTCTATCATATATGTCTTTTCCTAACCCTAAACCCTAGTTATATCAAGGTTCATTTTTCCATCTATTGTTTATCATACCTTTAATTTGCATAGGTCTTCCTAGGGTTTCATCCTTGGTATTATCTTTCTAGGGCTCTTATTTTGCACATTACCTTTTCTTTCATGGCCCCTAAGGTTCCTCAAGTCTCCTTGTATCAATTACTTCAAATGTACCCACCTTGAAAATATGTTCTTCAAAATCCTTAGAAATTATTTACCTCCCTCGAATATGCCACCTTCACAAGTAAGTACCATTTTTTATCATCTTTATGACTCCCCTATTAGTCGATATCATAACCAATCAATCCATCTTTGAGTCAATCCAAGATTTACATCGTTTATTTCAAGATAAATTTCAAGCTATGGAAACCACGATCACATCCCTCACAGCTGAAATCCAAAATCTTAAGGTTTTTCTTAGGCCCTTTGAATGAATTTTTATAACCTACATGGTGCTAAAACATAAGTGTGTTACTGAAAAGAAGGTAACGAGTTGAAGAGTTTATATCCCTAGTGCAAGAAGAAAATGTGATTTTGGGAGAAGTGTTGGGACCGACACAATTTGATGTTTTTGTGGAAAATATTATAACTACCTGCAATGATGTCTATCTAAGGATACAACCCAATAGTGAAGCTTATTGGCCAATCAAAAATCTAGTGTATTTCAAAAGAAGAAATGCACTTCATGCTAACGGAAATTATGAATTTCAGGAATCAGCCCCCATACAAAACACTGCCTATGAAGTTAAAGGGGGTTTTTGCAAAGTTGATACATTTTTTTTCAAAAGAACACAAATTTGTTGCAGATGTAACAATTACAAATATACTGTGAAAGATACTTGGTGTGGTTTAAAAAATTAGATGACAATACATTTGGGGAGCATATTGATAAAATAATCATGCCTATTTGCAAGGGCTACTCTATATCTCGAAGGATCTCTCATCCGATGGTCTGCAATCGATTGTTGACCCATCTAGATGGTTCTGTTATGGAAGTAAGGCTAAAATAAATTTTAGAAGAGGTATCGGTGAAAAGGTGGAGTGCATTCAACGAGTCATTCCTCAAATGGTATATTCAATTTCATTTGATTCCTCCAATTTTAGTAGTAAAAAAGTTGATAAAAAGACATTATAACTCCCATAAAAACTAAAAGGTAAATATTACTCCATCTAGTACACAAAAGGCATGGGAAAATGGAAAAAATAAGAGAAGAATTCTTGTCTAAGGTTGAGAAGAAACCTTACTGCAAGGAAGGATGTCTCTCTAATCTATCTCTCAACATTTTCAATCGTAGTTGGAATATAACTCTAGGGATGAATGAAACTTCCATATAAAACTTTGTACTTTAATACATTCACGCAAAATGCTAACATTTTTATGTAGTTCAAACTTATGAGAAAATTATAGATAAATTGAAGTTATATGGAAGGGATGTATGTTAGAATGCATGGTATAGATGTCAAGGAATCCCGAAGAGCACCTATTACGAGATACAAAAATCTTGGATGAATGGTGAGAGGATGACGGTAAATGGAAATAAAGGAAAACACAAACAAATGTCAAGAAATGTGACAACTATTGCATTCTTTATCCAAAATGGTGGAGATAAATTTTGATATATCACCACACATGTCTCACGTGATATGGGATAAGATGGTACTAAAGTAACAATGAGATTGTTATTTTCATGTTATAGTTATGCTTATATCTTAAAAAAGAGTAACACGAGTCTTTCACTGTTGAACCTTCCTCCAATGTTATAGTCAAACCTCAGCAAAATATTACAAGAAAAATTTTCATATGTTTGATCACCAAGAACACCTTCTTCACCAAATATGAAAAATGCACGAGCTTAAGAACAAGCGCGTGCAACCAACTCATGTCCAAAAACAACGGCACATGTAGATCAACACTACAAATGACACAATGATTACATTCAAAGATGTGAAAATTACTATGCTCATAGAATACAATCATAGGAACAACTTAATAGCTTCTTTGCGCATGTACATGAAAAAATAAACAAGATGGAAACCGACGTACCAAGGAAAAGCATAAAACCGAAGTCAATAAGAAATTCTATTAACCTCTTCATCACCTTGGTGGTATCTTTGACACATGGGCACTAAACTAGGGGTTTTA
This sequence comes from Taxus wallichiana var. yunnanensis, assembly GCA_018340775.1. NCBI lineage: Eukaryota > Viridiplantae > Streptophyta > Pinopsida > Cupressales > Taxaceae > Taxus > Taxus wallichiana. Next base: position 215,497,815 of record CM031233.1, on the reverse strand, counting down.
GACATTATAGTATGTTTTTATTGAGTGAGGATAGAACTTCATAATAACATCTTTGACTCGATGTATCAAGAAGCTAGAAGAACTAATTACGATCGGTGTGGTGATTTATTATATAGTGGTAGGATATCAAACACCAATTACATGATGCACTATTGAAAAATGATGTGTATGAAAATGTATGGAATATAAGCATAAAAATGAGCAGGTTCATACAACCGATATTATAAGAAAATATACAAGTTCATTTAGAAAACAACCACTAGTTCTCTACTTACAACTAGATAATGCTTCAAGCAACAAGAAAAAATGCATATTGTTTGTGTTTGCATCCATGATGACAATCGAGAATGGTTTTTAACACAATGTACATGAGTTTCCTTTAAGTGGGTCACACACGAGGATATATATGGGACATTCGGGTGATTATCAACATCATTGTGCAAATTGGAAAAATTCTCTTTACCAAAAATAATGGAAACTTATAGAACATGCCAAGAGGGGTCCAATACATTCACTTCATACCTTATTCATGAAGTCTATGAATTTAAGGACTTTATGGAACCACACCTGTTAGATGGAAACCAAAAGATTATGGGTATCAAAAAACCAAATATGTTTAAGTTCCATGTCATCAACAACATTCCCGTCATGGAGTACAAAACATCAATCATGGATGCTTTATGGTCTCAACCAATTAAAATATGGAAAAAAGTGGGTGGGAAACCTTATTTTCCTAAAGGGAATCCTCCATTATAACCCTTCAAAGAACTAAAAAGATGGTTGACCTATAGAGAGGCATTCAAACATACATCACGCACCTTTGGGAAAAGAGTTCAACGGTTTGTGGAGAAGCATTACAATTCAGAAGATAACATATTAGAAAAATGTTCTGCGTGCCCTAGAAAATCCCTTTGTCAATTGTAACATGATGAGGAGAGATTATTTTTGGAAAAAGTGAATTCAAGATAATACAATGTATGATCGGATACTTGAATCCCCACGTCGTGACATAGATAACTACTATAGTAAAAATTTCCTTTCAAATAAGGATATATATGTTGGGTCTATTTGTGATAGACCTTGAGACAAATTCAATCTAGTAATGGATTTGAATGATGGGTAGATGATATTTGTAAGACCGGATGATGATAGCATACAAATATAGATGGATATGGTAGAAATAATTCCAATATAGGATGTTCACACAAAGGCTCAAAAGATAAGGGTAAGTTGGTGGGAATCTACATGAAAAAATATAAAAAAAGAAAAGTATCAAGAATTTTTAAAGAAAAATAAATCATGGCGAAAATCAAGGGAAAAATAAGAGATTCATCTAGATAACGTCATCTAAGCATGGAAACCAAACAAAATATGGAAAGGAGATCAAACTAAAATACCAAATCAGGGACATGAAGCCATTCAGGAATACCTTGCACAACTTCAAGAACAATAATTAATGCATTGTAGTTAAAATTATCCATATGTAATTCTCAATATAATTATCCCGAAGGAATTGATTGCCTATGGAAATAAACTAGTCAAATCTATGTTTTAAAACATGTTTAACGTAATTCTTACCCCTTTATTTTTCTTTATGATTTATAGAATGGAAAATCATAGCGACCTCTAAGCTCTAAAAAATTATTATCTTGTATAAAATTAGTTCACATTATTTGGATTATCTTCTATTTAGAAATTCCTAGTGACCACTAAGTTCCATTACAATGATTTCCATTTTACAAATTGATCAAATAAATTTTAAAAATATGTAACTTAGTGGCCGTTAGGCTTATGTAACTTAGCGGCCGCTAGGATTATGTAACTTAAAGAACCGACAACCTTATGTAATCCCAACAAGATTTTCTAAATTTTATAATGTCAAACTAAATAAATTCTTTATTAATATAATCAATTCAATATACATAAAAATATTCATTTATCATTAATTAGCTTCATTCAACATACTTATTCATACAGATCAAATTGGAGAAATTAGAATCCAATAATAACGAAATTGGAATCCTAAATTGTGAAATTGGAATCCAAAAATTGGAATACTAAAATTGGAATCTAATAGTAGCGAAAGTGGAATTCAATACTAGGAAAATTGGAATCCAATAATGATGAAAATGGAATCCAATAATGGAAAAATTGGAATCCAATAATTGCGATATTGGAATCCAATATTAGTGATATTGGAATTCCATTGAGTCAAATAATGCCAATATTGGAATCCAATAATACTAGTGATGGAATCCAATAATACTACTAATGGAATCCAGTATTAATAAAAATGGAATCCAATATACACAAAAAAGTGATAGATTTCTACCTAAGCTTTGAAAGGATGGAGTTTAGATTCACTAGAATATGTCCAAATTTACTAAAATAAGCGTTATTAGAGTTATTAAAACACAACATTCTACATAAGAATATTCTAAATCAAGCACTACAAGGAAAAAATATAGTAGTAAATGTAGAACCAACCAATTTTTCACCCCTTGTCAACACCTTCAAAGAAACCAACCATCACATATCATTTGAAAAAGATGACCAACCACTATAACACATTATTGACTTTATCTCTCTACTATAGGTCCAAATTCAAGTATTTACCAAAATGGAGAAATGATCCCTTGTCAATAATGGGTTAGGGCTGAATATTTGTACCACTAATTTTCTAAGAACAATGGGCATTATGATGTGGGATCATTACTTCCAAAGACCATAACTTTTGCTCCGACTATTGCATCATTTTGAAGTTTTCTAGGGTTCTAGATATTGATTAGTAATATGCCATGACCAACCTTTTCACAAAGGTTGGGTGCCATTTTGGCACACTTTATGGGTTGAATTCCTTTGTCTAGTGGTCTAAAATTGGCTCTAAACCTCTTTTTTTGTCTAGAACTCAGAGTTTTAATATATTTTCTCTACTTTATAGTATTAGGCACAAGCCTTCATTTGTGAAGGTATATTTTGTACACAAAATTTGGGGCCCATCCGAGGTGTTTTACTAGTAGGTATTTTTTGTGTTTTAGGGTTTCTTGACATTTTAGAATTTTTTTTGAGATAGTGGGAAATAAAAAAAGATTGTAATGTTGTAAAAGATTAGTGTGGATTCAGGAATGAAAAAAACTATTTTGAAGCTTTTGGAGTTTTTACAAAATCGTGTGTGTTTTTTGGAGGCATTTCGACCTCTTGTAGTTGGATCCACATCAATTGGTATCAAAGCAGGATTTGGATCTTGCAGGAATGGTGAAGGTAATATATATTACATTTTTCTGTGTGATTTATTACCTCTATTTTATATAAGCATGGCTAGACGTGAGAGAGGAGGTTATGCCCAGATGAATATGCATATACATGAGCTATAAAGATAAGTTGTTGAGCTTGCAAGAGAAGTTTCCTACCTCAAACGAAGACATGGAAATGGAAATGCAAACGCATATAGTGATACTAAAGAATTACCTCTATTAAGGAATGAAGGAGGCAATGAAGAATAAAATGAGAGAGATGAAGAAACATTGAATGAGCGACCATTTGAGGAGAGAATGATTCAATCTTTAGAGGGAAAGAATGATGACATCAAGATTAATGTTCTTGATTATGGTGGAGGGTTACAAATAATAGAGTTTATTGATTGTTTCAATAGTATGGAAAAAAATTTGAGTGGAAAAACATTTGAGGAAGAGAAGAAGGTTAAGTTTGCATGCATTAAGTTGGCTGGACATGCATTGATTCAGTGGGATCACCTACAAAATGAAAGACAAAGAAAATGAAAGGACAAGATCTGAAACGGAATAAAATGGTGAAGAAGTCGAAGGAAAATTTTCTTCCTGTAGATGATGCCCAAACACTATTTCAAAGGTTTTAAAACCTAAAACAAAAGGATCTCAACATCAAAGAGTATACAGATGAATTTTACAAGCTATGACTTAGTGGATGTTTGGAGACCATGGTTATTTCATAAGTTTAGGGAAACATGTGTTAAGGATATTAAGATAATATGTTGAATTTTTCATTATGTTGGAGAGAATGTAGTTACATGTCCTTTTGGCCTCATTAGAGAATGTTAAATGGAAAGTTGTTTTCGTGATGCCTAAGAAACATTTTGGTGGTTGCCTAAGTAACCTTGTTAATGTTGGAACCCCTTTAGATGCCTCCTCCAAGCAAATTATTTGATTTTTCTGGGATTTCTATAATAGAGCTAGTAATCATGTTAGTCTTCATAGTGACTGTGTTGAGATCAAACTAGTTAAATATGTTCAATCAATGAGAGTAGAATTTTTGGGCTATGAGTGAGTATTTTTAGACTACTACCGTGAAACTTTGATCAAATATTGAAACTTAAAAAAAAAATTATCATCATTTTTTGGTTTTCTTAATAAAAATTCTAATTGCGGCGTGATACATGCAAAAAAAAAAATGTTCAAGCTATGGAACCCAAAGATAAAACTAGAAACTAATCTTAACTTTGTGGTTGTACATGGATAATACATACATAATTTATTTGTACTTCCAATGTATGTATGTAAATATTATGGTAAAATCATGTCATCACCCTTTTGTTTATGTTTGGTGTTATGCGACCCTACATCCTTGACCCTATAGGAATAATGTAAATGCAAGGGTGAATTTGAGAGTCTTGTGAATAGTTTATCCATTGTTGAAGATAAGTGTGGGATAGGAAGTTAATCCTTAAATTTGTTTGGAAATTTTACCCTCTTTGTATATGGTTTTTGGTGATGCTTATGGCTGGATTTTTGCACATCATATGTGCACAACTTGTCATCCTTTCCAAGTAAAACATTGTTATTCCCTTAGCTCACCCATCAATAGTTTCCTTAAGAGTGACCTTTATGTTGTACATCCACTTATGTTGAATCTTGTAGAGAATTTTGGTGATGATGTTAATGAACCTTTTTGGTAGCTACAATTTCTTATTTAACATTGTCTTATTCTTTGATTCATTTGATGTTGAACTAAGATTTCATTGGAACATGTATGATTAGACAACTACATGAGAGTATATGACACCCTTAAAACTCAATAACCTTTCCCCTCCTAGTGACTTCTAGGAGGAAGTTGTAGACAATAAATCACACACTTTGGGTATTATTTAGTCTCGATGTTATACTACTATTCATATGGGTTTTAAGTGAAGAAAGTACTAATTAACCCCTATCTTTTAGTTATTTTTATTTACTTTATGTCATAATTCCCAACCTTCACCACATGTATGCCTAGAGTGTTTTTGACACTTTCCATCATTTTAACCTTGGACCGGGCGTCCGTGCCCTGTACTAGTCCAAGTTGGGGCACCCTGATCCTTTTTACACTTTCCCGCCACTTTTTGGGCACTTTCTAGCCATTTGAGCATTCTATATTTTTGGTGGTTAGCCTCTTCGGGGTTAATTACAAAATTAGAACAAGAGAACCATATAAATACAAATTTATGAGACCATAATGAGGGACCAAACACTAGTCACTACTATCATCCACATGGAGTTACATCCATCTAAGGAATCTAGAGCTCATTTTCATCCATCTAGATGCATCACAAGGAACAAGGCTGGTTCATATGCATCACACAAGCATAGGAGAAAATTTTATTCTATTATATCCACCATTTATTACATTTTCTACACATAGTTATAACTCACTACTTCACAAAGTGTGACTAAGCAAGAGCACCTAGGGAATGATTACACACACACATAGAACTAGATTGGGCTCATTGAGATGTAATTCAACGCTCAATTATTAATTCCACCATTGTGGTCGTTGAGGATAGTCTAATACGTACATTTGTATTTTTATTTATTAGGGTTTGATTCTTGTCTTGGGGTTTTACAAGTCTATCCTTCATCATTGATCATTGGCGACATTCAACATAGAGTAGTGAGTTACACACAATAGGTAGCGAAGGATTCACATAATCTTCATACCCTACAAATCTGGTTTCTGGACCGTCTGCATAGACTTGGGTGCTCGAGAACTTAGGCTAGGCGCCCACATGTGCCCCTGAACCTCTCCAGCACATCTAAGCCTACTCAAATTGCTTAGATCTACACCCTTTTGGACCTTGGCATAATATTTTACTCCTCTTTTTTATCCATCCATCTCTGTGAAACAATCTAGTAAGCTCACCAAATAAGCTAAGCTCCTTCTAACCCTTCTTTACACATCATGGTTTCATATTTCAATTACTTATTTTCTTGGGTAACTTTCCATATTTATTTACCGCTTTTTACTTACTTTGTTATTTATTTTTGTTCCTAGTTAAATTAACTTAATAAAATCCACATTTCAATTAATCATTTTGGTGAACCCAAATGCTTTCATGCTTAGGATCCTCATTTTTTTCTCTATCATGGCTCCTAAAATTTCTTTTTTTCTCGGTTTACTTAAAATGCATCCTAATTGTGAAGCTGCTCTTCAAAATCCTTCGACACCACATATCATCCTAAAATACACACCACCACATGAAATAAGTCCTATATTCGATTGTTTATATAAAGACCCTAGTCTTAGTGCTCCTTCATCTAATTAACCCCTCTTGAAATTAATTCAAGATTTACATTCTTTGTTTCAAGACTAGTTTGCGAGATATGGAAACCATGATCACATCTTTAAAATCTGAAATTCAACATGTCTTAAGGACGCTTCTTAGGATCATGTTTTTCTCCCTCTCCATCTCATTCATATGACTGCTACATGTGCTCATATTATTGAGCCTTAAGTTATACCTGTTGGTGCTCAATTTAATCTCGTTGTGTTTGTTCAAAATTTCTCAGTCTGCATGGTTTGAAGTATTCTCTGTCTCCCTGTCTGGATGTGTCAAAGCTTTCTCCTTCATTTTGTTGTCATTGTCAGTTCTTTCCTTGGGTCATGGATCGCATTGAGTCTTGGTTTTATTTACAGTCTTCTCTCCGTGGGGAAAATTTTTGTTGTTGGGAATCTTCCACAATTGTGTCTCCTTTGTAAGTCATGTCCCAACATCCATGGATACGTGGTCTTTTTTGATTGGATATGGCACGGCGGGTCTATTTGGTGAACTTGTCATTTCTATCATAATTGCAAAAATGCCAAATTGGTCCCGTGGCCTTGATAGTTTGTAATTGGTTATTCAACAATGTGAAGTGGCAAAGAAAATTTCTTACTTTGACCCCAAAGATGGACACGTGGCTGTTTTTTAAATGAAAGGTGGATAGGCGGTTGTGGAGCATTTTGAAGATTTTGTCCTTTTTGTGAAAAGGATCAAAATGAGCCATGATTCTCTTGAGGAACAAATGATGTCATATATTTGAGTTAGCATTGAAAAGTCAAAGCGAGGAGGCCGGTCACTAGAAGACTTTGGAACTTTTAGCCTTGTTTTGAAAAAGGGAGTAAGGTATAAAAGTGAAGCGTGACCCCACAAGTGCCTAGATAAAGCCACGTGTTGAGTCTACATCGAAAGCGGGAGGCGGGTCGTGAGATGTATTTGGAAATTTCATATTTGTTTTGAAAAGGTAAAAAGGTGTAAAAGTAAGTCACTACTCTGTCAAGACACCCAAAAATCTACGTGTAAAGCCTATATAAAAATCGGATGGGCGGGCCAAATTGTCCAAAAATGCACAATTTCTTTAAGTGATACAAAATGTGAAAATCACCCCTGACCCGCTCCGATTGAAATCTTGTCCACGTGGAGGTTTCTGCTAGCTCTGCCCATACTTAAACATTTCAACGCCTGAGGAAATTTTCTTGGGCCCCAGGCACGTGGAGAGTCTACACTCATTTGAGGATCTATCTCTAGGTCTTACCTTTGGAGTTGCGCCAAGGAGACACGTGGAGGTTTCCGCTGGATCTTCCCATGCTTATACTTTTTAAGTGTCTGGTGTAACTTTGTCAGACCCTAGACATGTGGAAGGCCCGCACTTGTTTGGGAGTCCTTATTTTGAGCTTCATACCGAAGGAGTGCCAAAGAGACACATGGAGGTTTCCACCGGCTCTGCCCACGCTCAAACTTTTCAATGGTGGTGCATCTTTGTTAGTCCAAACGACACGTGGAGAGCATGCACTCATTTGAGGATCTGCCTCTAGGTATTACATTTGGAGTTGCGCAAGGAGACACGTGGAGGTTTCCGGCTCTGCCCATACTTATATTTTTAAGTGTCCGATGAAACTTTCTCGGACCCTTGGCATGTGGCACCTTTCGTTGGTTCTTAAACTTTTTCAATGGTCGACACACGTGGAGAGCCTGTGCTTGTTTGAGGTCTTCACTTTTGGGAACCATATCAAAAGTGCACCGAAGAGACACATGGAGCCTTCCAGCTGGCTCCTCTTTATTCTAAGAAATTTTCAATGGCGAGGCAACTTTCTTGGGCCTAGGGCACGTGAAGAGCCTGCGCTAATATGAGGTCCCACCTCTAGGCTTCATGTTTGAAATTACGCCGAACAAACACATGGAAGCTTTCAATGGACCTTCCCATACTCTGAATTTTCTGCAACCAATGCAACTCTCTAGGGTTCTTAACACGTGGAGGGCCCGCACTCATTTTGGAACTTGCCTTTGCACTTCACCTTTGTAGTTGCGCCAAGGAGACACGTGGAGGTTTTCGTTGGCTCCTCTTTTCACTTGGCCGACTCGGACTTGCAGTGTAGATATGTGATATAATCCATGTGAGGGAACTCATTTTTGAGAGGCACGAATGCAGGTATCCATGCGAGGGCACTCATTTCTAAAGGTGTATTCTCAAAGGTGAAAAGGATTGCTTGTCAGATCAATCCATATGGAGCCACCTGAGAATTATTAAAAAGGGGATTTATTACATGATAGAATAAAAGAATTATTAAAAATATTGTCAAAAGTTATGGCATGGTGCCCCAGTCATATCTGATGAAAGTAGGAAATTTGAATGGCTCACAACTTTTCCACTTGGAAAAATAGAGAGGAATATTATCTTGAAGCTTTAGAATTTTTGGTGGAAAATTTGGGATGAGTGAGAAAGTGAAATTATATAAATGCAATGAGAATGCTCTTGGATAAGGGGGTTAATTTTTCTAAGAAAGTTTGAGAAAAAAACCATTTTCTTGAGAGACTGTCTAAGAAACCTATTTATTTTCTTGTGTTTTATATTTAATCATGTTAAGATGGTTGCAAGTGTACAACCATTAACAAGCTCTGAAATTGTTCAAGAAACTCTCCCCTGCTAATGAATCTAATGAACCTTGAAATGAATTTATGTTGATCATGAGCATTATTGTGTTTGTCTCATCTCAGAATGTTTTCAAATAGTTTATCTTATTCCTGTTGCAATCTTATGTTGAAATCCCTCTGAATCACACAATATCTCATCCATGTGTTAGTATTGTGGCATTTTCAATTTCATTTTGAGAAGAGATTTCATCCGTAATGAAATAAACAATTTAAAATCATTTTACTTTAATTATGTTGATAAAGATTATTTGTAAGTCTATGAGTGTATCTTAGACGTGATGAATCGGGGACTTTCAATATTTAATTGAGTCTTTAGCATGAGCCTTTGTGTTGAATTCTTGAAGAGTGTATGAAACCGTGGATCTTTGGGTGTCCATTGATACACACCTTTTGGTTAAAGGAATATTTTGTCTATCTTGAAGCATTTTGTTTGTGAGTGTTCCAATATTTGTAAAGGCTCTCAAATATTTGGTATAATCAACTTTATCTTGCTTAACTCCCGCCAAAAATTCTCAAACGATAAAATCCTACATGAACTACCCTTGTTTGTAGTGTTTATCCACAAATGTACAAATTCCACTACCAAAATATGTAGAAACAAACAGGATTCAATTATTGTCTTTGGTAACTGAACCTTGTCAAGAGAAACATCTTCACTCTCTAGTGTGACAACTCGTGAGAGTTAGATTGTGTTGTTTTGATCATATTTTCTCAAAGTTCTCATTAACATTATGCAGAGAAGGATCTCTTGATATCCTTCACCAACACATGTTACTAAACGGGTCCTCTCACCTTGGTTGAAGGCACGACCTAATGTAGTGAGGGTACATCAAAACTGAGTGAGGTGTTATCCATTTCTCCAATGCTTGAGTGACAAAGAGTCAGTTGAATCCCCCGGCTACAAAATGACTCATATCATGATTCGATTAAATGCGTCTCTAAGCATCCGCTAGTTTCGCAATGTTTCTCAATCCTCATAGGAGAATCAATTTGGATACCAACTTTGAATTGGCGTCGTTGTCGGGGACTATTTGAATTGCAAGGGATTATTTGAACACTGGACCTATTTGTGTTGAAACAACACCTCATTGGTGCCTTTGCGGGGACTATTTGAATTGCAAAGGATTATTTGAACATTGGGACCTATTTGTGTGGCAATAACACATCATTGGCGTCGTTGCTAGGGACTATTTGAATTGAATAGGATTATTTGAACATCGAGACCTATTTGTGCGAAAACAACAACTCATTGGTGCCGTCATGGGGACTATTTGAATTGCGAGAAGATTATTTGAGCACTGGGACCTATTTATGCGGCAACAACACCTTAGTGGCGCCATTTTCAAGGACTATTTTTACAAATGCGTACACATACGACCACCTAGTAATGTTTCTTACATGATTTAAGTGCAAATGTATTGTTTAAACATCATCAATTGTTGAGATTTGTAATAATTGTGTGGGATTACAAGTTCATTGTGTAGTATTTCCAGTTTCTAGTGGTTATTGCACTAAATTTGCATCAATAGTGATAAATGTGGGTAAAGGAAGGTCGGATCTATTAAGATTTGCAGAAATTAAGCATTGATAGACACTTGACAAGCTACTTATAGTGCATCTGCACAACTAAGGTGAAAATCCTTAGTGGCGACTCCATGTTAAATTGAAATTTGATGATTACCAGTGTCTTAACCTGTGTCAAGTGAAATTTGTCATTAATTTGTGCAAAGCTAGAGGGAAGAAGATCTTTCTTCACTAGGGACCCTACTAGGAAGTTATTTCCAGAGCTGGGAAAGAAAAAATTAGAAGGAAGATGAATCTAGAAAGTTTTTGGAAATCAAGAATCAAACAAGGAGATCTCAGTTTTGAAAGGTGATCAATCTATGGTTGAGGATTACCATATGTCTTCAAGTGATTCTGAACCAGGTAATTCTTATATAAATTTGAGTTCTCCAACTAGAGAGAGGGGCCATCATTTGTGTCTGAAAAGTGTGCTTCTGAGTTTTCCTCTGTTTCTTCCAAGGTTGATAGGGTTTTCCAAGAAACTGAGTCATTAGAGGATATTTAATTTGAGAGTTATACTCCTATGCCCCAGAGACCCCTCATTCCTTATCATTTTGATTCTCCTACAAGATCACCTCCTCAAGGCAATATGGCCAGACCTCCCCCTAGACCTCCTTTTGTTGTCAACACTTTTGGACCTATAGATTTCAAAGGTATGGATGGATATCCTAATGTGGTGTCACAAGATATTAGAATAGGTTGCCAAAATTTGAAGGAAATAATTCCATCACTGGTGACCACCATTTAAGACTCTTTGTCAATATGATGGAATATTTTTAAATTGAGTTTGAAGATGTGTATGTGAAGTTTTTAATCATACTCTTGAGGAAGATGCACAAGACTGGTACAAGGATTTACCGAGATAATTCAATAGATTCATGGTGAGATGAAAAATGTCTTTAGATTTCAATATGGGGATAAGACAGATCTCAGATTCCTTTTATCTGAATTTGAAAATATAAAGAAAAATCCAAATGAATCTGTCCATGATTTCAATACTCGGTTCAATAAGACCTTAAATAGGCTACCTAGAATCCTAAGGCCAAGTGATGAGTCCTATTTGATAAAATATTTTGATGCTTTTGATAAAAAGGTTACTTATTACTTGAGAGATAAGAACCCGGGAACATTGAGGCAGGATTTCACCATGGCCTTACAAATAGAAAATAACATCAAAGCAGTTGGAAAGCCTCCTAAGAGAGAGGGTGTCAAGTTGATCAATCCGGAGAGGCCTCAATCAAATAATGTTGTCGATCGGAAGAGGTTCTAAAACTTTGGGAGCAGTTAAAGAGATATCCTATAAAGCGGCGAGTAGAAAAAGGGATAGGAAAAAAATTCCTGTGGTCAGCATAAGCCACACACCATGAGATATTTGGAAATCATCCCGGAGGTTGTGTAGATCGAGATGATAGAGGAAAAGGGCTTATGGGATCGGGTAATAAACAACCTCAACCCAGGGAGAATAGATTGGTTCCTAATCCTTTGACTGTTAGGGTTACTATTGTGGAGGAGGCCAATGTTATCAAGTGGTGTGATAGGTGTTTCTTACCACACTCCCCATGTGATGTAGATCAAGAAGTTGAGGAAGCAAATGATGATGAGATGAATGATGATCTCGCATGCATGATGGAAATCCTTGCAAACTCACGTGAAGGGGCAACCTCAATTGAATTGGTAAGTGCCAGGAAGCTAAAGATATTTGGGATTGTGTCCATCGGGTATGTGCCTCTTCCTCCTATTCATACTTTTGAAATTGATCTAGTGCACGAATTTGATTTTCCTAATAATGATTTTGAATACTTAAGGGCTTTGATGATTAAAAAGTATGATGGAGGGATCCCTTTCGAAGAGGACAGGAAATTGTTGATGAATGTAGTAGTTTCTCAGAGAAAGAATATAACACCAGAAGTAAGGTTGTCAAAGGGGGAGGGCCACAAACCAAGCCAAAAGTTCCAGTTCTTACCAATATCCCAAAGGAAACCCCTAAGAAAGATACATCTGGCAAAGGCCTAACTACCCCAAATAAAACCTGTGCTCCTGCCCATGCCCAAACTCTGAAGACTCCCATATTATCAGATGAAGTTTTGAATCTCCCTTCTAACACTACCCTACCCAAATATGTTCCTTGTGACATAGCCCAAATCTTGAGTTAGATCAAGGTTATTGTTCCTATTTTTGAATTACTTAGAATCCCTGAGCATAGGAAAAGGGCATTTGAATATTTGGGATTTAAGGAAGAAAATATTACTCAGGGAAAAAGTGTGAAAAATGTAGAGGTTCCTCCTATTATTGCAGAATCAGAAATACCATAGGTATTGGAGGAACCGAGAGAATCACCCGAGGTGTATTTGGGAACTTTTCTAGTCGAATCTCTCACTTAATGTGGATCCATTTTTTACCACTTTGATTATTAAAGATAGGTTGGTACATAACTGCATGTTTGATTCAGGAGCCTCATGTAATGTAATGCCTCTTGAGGTCATGAATGAGTTAAATATCAAGGTAACAACAACTTTTGGGAAATGTATTGCTATGGATTCAAGAGAAGTGCTAGTAGTTGGGTATGTCAAGGGATTAGTAGTGAAGTTGGCAGCTTTTCCAAGAAAGTGCCTAACCATGAATGTGGTTATTATAGATTGTCCTGCCAAATGGGGGATGTTATTATCTAGAAAGTGGGAAGCTAGTGTGGGTGGAAGCGTAAAAATGGACATGTCTTGCGCCACCATACCAATTGATGGGAACCTTGTGAAGTTATATGGTGAGAAGAAAATGTCACATCTCATTGAGGACCCTAATAATGCTTCTAATGAAGTATTGTATGTAGACGTTGATGTTAAAAAAATTGTGGGTTATGATGATTTTAAGGAGCATAAAATTGATGAGTACAAGTTTCCCAAAGATTGGTTCTCCCTTAAATTTTATGTTTGACGGGGTTTGTTCTAGATCTAGTAAAAGCACAAAAGATAAACCTCGAAAATATGGCTAGGTAGCAACTTGGATAGAGAAGAAAAACAAGCATATGTCTACTTGTTAAAAAATTATTAAGATTTCTTGGCTTGGTCGTACTCGGAATGGCAAGCACTTGAAACATCTCCTTGACTAATTTATCGAATCAAGGAATGCATCATTGTACAGTGTATAGTCTTTTGTTTTTGTTTTTTTGTGATTTTTATGTTTCGGTTTGTCTGGTCCTTGGTGACCAATTCTTGTTGGTTTCTCAGTTCGATCTTGGGAGGTTTGGTTATTGTTTTTCTACTTTGCAAGCTTTTTCTTCACTCTTTTGCCCAATGGATTTTTGGCACATGGTTTTTTGTTTTTGCGGCACTCACAAGGAATGCCCATCCCAAGTCGAGCCGATGTTGGTGCTCAATTTAATCTCACCCTGTTTGTTCAAAATTTCTCAATCCGCATGGTTTGAAGTATTCTCTATCTCCTGTATGGATGCGTGAAATCTTTCTCCTTCATTTGGTTGCCATTATCAGTCCTTTTCTTGGGTTGTGCATCACATTGAGTCTTGGTTTTGTTTTTGGTGTCTTCTACAATTGTGTCTCCTATGTAAGTCTTGTCCCAACATCCATGGATACGTGGTCTTTTCTGATTGGACGTGACATGATGGGTCTATTTGGTGAACTTGTCATTTCTGTCACAATTGTAAAAATGGCAAATTGGTCCCGCGGCCCCGATATTTTCAAATTGTATATTCAATAATGTGAAGTGGTGAAGGAAATTTCTTACTTTGACCCTGAAGATGGACACGTGGCTATTTTTTAAGTGAAAGGCAAAGAGGTGGATCTCCGGAGCATTTTGATGATTTTTTCCTTTTTATGAAAAGGAGAAAAATGATCCGCAATTCACTGGGACCAAATGATGTCACATGTTTGAGTTAGCATTGAAAAGTCGAAGCGAGGAGGTGGGTCGCCGGAAGAATTTGGAATTTTTAGCCTTGTTTTGAAAAAGGGAGTAAGGTATAAAAGTGAAGTGCGACCCCGCAAGTGCCTAGATAAAGCCACGTGTTGAGTCTACATCGAAAGCGGGAGGGCGGGTCGCCAGAGGTATTTTGGAAATTTCAGCTTTGTTTTGAAAAGGTAAAAGGTGTAAAAGTAAGTCGGGACTTTGCCAACGCCCAGACAAGCCACGTGTAAAGCCTATATCAAAAGCGATGGGTGGGCCAAATTGTCCAAAAATACATAATTTCTTTAAGTGATACAAAATGTGAAAAGCACCCCCTGGCCCGTTTCAACTAAAATCTCGTCCACATGGAGGTTTCTGCTTGCTCTGCCCATACTTAGAATTTTCAACAACCGAGGAAATTTTCTTGTGCCTAGGGCATGTGGAGAGCATAAGCTCATTTGGGGATCCACCTCTGGGTCTTACCTTTGGAGTTACGCCAAGGAGTTTTTGGAGGTTTCACTGGATCTTCCCATACTTAGAATTTTCAAGTGTCCAAGTGAAACTTTGTCGGACCCTAGACATGTGGAAGGCCCGCACTTGTTTGGGAGTCCTTTTGAGCTTCATACTGAAGGAGCGCCAAAGAGACACGTGGACGTTTCTGTTGGCTCTGCCCACGCTCAGAATTTTTAATAGTCGGTGAAGCTTTGTTAGACCAAAGGACACGTGGAGGGCCTACCGTCATTTGAGGATCTGCCTCTGGGTCCTACCTTTGGAGTTGCACCAAGGAGACAAATTGAGGTTTTTGCTGGCTCTGCCCATACTTAGATTTTTCAAGCGTCTAATGCAACTTTCTTAGACCCTTGACACATGGCACCTTCCATTGGTTCTTAAACCTTTTCAATGGCTAGGGCACATGGAGAGCCTACGCTTGTTTGGGGTCTCTACTTTTGGGCACCATATAAAAAGTGCACTGAAGAGACACGTGGAGGATTCCTTTGGCTCCTCTTCATGCTAATAATTTTTCAATGGCCGAGGAAACTTTCTTGGGGCTAGGGCACATGGAGAACCTGCGCTAGTTTAAGCTCCCACATCTCGACTTCATGTTTGAAGTTGCACCGAACAGACAAGTGGAAGCTTCCGTTGGACCTTCCCATATTATGACTTTTTAGTAACCGGTGCAAATATCTAGGGTTTTGAACATGTGGAGGGCCCACGCTCATTCGGAAACACTTGCCTCTAGAATTCACCTTTGCAGTTGTACCAAGGAGACACGTGGAGGTTTCCGTTGGCTCCTCTTTGCACTTGGCCGACTCGGACTCGGCAGCATAGATATGTGATATAATCCATGCGAGGGCACTCATTTCTCAAGGTGTATTCTCAAAGGTGAAAAGGATTTCTTGTCAGATCAAGCCATATGGAGCCACCTAAGAATTATTAAAAGGGGATTTCTTACACGAAAGAATAAAAGAATGATTAAAAATATTATCAAAAGTTATGGCATGGTGCCCCAATCATATCTGATGAAAGTAGGAAATGTGAATGGCTCAAAACTTTTCCACCTGGAAAAAATAGAGAGGAATATTCTCTTGAAGCTTTAGAATTTTGGGGGAATTTTGGGATGAGTGAGTGAGTGAAATTGTATAAATGCAATGAGAATACTCTTGCATAAGGGGGTTAATTTTTCTGAGAAAGTTTGAGAAAAACCATTTTCCCAAGAGACCATCTGAGAAACCTATTTATTTTCCTATGTTTTAGATTTAATCATGTCAAGATGGTTGCAAGTGTATAGCCATTGACAAGCTCTGAGATTGTTCAAGAAACTCTCCCCTACTGATGAATCTAATGAACCTTGAAATGAATTTGTGTTGATCATGAGCATTATTGTGTTTGTCTCATTTCAGAATGTTTTCAAATATTTTTTCTTGTTCATGTTGCAATCTTATGTTGAAATCCCTCTGAATCACACAAGATCTCATCCATGTGTTAGTATTGTGGCATTTGCAATTTCATTGTGAGAAGAGATTTCATCTTGTAATGACAAACAATTTAAAATCATTTTACTTTCATTATGTTGATAAAGATTATTTGTAAGTCTATGAGTGTATCTTAGGCGTGATGAATCAGGGACTTTCAACATTTAATTGAGTCTTTAGCACGAGCCTTTGTGTTGAATTCTTGAAGAGTGTATGAAACCGTGCATCTTTGGGTGTCCATTGATACACACCTTCTGGTTAAACCAAATTTTTGGCCATCTTGAAGCCTTTTGTTTGTGAGTGTTCCAATATTTGTAAAGACTCTCAAATATTTGGTATAATCAGCTTTATCTTGCTTAACTTCCCACCAAAATTTCTCAAATGATAAAATCCTCTACGTGAACTACCCCTAATTGTAGTGTGTATCCACAAATGTACAAATTCCATTGCCAAAATATATAGAAATAACCAAGATTCAATTATTGTCTTTAGTAACCCAAACCTTGTCAAGGAAACATCTCCACTCTCTAGTGTGACAACTCATGAGAGTTATATTGTGTTGTATTGATCATATTTTCTCAAGGTTCTCATTAACATTGTGCGAGAGAAGGATCTCTTGATATCCTTCGCCAACACGAGTTATAGAATGGTTCCTCTCACCCTAGTTGAATGAATGACCTATAGTAGTGAGGGTAGATCAAATCCTCGGTGAGTTGTTATCCATTTCTCCAACGCATGAGTGACAAAGAGTCACTTGAATCCCCTCCCCAGATACAAAACGAATCATATCATGATTTGGCGGTCTCTAAGCATCCTGCCAATTTTGCGATGTTGCTCAACCCTCACAAGAGAATCAATTTGGATACTAACAATACCATTACTAGGACCTTTCATCTTGGATCATAATACTAAGCAACATGACCTCTTTACTTGAAATCCTTATTAATCAATTGATCACTTTACCACCTACTCATTATTACCCTCCTTATCGGCTAGGAAAATATCAAGGTCTTCTATATGCACCTATCATCGAATCGATGGACATAATGACAATTATTGCCATTCTTTACAAAAAGAATCAAACATCTTGAGCGTCAAGGATTTATCTCATTCACTACACAACATTCTCTTACATGCCCATCTACAAATACTCCACCTCAATGGGTTCCTAAATCTACTTCTACCATTTTTAATGAGAGTTTTGTTCATCACTTCCAATGTATCTTTCGTCACTCAAGCGTCACCTATGAAATCTACTCAAGTCAGGAAACCACCTCTTAAAATTAGTCTCACTCCCCCTCCTCTCAAGGAATCTACGACATTAACAAGTCAATCTAAGAAACCTCCTTTAAAACTCAATGCAACTTGGCCTCCTATCAAGCCTTTGACAATGTCATCAACACCATAAAAGCTACCACCATTCAAAATACCTCCTCATCCTACACTGCCTGCTTCAATGACCAATATTGTTTGTCAAAGAAATCACCCCTTCTCTTTGTTGGTCAAGACACATTGCGAATTCCACCACCGCATGGTCCGACTATTACTCTTTCACACCATGCTCAACCACTTCATGTAAATTTGGTCTTTGGTAAGTGATTCTTATCACCCTACCCTCATGATAACACACTCATATTCTTATGGTTCTTATATGACTGTTGAGGGTTTTTTAAAACAAAGAAACTCATTTCCTCTTACATTAATAAATACATCTACGACCATATATCGCTTGCCTCGTATACCACACGATCTCTCATTATTTATCGCATCACTTAATCAATCTTATTATACCTATGATACTTCACCACCTTCATGCACAATTCTCTATTTGTTTCAAACAATAAATGCAGCATCACACACACTTGGGGGGCATAACATCCCCCCCTTCATCGTCGCATCAACACATCCTTTATTTTTTCATCATTATACACCAATATCCTCGCATAGGCATATTCATCACACATTTTAGAATCATCATTTCCTAATGGCTCTTTTTTGCTTCGGTTCACACTTTATTGTTGCGGGATTATTAAATATGAACCCACACACTGCTTCTAGTTACACCTTTTACATCTTACATATTACATCTTACATCTTACATCACACCTTCTATAGTTAGTTTACATAATTTCTGCATTTACACCTCTACACATCATACATCGTACTAGTCCTCATCATACATGTGTTATACTTTCATCTAGCATTACATAATACTCATCATACACATCACATAGCGCATATTTCACACTATTATTCTATCTATACATTTTTGATTGCATCCCATACATCACATATCACACATCCTACACATCATATGGTCGTCTATTATCATCACACATACTACATCGTCTTGTACACTTTAGTTCCTTGGTCCATACTCGACTACCGAAGGTTTACAAATCAAATGGACGTTATCATACTCACACGTTCATCACTCAACCTTCCATCATGAAAAATTTCTAGGTTAGTGACATATACTATAGGCTAAATGGTCACCCATTCCTTCATCTTGTAGTGGTATACACTTTAGGCCATATCACCACTCCCTCTATTAATCTAGTAGTGATATACACTTTAGGCTACATCATTACTCCTACGCCCATCTTATCGAGATATATGCTTCGGCTATAGGGTCACGTACATACTTCATTTGTAGGTTGCATATCATCAACGCACATACATGTTCATCGGGACGCGTTAGACATAACACCCACTTCGACCATTTCCCAATGAAGGATTCTCGTTTACGGTTCATTCTTGACTCGCTAAGGGGGAAAACCAAATGAATCTTAATGCATACAACTCCATTCACTTGGGGGCACATGGCTCCTACCATCCATATTGCATTTCATTTCATCCATCCACATAATATTGCATATCTTGGTTTCTTTTACTCTTTCTTGTATTTTCTTGTTCATGGTCGCTTTATTACACATGCTCGTTGGATTGTTTGTATGTCATTTATCTATACCATACACACATGCATGTTTACCTATTTTTCTAGTTGTGATCACAAATACGAGATCTCTTACATGCATTACAGATGCTCACCTTCTACCCATCCTACCTTGCAGTGGCTGGGGCATCCACATTCGTCTCTCTCACGGGTGTTATTGTTTCATTTTGTACTTAGCACTTTACATTCCTTAGTTATACACACACTTTTGACATCTTGGTTATATTTTTAACATGCTTATGGGTGCTTCCTATGCATCATTTGTTTTTCAATATTATTTGCTTCCATGGCTATCTACATATTTTCATACTATTACTTATCATTGTTTGCTCTTGTATGTGGGCTTCACCCTTTGCTTAGTGTGCACACTTGTTTGTTGTATGAAACCACAATGGTCTTGAGTGTATTGTGACATCATCAATGATGTCTCATGCTTGCATCTTGCTTTGTGCGACTTACTCTGTCTTCTTGTGTGTTTACATTACTACATTGTTTGGTAGTTTATACAATGTTTGTGTATATTACACATTGTCTTATACATGCATGCTTTTTTATACTAACATTTATCTTTTTCTAGCCTCTTGTTTGTGCACGCCTTGGTTTATACCAAGTGCTTTCCCTTCCCCCTGTAGGGAAGAATTATAGAGTTCATGTGGTTGGTATTCTTTTGGGTTCGCATTCTCATGCACCCCTAAAGTAGGGAGCATCATTTGGGGTTTTACATTCTACACAGTGCTTTACACCGATTTAGTTGATGCACTTTTGTCACTTTGCTATTGTGGGTTATACGGTGAGTCGGTTTAGACCAGTCTATGAACCCTATACACAACAACTTTTACAAGACATGGCTTTCCTTATCATTTTGGGGAGTAGTTATAAGTTAGAGGATACAATGGAATTCCTCTCTACACTACTTCAGCAAGTGGCGTCAGATCACCCAAAAACTAGGCAATACAAAGATCTCTTCACACATTTAGGGAAGTAGTTACAGGTTGGAGGATATAATGGAATTCCTCCCTACACTTATTTGACCTATAACGTCAGATAGCCTAAAAAACCCAGGACATGATATCCTCTTTCTACACCATTTTCTCTCATCATAGATTAGGTGCACATGTTCCTTTTATACTTTGCATAATTTCATTTCAGTCTTTTCATTATTATATACATGCATTTTTACATATATACATGTGTATTTGAATACTTGATCATCTTATCCTTGAAGGTATGACCGTATGAGAACCAAGCAATCAACAACAAAAATAATAATGACAACAAATAACAACACTTTTGTGGCAAAAAACACTATACTAACAATGTAGGTACATCACACATCAAAAACTACACACGCAATTTTGCCTTAGGTTCACTCTCATCACATTTTTACGCTTTTTCATCTTAAGCTTCCACGCTTCATCATATTTTTTCACTCCACGCTTTTCTAGTCCCTCATCATGCTTTTCCACATCACTCTACATCAACATCATGTACGCATCTCTATCTACTTTATGTTACTGATCATTTTTCTCACCACATAAAGTGGGGGGAAATGTAAACACTAAATCATGAACTTTGGGTATTATTTAGTCTTGGTCTCATACCAATATTCATATGGTTTTTAAGTGAAGAAAGTACTAATTAACCCCTATATTTTGGCTATTTTTATTTAGTCTATGTCGTGATTCCCGACTTTCACAAAGCATGTATGCCCGATTTATTTTATCACTTTCTGTCATTTTATCCTTGACGGGCGCGGTGGGCACCGGTCCCAGTAGGGGTTCCCGATCCTTTTACACTTTCACGCCTGGGTTTTGCGCACTTTTAGATGCTTGAACATTCTATCTTTTTGGTGGTCGGCCTCTTCGGGGTTAATTACAAAATTAGAACAAGAGAACCATATAAATACAAAGTTATGAGACCATAATGAGGGACCAAGCACTAGTCACTACTATCATCCACCTAGAGTTGCATCCATCTAAGGCATCTAGAGCTCATTTGCATCCATCTAGCTCCATCACAAGGGACAAGGTTGGTTCATCTGCATCACACAAGCATAGGAGGGAAGTTTATTCTATTCCATCCACCATTTATTACATTTTCTACACATAGTTATAGCTCGCTACTTCACAAAGTGCGACTGACACAAGAGCACCTAGGGCATGATTACACACACACATACACACATAGAACTACATCGGGCCTGAGATGAAGTGAAACACCCAATTAGTAAGTCCACAATTTTAGTTGTTGTGGATAGTCCAACCCCTTCATTTGAATTTGAATTTTTAGGGTTTGATGTTTGTCTTGGGGTTTTGTAGGTCTATCCTTCATCATTGATCATTGGTGACATTCAACACAGAGAAGCGAGTTACACACAACATGTAGCGAAGGATTCACATCATCTTTTGACCCTACAAAGCTAGTTTACGGACCATATGCACAAACAAGGGTGTCCAGAACTTAGACTAGGGTGCCCACAAGCACCTGATCCTCTCCCAGTGCCCCTATCCACAAAAATTTATTATATCTGCACTCTTTTGGACCTTGGCATAATCATTTTCTCCTCTTGTTTCTCCGAGAAATATCAGCAACATAGTCCAAGAAGCTCTTGAATTAGTTAAGCTCCTTCTAACTCTTCTTTGCACATTAGGGTTTCATATTTCATTTACTTAGTTGTTTTGGTCACTTTCCATATTTATTTCTTGCTTTTACTTATTTACTATTGTTCCTAGTTATATTAACTTAATAAAATTCACATTTCAGTTAATCGAAGTCTATTTCTAGGGGAGGGGGATGTAGTGCCCACTAGCTTCACTCCTTTTGATGACATTGACTTAGTGTATTATCAATAATCGAGAAAAATAGAATTAATATTATCATGGCTATTTGATTTGAATAATTATGATCTTATCATCATGTTAACATTTAGTTTCTAACTTGTTCTTCGCAGGATGGTGTACGAGATATATGATGTTTATTCACTACTTTTATGATTGTTTCTTGGTTTAAATATGATGCTACGTATATGAGTATATGTGACTTTCATGGAATATATTTTTAATATACATTATTTTTGTGTCTCCTTATCCTTTATATGCTAACATGTCTTGGTAGGTTATTGTATTAGGCACATGAGGCTAATTCTTGGGAATAATTAGTTTCATCTAATTATGGTGGTTTAACATATGGAATTTGAGGATTTTTAGATTAGCATAATGCATCTTGTAACAAACCGTGAAACATGTCATGGTTGAATTGTCATGATTTCTAACATCTTGTATAATGGATGGATGAATTTGTAACTATTTGGTTAGTTGTGTATGTATGACGTAATTTCTTGAGATGTGTGTGATTTATTCATTTAGTATATTCTATCGAGCATATATGATATTGCAATTGAGTGTGCAAGCTACGAGGTTCATGTTGTATATGTTAAAAAGATTAGATAAAAGTTAGAAACCAAAAAAAAACAATTGATTCATAAATCTAATTTATTAAACAATACCTTAGATTGAGCTTGATGGAAGGGAGAAATAAATGTAAGACCTTCACTTACCAAAGGAAGAGCTCCTTTGATACTTTGGATGTGCTCAACATGTTGGATTAAGCTTGGTTGCTTTGATTTTGGAGTCACTTGGGCAGCACCCCCTCGATTGTTTGATGAATGTTTGATGAAGGATGAAAGATTGGATGATTGGATTGGATTGAATACGGATGATAGATTGATTTAGATAAAAATGGAAACAAATTTCTATAGATTTTTAATTTTTGCTCTCGTGGAGGATGAGATTTCAATTTATAGTTTGTGGGTGGAGGATTCAATGGCTAAGATGAAGCCATGTTGGATTTGAATCAATGGTGGAGAGTGCATGAGAAGAATGGAGATTTCCAAAATTTGAAAGAAGTCTCCATTGAATTAAAAAATCAATGGAGTGAGGTAGATATATTTTAAATATGAAACAAGAAAATTTATAAAGGGTTCTAGAAATAGAATCCTTTATATTTAGAGGTGAGGATGTGATTAGGATTATGATCGGATTAGGTTAATAAATGATGATTAGGGGTGAGGTTACACAAAAAGGCTAGATGTAGGGATGTGTACGGTAGGTGGTAGGTATATGTATGAATATTAAATTCCTATAAAATGTTAATGAAGGATTAAAATAAGATAATATGATATAATGAGGAAATTAAAGTGATTAATGACAAAATTAGATATTTAGGTAAATGATAAAGGGATTAATGATAGGATTAGATAAATGATGAAATTAAGATGAAGGATAAAGAGATTAATGACGATATTAGGATTAAATAATAATAATTAATCTTGTGATTAATTATTATATGGATGATGTTGGGATACTTGTGGGACAAATTAATTGTAATTAATCATGTCGACATTTTAGATGTCTACATTTTTCCCCTCTTTGAAGTGTTATTGTAGAGCAATGATAGTTCAAAGAAAAGAAGAAAAAATGTTATGATGGTGATATGATGCCCCCTCGAGGGGTTAGGTGGGGAGGAACGAGTTGGGTAACCACTTGAAAAGAAGAGAGGAATAAGTGAGTATATAAGATCGAATGAGAGGATGATAATATTTGAGGATGTAAAGGATTAGAAGGTTTGAGGATTAGAAGATGAGAATATCAAGAGATTAGGAGATATTGGATTTTGGAGTTGAGGATGCTACTGATAAAAAAGTGTGACAAGGGTGAAGATTTAGGATATTGGATTTGGGGATGTCCCAATCAAGGGGTTAGGTGTTGAGGATTTTGGATTTAGATTTTAGGATAATGGATTTCAAGATGTTAGATTTTGAGATGCCCCGGTCAAGGGGTAGGATCGAAGATTTGAGATTTAGATTTGAGGGTGTTAGATTTGAGGAGGATTGATTTGATTTAAAGGATTAGAATATTGAGGATGTTTATATGTGACAATCGAGATTGGTTTTTAGAGTGAAGATGCCCCAGGTAGGGGGTGAGGATTTTGGATGTTGGATGCGAGATGATAAAATTTGGATGTGGGTGTTGATTGATTGATAAGAATCGATTTGATAGAAGGATGAGGCAGTGAGATAGTTAGCTAAATGATAATGAGGATTAGGTGTGGATGATGATAAGACTGAAAGATGATGATAGAAGGGGATATGATACCATAGAGTCCCCAGTATTATCATCATTATCAGTGTTATGAATGTGGCATAGAGCAAGATGCATCAAGTTATGAAGACCATGACGACTGAATTACCAAATGCCCTTGTCCTCATATCATTTGAAAGATTAATACAAAAATTATGGTCCTCATATCATTGGACTTTGAAAAATAAAAAGAAACCAAAGGGGCCTCATATTATCGACCAAAATGTTAATACAGACACACAATCAAACACATACATTGCATTTTTGTATTTTTAGATTGTTTTGCATTTAGATTTTAGATTTTAGATGATTATATTTTTGGATGTTTTGATTTTAATATTTTGATTTTAGATGTTTAGATTGTTTAGATTTAGGATTGGGGATGTTTTGATTTTTGGATTTTGGATTTTAGGTGATTTTATGTTGGATGTTTAGATGTTTCGGTTTGGGACGTGGGTGATGTTTTAGGATAGGTAAAATGAAAGGATTAGTGATGTGATAGCTCATGGGATGGGGATGGGAAGGGATGTGGGATGTGACTTTCTCGTATAAGTACCAAAATGTTTGTGGGTAGGATTAAAGGGAAGGGTTGAGGGAAATTGGATAGGTTAGATAGGATAGGGAGTGGTTGATTGGTTAGGATTATATGAGATGTGGGATGTGATATAGACATATATGATGAGG
Source organism: Taxus wallichiana var. yunnanensis (assembly GCA_018340775.1). Classification (NCBI taxonomy): domain Eukaryota; kingdom Viridiplantae; phylum Streptophyta; class Pinopsida; order Cupressales; family Taxaceae; genus Taxus; species Taxus wallichiana. Next base: position 215,472,411 of record CM031233.1, on the reverse strand, counting down.
AATGTAATATAGGATAAGATGGGGGATATGTAGGATGATAATAAATGCCCTAAGTATAGGGTATATGGATTGAGGGATAGATGTGGTGTTCCCCCAAGTGTAAAGTAGGGTGGCTTGTTTGGATGGATGGATGGGTTCGATTTCCCCCCAAGTGTAGGGTAGGTTGGGAAGTGAGGGGTATCTAAAATGGATGATTCCCCCGACCGATGGTGATAAGGTTTCCCCAATCATGATGATGACAGTTGAAAAGGGACATGAGGAGGATTAGATGAAAAGGAAGGGATCATCTTCTAGCCACATATGTTCAATCCTAAGGGAAAAAGGATGTGGATGTGATGGATGAAAGAAAAATGACATCAATGATGAAAAAAGATGAGCCTAACGACACATGTTGTAAGGAAAGAGTTAGACTAAAACAAAAGTGTGACCAAGGTCTAAACAATACCTAGAAACATGCGAACCCTATGTCTTTGCGAGATCAAAGTGTGTGTGATTGTGATGGTTAATTACCGTTTGAAGTGAATACTTAATGGGTAGTATGTGAAGAAAAACTAGCCAATGTATAGGGAATGATTAATTCAAATAGGTGGATGGAGGGTGAACGGAAGGTTGAGTTGTGCATTTCTCCGATACCAGCCAAACGTCCATAGCCCCGACAAAGATGCATTTTATTTTTGTCAGAATATTTCTCTACTACCAACTAGGCATCCATAGCCCCAGTAGAGATGCTAGAAACACCCCTAGAGAGAGTCTTGAGGTGGATTTTATTTGATATTTTTAATTTTGATATGATTTTTGGATCTTTTGATTGTTTTATTTTTACTCTCAAGGGGTTAAGAATCACTAATAGTTTTATGGGGGGATGGAAATGAGTGTGGAGATGACATTGGCTAGATTGTCAAAAGATGAACCCGAGGGTATTCACCAAAATTTGATTGTGTTAAATTGTGTGGATCTCTAAGAGGAAAATTATGTCTACGAGTGTTGGAGGTAATGATAGACCTAGGTCACACAGTTGTAGTAGGTATTATTGTCTTACAACATGTGTGATAAATTTGACCAAGTGTTCAAATGAATGGATTGGAAGAGGATATGCATGGATGTCATGATAAATATGGATTAGATGTAAAGGTATGTAGATGTTGGATGGAAGGAGGATGGGTGGGAAGGAAATAACATCCATGCGCAGCGATGAATTATGTGCTCAATCCATTTTTAGGTGTTTGGTATTTGTGGGTTGAGAGGTTGTGATGGTAGGATGAAAAATATGAGTGGTAGAAATGGGTTGTGATAGAATAGTAAGAGGGGCATTGTTAGTGTTAGGTTTATACCCTAAACCTAAATGTCTTTGGTTTTGATGAAGGGAGATGGGCTCGCTAATGCCTTGTTCATTGATGCAAGGCCTTTTCCTTGATGTTTCATATTAGCGAACATATTTTTGGATATAGGATATGAAGTGGATGGGGAAGATGATTCCATGTGGTCATCATGAGACTAGGGGTTGTAATTTTGTCATCTGTTAAGAGGTCGGACTTAACAAAGGATGAGAGGTGAGATTTGTTTTGGTTTTTAGTCGATGAGGGATATTTGGATGTATAATGAGATTTGGATGGATGACAATGTTTGGATGTTGAGTGGGGTTTGGATGATGGACAATGATTAGGGATAGGATTGGGATGGAAAGGTGGTGGATAGAGAGGTACAAGGATAAGAATTCCTTGGTTAATGAGATTTTGGACATAAGACCTAAATTGCATGCAATGATTGGTCAAATGTCCATGGGTGTGATGGAAGTCACAATAATAGTGTTCTGATACCAAGATGGTTTAGGAAGGTTTTGATTGCGTGATTTGATTGGGGGATGGATGATCATGTTTAGGTTAAATAGTTTTGGGGAGTACAAAGTAAATGTGCAAGATTGAGTGGATTATGAGATGTTTTTATTTGCATTTATGAGTCGATTATATTTTTATGGCTTAGAAGATGAAGGGGATGGATTAGGCTTGGGGCCAAACTAGATGGTTTGGGCTTGGAGGCCAAAGTAGATTTGGTTGATTTTGGATTGGTTGGAGTATGTGGTTTTGAGGTAGATGGTTTTGGCTTAGGATTAGATTGTTTGGGATTAGTAGATGTAGATGAAGGGGATGGGTGTGATATGGGGGTCACATTAGATTTGGGTTATGTTGGGCATGGAGGGATTAGGGAGATGGGTGTGGTGTGGGAACCACATTATATTTGGTCGATTTATAGGATGAAGTAGATGAAGGTGGCATATGATCCTCATTAGATTGGGTAGGAGATGGAGTGGGGAGAGGATTGGTATTGGAGTTGTTAGGTTTGGGAGTTGGCGAATTAAGAATTACGCTATATTTTTAGGATTGGGGGATGGTGGATATGAAATAGGATTAGAGGATAGGATAGTGTGAGATTTAGGTGATGAAAGGGGTAAGATAGGAGCAAGTGTGAATTAAGAGGATGAGGGCGGCGTAGGAGCCACACTTTGGATAGGTTAGGATTGGGGATAGAAGGGAATGAGGGTGACTTAGGAGTCATGGTGGATGAGATAGTTTTGATAGGATTGAGCGTAGGTGATGGAGGGGATGAAATAGGATTAGGGGATAAATTTGATGGTGGATTAGGGATTGTGGGACAATCTAGGAGAAAATATGTGGGATCAAAGAGGTATGATGAAGATGACAAGGATGGAGGACTAAGATGAGATGTGGGGGATGATAATTTTGGGTTAAGTTTTTGGGATTGTTGTGGATATGTGAATGTGACTCGATGATAGGTTTTATGATGATTGGATTTAGCAGTTGGGGTTTTTTATTATGGTGGATTATTTGGAGTTTTGATGGTATGAAGATGTAGGTCAAGATGGTTTATAGGGGATTTGAAGGTTGGGGTTTGGAATGGCTATGTGGGTTCGGGATTGGTGGATAGATTAGCAAGGACATAAAGGAGGTCCTCTTGGTCTAGATCAAAGTCAGTGAGGTGGTCAAATTCGATGCACTTAGTTTGTAGGGATAGTGGTTTATGTTGTTTAGGTCGAGGTGTGGATTGAGATGATTTGGGTTCCTCAAGGAGGAGGTCAATGGGATGAGGGGTAGGGATTGTAGAAAGGGGAAATTGTGGATGGGGTTGGTTGGGAGATGATGGCTTAAAAGATGATTGATCGATGCATGATTTAAGATTGGATATTTGTTGATTAAGATGTTGGATGATTTTTAGGATATTAGGATCAATGTGGGACGGTTGATTTGGATGAGGAGAGGATTGGTTAAGGTAGGATGTGAGATTTGAGATTTTTTTATTAAGGTGTTGGATAGTGTGTGGGACTTCATGGTCAAAGTGATATGGTTGAATTTGATGGGTGGGGGATGATGGGATAGCTTGGTTGATAGATTTAGAAAAGAGATAGGGGTTTGGATGTTGGTTTGGAGAGGATGGGGATTTAGGATCAAAATCCATGGTTAGATAGGATGTGTGGGGGATTAGATTTGGATTAGGATTGTTGATTAAGGATAGTGATGGGATTTTGATCGGGAAGTTGTTTGATTAAGGATGGATAATTATGCTAATGTTTGATTAATTAAGATTTTAATGTGATGTAATGCTTAATGGTGTTCACAAGCACACAAATAACATGCAACACACACCATAACCTTGATCAAGTGGGATTGCAATCAAGCTATAGCCCACTTTAATACCACACACCGACGATGGTGCCACAATTGGATCTCCACCTATATTTCAATGTGGGTTCAGCTAGCGAGTGATCTCGGGAGTGCAACCTCCTTACACTATAACTTGATATGCAGCCAAAAGGTTTCCTAATCTAGGATGTATGAGCTCACTAGGGGAGTCCCCGATATACCTTGCGGTATGTGGGACCCAAGTCTTTTTCACAAGGATGTTGTCGAGGATTGGTTAGTGGGATGTGAAATCCCCTCACTTCACGTTACTCTTAAAGAAAACAAGCGCTTATACAATAACGACAGATGTCCTTGAATTTATATACACCACCGAAACATCGGGTGTGTCTACGTGCGTGGAGATGAAGCCCACGGTCACAAGACCCCTAGGAATATGAAAATTGTGTAGATATCACTTCCACGTCACGTTTACCCAATAAAATAAAATAAAGGAAGGCTATCCACTTTTGATCCTCAAGAGCATCCTACGATGCGAGAGGAGAGCATACACGATTTCGCCTTCGGGATGAACAAACAACAAAGGAAAAACACACAAAGGATGATAAATGCAAGATAATTAAATGCTAGATGATAAAATGAAATGATAAAGATTAGTAGTTTGATGATTGGGTCTTCAAGAGGAGGCCCTACAAAACAAAGGTTAGTAGTTTGATTTTTGAACCCAATTTCTTGGACTAAATGAGATGCAAAATGAAAGGATTAGTAGTTTTAGATTGATTTTTATCTTTGTTAAACATAGGAAGCTGCACACAAAGTGTTAATAGTTTTTAACAAGAAAATATAACTCAATGTGTAGTTAAAATGACAATATTTAGGAAAATGAAAACAATGAATAAATTATAATATTAAATTATAAATTAACACTTTCATTGCATAGATCTTTTCGATACCTTTCCGAGAAAAAAAACAGAGTCATTTCGAGTTCGGGATCAAAAGTTATGGCTCTTGGAAGGTAGGGAAAAAAAAGAAAAACAAAGGCACTAAAAATAAAAATCACCAATTCAAGACATAGCTACCAAAACATAGGTCATAGGTGCCATTTCGTGTGAAAAATGGTAGATGAGCACAAAAATTCAAAATTTGAAGGTGTAAACAAAAGTGAAAATTCTTGAAACTTTGATAGTTTTTAGGGAAATAGAGTTGAAAACAATAAATAAGTGGGGATAAGCCCCACAATGGGAACCAAAATGTATATGTGAAAAATATTAGATAAAAGTTAGAAACCAAAAACAAAGCAATTGATTCCTAAATATAATTTATTCAACCATACCTCATATTGAGCTAGATGGAAGGGAGAAAGAAATGATTTACCTTCACTTATGAAATGAATAGCTCCCTTGATGCTTTGGATTTTCTCAAGATGTTGGATTGAACTTGGTTGCTTCATATTTTGGAGTCACTTGGGTAGCACCTCCCCTTGATTGCTTGATGAATGCTTGATAAAGGATGAAGGATTGAATGATTGGATTGTATTGAAGATGGATGCTAGATTGATTGAGATAAAAATGACAAAAGCTTGTAATGGATGTTCAATTTGTGCTCTCATGGAAGATGAGAGTTCAATTTATAGTTTGTGGGTGGATGATTCAATGGCTAAGATGAAGCCATGTTGGATTTGAATCAATGGTGGAGAGTGCATGAGAAGAATGAAGAATTCTAGGATGAAGAATTATAGAATTTGAGAAAATTCAATGGAGGGAGGGAGATATATTTTAAATATGAAAGAGGGACAATTGGAGAGGCTTCTATAAATAGAAACCTTTAGATTTAGAGGTGAGAATGTGATTAGGATTAGGATTAGGATTAGATTATGTTAATAAATAATGATTAGGGGTGAGGATGTGATTATGATTAGAATTAGATTAGGTTAATAAATGATGATTAGGGGTGAGGTTACATGGAAAGGCTAGGTGTAGGGATGTGTAGGGTAGGTGGTAGGTGAGATGTAGGAATATTAAATTCCTAGAAAATGTTAATGAATGATTAAAATAGGATAATAGGATACAATAAAGAAGTTAAAGGGATAAATGATGAAATGAGATATTTAGATAAATGATAAAGGGATTAATGATAGGATTAGATAAATGACGAAATTAAGATGAAGGATAAAGGGATTAATGACACTATTAGGATTAAATAATAATTAATTTTGTGATTAA